>NNCF01133954.1:31423-56460 GCA_002313205.1 Laupala kohalensis | reverse complement strand
CCCCGTTCGTGTCCTCATCGAAGCAATGGACGCGGAAACTTGCGTTCGAAGAAAGGTCGCTGGGTAGGAGCCGCCGCCGCCGTAACTTTCGCAGCTCGGAGGGAGGTGGTCGATGTTGCGATAGAAACGGAGATGACTGGGGAGATTGTGACGAGAGTTGAGAAGGTGGAGAATAGGTTTAATTTTTAATGCGTGACAGAGGCTTGTTTTAGGAGAGATTGGGACACTGTTTGAAATGGCGTTTAGAATGATTGGTTATGTGAAAATAGAGTGGCTGGGCGTACGCTATGGCAGTGAGACTTTCATGGGGAGAAAATAGTAAATAATATCCGGGAATATATTAAGCTCATACATTGGACATAGACTAGAAACGCTAATTGATAAAAGAACATGGATAGGTTAGTGGAATAGCAAACAAAGGAGTTCCGACAATTAGACAAACTCGTATATGACGTTCAAAGTATGGATCGACAAGAATCGGATAAGTCATGTACGAAAAGAAAAGAGTTGAACAAAGGGAATTTGGAATAATCCAAAAGAAGAAAGTCAGAAGGCAAAATCACTTAATATCGAAGTTCTAGACGAGATAGCATATGTCAAATTTCGACGTGTTCTAACCAAATGGTAAACTATCATTGGACTTGTTGTAAACGACTCATTTCCCGAACAGTTGAAGAGACGATTTAAACGTTAATTTTTGGATTGAATACATAAATACAAAATTTGACTGTAAATTTGAGTACTTTTTCGGGGACAGGGAAATCTAAATCTTGCAGATGCAGCAAAACATCTAGGACGCATTTTTGTGCGCAAACAATGTTCATTGTTGCACAAGAAAGTAAGAAGGAATGATGCAGAACTGCTCTGACATATCGATGATAATGTAGAATTTGTAGGAACGATGATGGGAATCGCGTTTAGTCACGGTTCAACACGCTACACAGACGATGAAGAAAGAGGATAAATGCATTCTCATAGTCGAATGTCAACAACTATAGAATCCTATTTTCTACTTCTTATACAAGTTGACTTTAAAAAGGAATCTGTAACGAAGTTTTAAAAAAATAAGTGGGTGGGGGGACATAATAATTTGATGATAAATAATTACAACTTTACAGTCGTAAATGAAGTTAAGAGTAAAATCAAAGATGACCCAGACATTTTAACTCCAGGGCGCCCACCAAGGCAACATTTTTTGGGTGAATCATATTTTTTCAATAAAACACTGTCTTTCTATTTTCGTGACCGAACTGGTGCCTTCATCATACAGATCACTTCATTTCCCGACAGTAGAGTATTCATTTCTTATTAAAGAAAATATTTTAATCGCGCTGAAGCCAACAAAAAAATCCTCCTCAGAGTCGATCAAAACTCAAAACATAACTGCAACTGCTCTTCGATAGTGTGATCTGGGCCAGTGTACTAATCGAGAGAAATAGGAATTCAATACCTTAATCGAGAGAAATAGGAATTCAATATAGGTGCGACCTTATGCTCATTTGCAGGTGATCAACACTATTACTACTATTATTACTATATATTATACTATTTTACTATTATCATGTCTCGATTCCGGAACCAGTGGATCATCGCCCACCGTAAATCCAGGAAACACGCGAAGCTTCGGAGTGGGCGGAGGGGAGTAGAAGTTTGTAGATATCAATTACTGTTGCCCCGATTCCTTCACACGGTGCAAAAGAGAAAGGAAGAACCTTCCCTGCGTTTAACATCTGCACGTAATCTGGGCGATGGAAAATCTTACTCCTTTTCTATTTATGTGTCAATGCACGAGCTATACAATGACTTGCATTTGGAAACAATAATACTAAGGAATAAATAATTTTAATTCTAGGACTTCACGGGAGAAATGTTCATTAGAATTGTCTGGAAACATTTATTTATTTGTCTTCTTCTTCGTATCTTCTATTATGTTTTTTTAAATTACATTGCGTTGTATCGTACGGCACGTATACACGTAATTTAAAAAAATTATCTGGCATTTTTACCAGCTCATTTGAATGAATTGAAAACTTGATCGCATTGATGAGTAGAAGAGGTAAAAAAATTAGGAAAAGACTGTAATTTCAAATAAAAGAATAAGTATCCAAAAGGTTTGAATAAAGCTGTAGATAATAACAAAACAAACAAAATGAATTATTGTATAAATAAATAAAATTATTTGTTAACTTGTAAGTCGCCAAAATTCATTTTTTTTCAACTATCGAATTTATTCAAAAGAAAATTCACTACTTTCATCTCTTTTATTATAGGGACCGTAATGTTTCTAACCTGAAATCGTTGGAATTTCAGGTGTGTTAAATCAATTTGTAGCGAATGAATACGGTCAACTTCACGATAGATAGGAGACACCCCCCTCCTCCCTTCTGTCAGCATCACAGACAATAACTACAAAATAGACAAAAGGTGAAGAAGTGAGAAGGATAAAAAGACATTTACAGATAATATATTATAAGAGAAATTTATGAAACTGCACTACCATGGAGAAAACTAAAGATAACAATTTAAAATAAGAACCATGTAGTTAATTTTGTTTGTAAACAAAGTTTTCCACTAATCTGGTGACAGATAAGGAATAAATAGGCGAAAGAAAATAAATAAAAGATTGTCAGAGACTTGTTGTATTTTTACATGTATAAGTGTGTGGGGCTGAGACGAAGTTACGTGCCTGGCGGGGGTTAACCCTGCGTTCTTTGGTCTCTACTCAACGTATGATATGAGCCATGCGGGTTCTAACTGGTGGAGGATTCAATAGTTCAGCAATGAATGGTCATATGGAGATGATTTTACTTTTAATTAGGAATGTCTTGGAAAGTACGGAACTATTATGCATCCCAACTTAATAATCTAAAATGACTGTTATTCAGTGTGCGTTGAATTCATTATTATTTATATGTTTTATCCCTTGTTAATTTTATTTTCTGAAAAATGTCTCGTCCGATAGTTGTTGTTTTTTTGCTTTGTAGAGTTATGATTCGCAAATGATATAACGGGTTGTCTCGTTTCTCAGGAAAGGGCACTTTCCCATTTAAAACAATCAACTCTTTCTGAATATGCCATCCGATGTCCAAACCATGATGTGCATCATATATTTATTGAATAGTTTTGAATTTATTATATCATCTTTTCCATCTTTTGTAACTTACTCACTGAAACTAGTTGGGAATTTTTCCTGACCCGGTGGACACATTCAATAATTTCTAGAACAATTTCATGTATGTGACAACTTACAGACCTAGGTGGAAATGGTGTACGATTGTGGAAGGCGAACTGGTGGTGTAGTGGTTAACATCCTTACTATCAAAACTCGAGTCCCGGGTTCGATTCCCGACTCGTCGCCATTTTCACCTGACCGAAAGTTATCACATATCTTCTCCACGTGTAGGGTACACGGAATAAATGTATTAATTGTATGTATCTTTCTTTCATATTTTAATACAACCATTTGATTATTATTTACTTTACCAACTTTTGGGTTAGAATTTTTTGTCTTTTTTGTTTTTCACTTCCGCTGCGCGTTCGTCACGAACGAAATAACACTTCGGGCTTCGTGACGTCCTACGATTTAAAAGAATTATAATTAAATAATAAAATGGTATAATCCACTCTGTCAATATTTTCATATATTAAATCATTATCTGTTGTTTAGCGAGCATCATCAGTGCTTTAAAACACACGATTTTGGCATAACTCTACCGAGGGATGGAAGAACACCGCTTTGAACATCTTCTGTCTACACCTCACCTATAATCATTCTATGATATAATATAATATAAATTTATTGTCAAAAAACAGTACAAACTGCGTATGACCACGTGGAGGAAAAAAAACTAATTTACTCTCCGGAAGCAAGCAAGGGACCATCCCATCAATTCCGATCAAGGGCCCTAAGGCAGAGGCGGATTCAAAAAATTCAGCAAAAATTCCTAGATAAGATAAAAAGTTAGCTGCGAGTTATAATACTAATAGAATGTCAATATGTTTGTAATTTTAAGCAAAAAATTACATGTAAGTTATTATCGAACTATATGTTATACAATAATATATAGTAATGATATACAATAAGTTTCCATTTCAAAAGAAGTACCGGTCTTCAATAAATATCTGAAATATAAACTGACGGACAGTAAAAAATAATAATAATTAAACTGAATTGAACCTTAATTCAATGAAACATTTAATTATTTTCAGACTAGTCTTTTGGTTTAACACTGTTTTAGTATTAATGTAGTGTAATAAAAATAATCTGAAAATGGTGAACTTGAATTATTGAATAATTAATCATACGAACTATTCTCTATGATGAACCTTAATTGATATCACAAGCAGCTCCTGTCCGTTGGTCATCTCTTCGTACGGTTGTTTCCGCGTCGTTGCCACAAGTAAGGCTCCCGCGCGAACGACATACCGGGAGAAAGCCAACCCGCGCACGCTCTTCGCAGCGTCGCTAAAGGCATCCTCGGCAGCGCGTGATTGATATGCTAATCACCGTCACCGTTCATTTGTTTCCCAATGCTAATAGCGACGTGACAAGCGGCTCGCGTTGGGAAAGCGAGCGCCGGGGACACACCCCACCCGCTTCAGGACCTGCGTCACTGCTCCACCTACGTTCGCAGGGATTCGAGGCGAGGACAGAATCCCATCGAAATGGAAAGACACGAAACCGAATAAAAGTGTTTGTGGTCAAGTCGGAAAGTTTGGTCACCCATGGTTTTCATTGACTTTCGCATCTGCTGCCAATCGTAACTTGGCATTGACAGATCCACAAATGGGCTATCTAAGTTCCAAGTTCCAGTTTTTCTTCTCTCTAAAAGTATAAATTCTAGCTATTGAGTTGTGACACAAATGGGAAAATGTCTATTTATTATGCTATGTTTTGAAATTTTATAGATTATTCATTCGTACTGAAGGTAATACGTAAAACATAACTGACAAACTTAATAGTAGGAAACAGAAACAACAACCATAAATCATAACTGATTTTTTGAACTAGTCACTAATAAATCCTGTTGTTGAAGCCCTGATGAAGAAATTATAATAATTGGAATAGGTATTCGTACATATTTTTGTTTTCATACCTACCTCAATAACTAGCGAATATTTGAATACCGGAGTCAGCAATGAAGATATCCTTGATTATAATGAATTTGATTGTGGGTATCTCGCAAATCATAGTCACTGAAACTTGCATACCGATTTGAATATTTGGATAGTAATGATGAACACACGCTGCAGAGATCATTGGTTAACGTGTAGGTGACTCAGTAGTATTAAGCAATGGTGAAGGTAACAAAAAACAACCAGTTAGTCGTACTTCCGGAGCATTGGCTCAATAATATAAGTTATTTGTTCTTTCCTAGAATTTACACTCATATGACAGGTCAACAGTTATCGTCCGTGGTGCATGCTTATTTGATATGGAAATGCTCTCTAGCGTTACGACCTAATGCCTTTGTTGTAAAATGATACGTCACGAAATTTTTTTTTATACTCAACCTTCTATATTCACAATTTTTCTGGCAGTAAGTATTCTTCTTTACCAAAGTTTTCAAATTAAATGTTCCTTCTCTACCTGCATAGTTAAAAATGTGGTACTTAAACAAAGCAAGTCGGCAGACGCAAATTAATACTCGTCTTGATTATTTCATCAACGTAGCAGGCAATTACTCTGCAAAAACTAAGAATGATTTCTTTTAATTTCTGCTTGGTTCGAAAGCAATGACTTATTAATGACGAAAGGTGTTGCAACTTAATTTCTCATCAATTTTAATGCCTCGCTGTTAGTTTCTTTCATCATGATGCTCGGAGATGATAAAGGGAAAACGAGCCATCATATTAAGTTTTGATAATCACTTTCTAGAGCGAAGGCTTTGTTTTATGAATTGAATTCCATTCGCTAACTTATTTTTACATCTCTGTTTATCTGGATACGTATACATATTTTATTTATTATATGTACATTAGTTTCAGCAGAAGTGTAGTTTTTATTGCTCAATGTCATCAAAATGTTCACGATCTGTTTTCAATGGTCTTTATCCACGAAATATGTTTAACGACACAAGTCCTTGGACAGAACTAGAAAACAGTGGTCTTTATCCACGAAAGATCATTGACATAAAATCTTTATCCCAGCCTTTTCTCACTTCATGTGGGGTCGGCGAATGGGTATGGATATATGAAGCTTCTTTTGGTTTTGGCTCGGGAATACTAGGGTGCCGGATGCCCTTCCTGCCGCACCTCCCCTGAAGCGGTGATTATGAATGAAATGGGGGTGAATGATTATGAGTGAATGTTGTGGAGGAATGATAGGCAGGGAAAACGGGAGAACCCCGAGAAAACCTGCCGCGAACATCGCTCCGTCCACCACCTCGGATTCTACTTAGATCAGACCGGGTTTGAACCGGCGTTAAGCACTACGCCGTAGGTCGCCCCTTCAATGACGTATAATGTAGGAGTGAATACGGAGGTACAAAAACATTAATACTTGTCTTAGAATGGAGTTATAAAGGTGTCAAAAATGAAAATGCCCCAACCCATATACCAGCTCTTAAGCTGGTTGTGCGTAGGGATCCAGCATAGGACATTGGTGTATGTAAATATAGTTTAATTTCTCCACAGCGCGATCCTTGTCTTGAACGAAATGGCCGTTTCCTTGATTCAGAAAAAGGGAGAGTACAATATGAGAAACTCATCTTTTCTTGGTTACTTCTTAGCTTGGAGCACATTATGATTATCGCCTTCGAACTTTTTCACGATAATGCTTGTATATCTGTACGTCTCACAGATATTGCTACCTGTATGATTAACTTGAAAAATTTGATATTCCATATGAGACAACTCCGTTATGAGTCAACAGGAGAAAGCGATAGAGGCAGCACCGAATTGAGTTGTGCAACGGTTATACATCAATTTCCCGAGGTTCATTTATAAATATCAAATTCGTACCTCCAAATTCCTTTCACCTGATTGTGATTGTAAAGTCAACGTTATACTTTTCAGGGAGACACTTTATTGGAAAAACTACTTAATAAAAATATTTGGGTTTGGTCTTCATTTTGACAAATGATCTTATTTTCTCGCTATGAGGGTAAAAATTTAATAGGGAACTTCTCACCAAACGTAAATTGATGTTAACTGTAAATTTATAACATCAGTTTTATTCGTACTTAGAATATTACACATTTGTCTATTTCACATTATTAATTCGTTAAGTTGTAAATTAACAATGTTTTATACAGATAAAATACATTGACAACTTACAAAGAATTTCGGAGGATGTCAGTAAAAACTAATTTTATAACGTTGACTTTATGTTTACACTAGCTGAGTACCCACAGTTTTACTTGCGTAAATTCTGTAATATTGCCTCCAAATTTTTTAAATCAAATTCTCATTGATATTCACTGGGAATGTTACACATTTATGTTGGAGGTTATATTAGTATTGGTGTGTACCCTCAGTCCCTCATTTTCACTCATATAATTCAAAAAAGTTTTTAGATAACAACAATTTCCCATTTCTCACCCTTAGGGGTGAATTTTTGTAAAATCGTTTCTTAGCTGACATTTTTGATAAATTTTTTGTGCCACTCTTCCCCACCCCCACCTCTAGGGACGTCGTGCACGTCATGTGGTCTGAAAGGTATATGATGTCTTTGGAAATACGGTGACTCGTCTCAGAATACACAATAACCATGGATTCGACTTTAATACCGGTCTTCTTTCGTTATTTTTACGTTTCGCTCTTTCCGCGTCCAGCTCTAACAATACAGTGTTCCTACTTGATATCTTGAACATAACGGCATTGGTTGTTGAAATATCTCGTCAACCCTTAAATTATGTATCTGACACATTTCTTTTTATATATTTCAATATTAGTTTTCAACTATTTTTATCTATAAACCCATTTCAACCTCCACCCACCCAAACGTTGCTAGTAGTGTGTTTGTTTCATGAGGACTTAGTTCAAACTTAAACGATATCGATATTTCACTATCAACTCAGCGACGCCGAAAATTATGGACTCGTCAATGGTATATCATGTTCGATATTTCTCTCATAGCATCCCCTTCCCTTGGGGTGCTGGAGTTTAAACGGACTGATTGTGGACTTTGACCTCTTCGAGAATGTCGCTACTAATTTCAGCAGTATTGAGAACTACTATCTCAACACTAATATCGGTCACAATCGAATGTTTTTTACATTTCACTCCTCACTCCCAACACAAAGGGCGTGTATTCCTATGGAGGGTTATCGTGCACTTATCTGTCAATGAGGGGGTCACTTAACTTCAGCGGACCCAAAAATTTNTTTTACATTTCACTCCTCACTCCCAACACAAAGGGCGTGTATTCCTATGGAGGGTGATCGTGCACTTATCTGTCAATGAGGGGGTCACTTAACTTCAGCGGACCCAAAAATGATGATGTTCAACACCGATGTCGGTCGATTTTTTAATTATATTTACCTGTCCTTCATTCCCACCCCTACCTTACGGATGCTAGGGGTATATTATCTGCAATGTGGACTGATTGTTAACTTAGAAAGTATCTGGGACGTCCTTATCCATCCCAACGCCACCGAAAACTATAATATCGTAACAAATATCAGATTTTCCCATTATTTTTACATGTCACCCCCTTCTCACCCCTCCCTAAGGATGCAAGGGATGTTTTTATCCATATATTGCTTGTTGTTATTTAGTCAGTAATCTGTATATCAAATTTGGTTGAAATTGCTCCAGGCACTCTAGAGTTATGGTGGGATATATGTATCAAATATTCCAACACCCATTTCACCCCCTTAGGGATAGATTTTCGTAAAATCGTTTCTTAGCGGATGTCTACTTCCTAAAAGAAACGTGCCTGCGAAATTTCAAGTTTATAGGCTTTGTAGTGTCTGAGATTTCATGTTTAGTCAGTGAGTGGTATTTCGTTTTTATATATTGAGAACGTGAATTGAATTGATTGATAATTCAATCACACGTTCTCAAAATATTAATATAAAAGCATGGGTCAACTTGGGAGCTAGCCGAAAGAGAGTTGGGTGGTCTGAAGTGTAGAGGCGGTGCGACATCACAGGCTCTGTAGAAAGTTTTGGAGTACAAAAACGTAATAAAGTCCATTATTTAAAAACAATCAAAAGGAAGAGCGACGAGAACAAGTTTGAACTGGAATCTTTAGAAAGACAAGCGGCAAAATTCAATACAATAACGAAATAAAATCCATTATTTAAAAACATCAAAAGTGGGAACCGGAACACGTGTTCTGGTAGCAGACAAGTTTGAACATGAATCCTTAGAAAAAAGAGCGTAGAAATTCAATACAAAAGGGAGCACCGAGAAAAAGAGCGGATGTCAGGGAATATTATTTCCCAAAGCAACGTGGGTGTACATTTGCCACAAACGGCCAAAAAGAAAAGGTTCACGACACATGTCTCTTGGGACAGGAGTCCTAAAGCAAAGAATCTTTAGAAATGTAAAATTTTGGGGCTATAGGTTCGGCAAAAACACACGATGGCAAAATACAATAGGATGTAATACAATTTGGGTTCAAAAAGGAGGGCCGACGCTCAGAACAAGTGCTAGCTAGAATGGGATGATGTCGAACGAAGAGGGTACCGCGCCGCCTAGCAATAAAACAATAAAAGAGAGGATCTTAGGAATATGCCGCCCAGCGCAGATGTGATTGAAAATAACAAAATGGCCGACAGACCTTCGTCTATATGAAAGAATCTGGGAAGTAAAGAGAGTGGGTACGACCAATGAGAAATCACAGGGGGTGGAGCCAAGTCGCATGATTGGGAACATGAAAATGCAACGGACATCTTTTCGGAAACTACCAATTAAAATCAAGAGGGGGAAAAACCAAGGTCTTGTAGCAGAAACAAGGGATGATAAGAGGGGGAACGTCACGTGACGCAAAATTATTTATAAAAAATTAGGACACAGAGGCATAGAGAGGAGATGAGAAAAATTTTGGGAGAGTATTTCTGATGAGGAGATGAGAAAAATTTTGGGAGAGTGTATTTCTGACAGTTGAGATGAGAAACATTTGGAGACAGTGAAAAATTCGCATCAGTTTTGTTGTTGAGACCAGATGGTGAAAAATTTGCAACAATTCATTTGTTGAGTTAGACAGTAACAAATTTGAGGGAGTTCATTGTTGTTCGATAAGAGTGTGAAGATTGGCGACCGTTATTTGCTGAGTCAGACAGTGAAAAATTTGCAACAATTTATTTATTGAGTCAGCCAGTGAAAAATTTACGAGATTTCCTTTTTGTAGAGTGAGACGACAGAAAACGTGTGATTGAAAATAGCAAATAGGACTTGTACAGTGGAAAAAGTTAGAACAAACGAGTGACGGATTCGAACAGTGCGAGAAAAATAACGTTTTAAGAGTTGATGAGCCAACAAAGGTCACTTCAGCCAATAAGAAAGCCAGAGAGGGCATCATCATTGCTTAGACAGTAGAAGGGAAGTTCCACTGTAATCCGTCAGAGGATAAGTGAAGCGCACTCATACAGTGAGTAAATAATAATATTCAATGTTGCTAAAGACGAAAACAAATTAAGGCGAAGTGAGTCGGGAAACCCTAAAACGTGGCGGACATAGAAGGTGAATGGAATGAAAAAAAATTGCTTAGACAGAAAGAAAAAAATGAACATTAGTGTGGCACGAAGAGCGAGACTCTAAATCATGAACACAAAATTGAACAGGTCTTCATCCAGTCCGACATCACGAGACATCTTGGGTAGTGTGTAAGAGTGTAGAAGGGAATTGTTAATGTTATTTGGGCCTTGTAAACTACAAATTGTGATATAAATGTCAGCAGGCCATGTGCTACAATTAAAGTGATTAATTGTGAGGAGAGGGTAAAGAACAGAGGAACCTCCAATTAAGAAGACGAGTGGTGAGTACCATGTAAAAAGACGTTCCAAGCGCGCAGTAGGCGAAGTTATGTGTAGGGTCGTAACTATTTTTCAGTGTATTGTGTATTATTTAAATAAGTGTCAGTATGAATAATAAAATGTTTTGTTTGTTGCTCGAACACCAGATTGTTGTTTTCATTGTGAGTGGCTCCAATAGGAGTGAGTATTCGGTTCCCTCCCCTTAGTAATTAGTTAGAATTTTTTTATTTAATAATATTTTTTTTGTTTATTACAATTAAATTTTTATTGGTATTAGTTAATAACAATCAGTAAAGTCACTGAACCAAAGTTACACGAAAAGCGAAAAATCATTTCTTTACTCATTTAAAAGTTTGAAATAGGAAGAGCGAGACATGTTATTGAATTCCTTTAAGAGCTGAAAGGATCCTCACTTCAAACCCCGTTGCGGTATGAAGAAACGTGAGAAGGACGTCACAACTTAATATTTACAGAGGACGTTTAGAGCTTTTTCTCTCAAGAGGTTAGCCATCAAGTAACCGTCAAGCGTTGTGATAGGTTTTCCCAATAATAGACTTAAATATAAATCAATGAATGGCTCAAGAATTAAAGTGGTATTCCGCGGAAAACAGACAAAACACATTCCGATGAACTATCTCCTTTTCTATATTAGTTAATTCTGCTATCAACCCAATCTTATCCCCGATACAATGGTCCAGATCCCACTTTCAGTTCTTTAACTTTCTCATATACATAGAATAGAGAGAGTATTGTTGTCCCGAAAAAGTTCGATCGCGAGATTTTGGAGGAAATATCCTTTTTGGGTGTCCCTGCTACCAAAAAATTGTTTTTATGATGACGCCTGGCCGCCCTCCCCTCTGTTCCATGTGTTCGCCATGAATTGCGCGCAGGATTGCAGATCGTGGATGTTCTGGACCACTAGCGTTACAACCTTTTGGGTCTCACGTTCCACTCAATTCATGATTTGTAGTCCTGCGGACCACTAAATGATATTTCAAAATAATTAAAAACATTCGAATAATTGCGAGAGAAAGAGCACCTTTTCAATGTATCAAGAGTACATAATGCTTCTTAACTATAACACAATTGTAATTGCATATTTCACCAGACTGTTCGGAAAAAGAATGTCTCGCGCATCTAAAGATGATATTGTGCTGCTCTTATCTCGTTTTCCTCGCTTTGGTGCCCACAATTCAGGAATTAAGTTAAAGTGAAGTTGCTAGGGGTGGACTTGCACGAGTATATAAATAGGGAACTCATATAATTTAATTTATATAAATAAATTTATTGTCAAAGAGCAGTTACAATCTGCATATGACCACGTGGAGGACAATAAACGAATTTTCTCTTCGAAAGCAAGCAAGGGACCATCCCATCAATTCCGATCAAGGACTCTAAGGCAGAGGCAGATTTAACATTTCAACACACTCATAACAATAAAAAATAGTTCGGTACGTGTTATAATATTAACCTAATACCAACAAATTTGTATTTAATAAAACAAAAAAAATATATTTCAGAGGTACATATTATTATCAAATTATAGAATTTTCGGAAAGTATTGTTTTTAATCAAAATTATTAAATAAAGCTATATTCGATACTTATTATTTCAGTAGATGCCGCCCCTGGGCAACATTATATCATTATTTATTATCTTATATAAACATTTATATCAATATTTATGTCATTATTATTTTACCATTATATCTCTATTTATTACCATTTAAAANCGCCCCTGGGCAACATTATATCATTATTTATTATCTTATATAAACATTTATATCAATATTTATGTCATTATTATTTTACCATTATATCACTATTTATTACCATTGAAAATAAATTTNTTATATCAATATTTATGTCATTATTATTTTACCATTATATCTCTATTTATTACCATTTAAAATAAATTATTTTGTATGAAACACTTAAATTAAATTTTTGTTTTGTGTTTTATGAAACGTAGACTTTACCGTGAATGCCTAGTTTTGCTGAGGACCACCATTGGTCCATGAACGGTAACCGCTGCTCTGGACAATATGTGTCTAGAGATCAGGGGTTTGCTTTCTCGATAACGGCTGCTCTGACGTTCGCTTCACAAATCAATCCGACCTTTATCCCGCTTGCATCACGAACGAAAGAACCGTGTGACACTGACATGGTTCATCAATTGTTAATTGGTAAACTTGGTCATTCGGCGCAAAAGTAAACAGAGAACTGATACGAAAGTTGATCTTCCCTATTCTCAAGTCATTGTTTGCTTAGTATATTCTCCTCATGGCGCATAGAATTCGATTCTATACAAATATATTTTCTGTAAACATCGTGTAGTGTGTATCCAGAGAATGTAGGTCAATGTCGCCTGCGCTCTTGCGTTTTCGTCTTAGGTAAGAATGAAGTACCTCTTACCACTCGTTACAAGTTGAGAGGAGTTCACTTTCGAAGGTTGCGAGGTAACTGAGAAAGTACGAAACCAAATTACAGGATACGGTGAACGCACTCACCTCAAAAGACTGAAACTAGATTCATTTTAAAATGCTTAATCCACATTAATAAGCACACAATGAAATGACGACGTCCGTGAACATAATTTTTAATCCTGGAATAAGAAGTGAAATGCGGAAATGTGTGATTAAATATCATTTTGAAAGAAAGAGTGGACTTTCAGACACTGAATACAGGATTATTATTACATCAAATCAGCAGAAAATAAGACTTGTTTCACATTTTATTTCCCATATGAGAAATCCGATGTGATATTCCAGTCAAGCACATAAAAACCATATGGCAACGATGATAACCATCAAAAGGGTCCTAATGACCTTCATGTTGGCGAACCCTAAAGCCACAATTAAAAAGATAACTATCAAACAAACTCACAACGATATATTCCCTAGTGATAATATATAATTTAAATCATGAGAATTTATAACAATTATTCATAATATTGTGAATTGAGGAAATATTTTCCATAAAATAAATATTTCTTTGTATTTTGAGAAAAATGATGTAAGAAAGTTTTAATGAGCCATAATTTCTTTTAATACAAGTCAGTGTCGTAAACAGTAAAATATTCAAGTCACATAATAATAAACAAGGCCAAGTGTGCGTTGCAACATACGTAGGCTAAAAGTCACCAAGCATTTCTTAATTTCGACACGTATTGTTTACCACATCTTTATCAGGTGCAGTCAGTGAACGAGGAATGCAAGGTAGAGGGTGGCCAAAGATCCCATATTTTGTGGGACAGCCCAACAAATCCGCACGGTTTTCATCGTCACTTACGCCAAAGCCGATGTCCGACTTTGATCTGAATATTTATGACCAGATATTATTTAAGATATGGTGGAATTACATTTCTAGAAATAGATTTTGGTGTCACTCCGTGAGTAGATTGAACGACTCACGGTTGTTCTATATAATTTTTGCACAAATTAACAAGGAGATATCTACGCTACGGTGTGGTTTCAGAAATTGAATTATTATGTTTAACTGTTTGCACATCTCCGAAGCATCACTCGCAATGAATATAAATATTTTTGCAACTTTTCATCTATCGATCCGTTAAGAGCTTCAGAAGTAAGTCTTCACTCGAGTGAGGTGTAAGCTTTGGATAGCAATCAAATCTCCATAAATACAACACGAATATTAAAATTCCTTTAGGAATTGCTGCAATAATAATGTTACATTGGTTTCAATACCATGTAAATATTGGTTTTAAGGCATTTCGGAAGAAATATGAATATAAATTTTCGACTTCGTGCGGTGAAGGTGCTCCACTTTCATTACTTTATTTTACTCCACATATTCAACCCTCTGGTTTTACACTTCTCTATTTTAGAACTTATATTGTCCATTTCTTTCATTTAACCTTACTGTAGGACAAACATATATCTTGACGAAAAACTACTCTCTTGAAGACGTCAAATGTGGCCAGACGATGTCATGTAAGTGCCCTATCAACTTATTGGTTTTCCCATAGTTTTCTATGACTCCCCTTCACCATTAACTGCTTTAAAATTCATGATTTGATGATCAATCAATCCGTGAACTCGTTCTGTAATGTACAAGCACTTCATTAAAAGATTCATAATATCGTGTGACTTCCTGTTACCAGACAATCGAGAGGATGCTATTGTGGTGGAGATCTCACACATAAATTCATTTTAGAAATCTGAAACATTTTATGGAATAACAATAACTTTCCGATACAAAACGAGTAACGAGTTAAAAAAAGAAAATTCTCCTTCAAAAATAAAATGATTCCGTTTCCGCCGGAAAATGGCTAGATTCAACTCCACCTGCTACATACATCAATCCATATACCAATAACATTCCCTTCTCGTGAAGCAGTTTTACCTTCCTCTCCTCACGTTAACTACACGCCATCGAATTTAATGATACAAGAATGATTCCGATCCACTTCCTATTACTTCCATTCCCCTCATACTGCTTTTGATGTCATTATTTCACATTCTGAGTATCTTATTCGTAACAATTTCATATTTTGCGCTTCACCAGTAATATCTTGGAATCAAGAAAATCCTCTTTCGATTTATTTACGAACGTACTTTTCTTCAACTTCACACTTGATTTTTTTGGGAGGGGGAGAAAATGTTTTGATCTATCTTAGATACCTTTCTCGTGTGTTAGAAACCAGGTATTAACTGGAGATCAGATACAGGAAACGGATAATATAGGAATATTCTAAATGATGAACTTTGAGAATATTAACATGAAAATAAAATGTTAATTGACATGCATTAAGACTTACTTCATGGTTTATAAACGACTTAATTATTTTCAATTAAACAAATGTTTAAAAAAAATTGCTGTTATATTAAAATATTTAAGGGAGAGTAACAGACTCTCCTGTAACGGTTTGTACAAGAAAGAGGAAATACGAGTGAAAATTACGCAAACGATTAATTGTTAATTTAACATAAATTTTCAAATATTTTTAATTTTCATTACTCAATACACGAAATATTCATATTCAAATATTTAAATTAATGTTACAATGTATAAAAACACTTTAAAATAAGTATGCAAATCATTTGACGTATTTGTTTCAAACAGATGTCCAAACATCTGATCATTTAAAAGGATATTTTTGGATCGAAACTGACGGTGCTGACACCTAGCGGTTGCTATTGCGAGTAACAGTTAGAGGTCACTCACCCGGCGCGCCTCAGGTTGGAATAATCGCTTCTGCTACACCTTCATGTGCATTGTGCTTATTGCATATAGAAGAAGAAAAGTAAACTCCCAAACGAAAAGATTTTTTTGTTCAAATGTACGCTTAAAAAGATAACAGAAAAAATGATTGAAATATTTTTATTCCAACTCTCCCCTCTTGCATTCCTAAATACAGAAAATTTCTGGAATGGTTAAAAAATTTCTATTTTAATTTCCTTCAAAAGCTTTTATTCAATACAAGCGCAGATCATAGTCATAAATTTCTCAGGTTTAGTACTAAACATTTCTTTTCCACGTTTTGCAAGGAGAGGTATGTGCATTAAGGGAGGAAGAAGGGAATTTTTATGAATTTCACTGATTAAGGGGGATGAGTAACTTAGGGAGGAATTAACGAGTTCTTGAGAATTTCACTTCGCGTATTAAAAACATCGTCTGCTTTCAATGTATGTTCATCATTAAATTCTGATAGTGACTTATATGAAAACTAATGTTTTGCATAATATCTTGAACCTCAAACCTACCCCTATTTTTGTCTAATATTCCTGGAGACTTTGATCGAATAATGAAATAAATTATTGTTTACTTCTCAATCAAAAATAGCTCTATTTATCCTGGTTATTATAATTATTTGTCATACTAAGATAAGATCGTAATTCATAGTTTAAAAGTGATTTAAAATGATTTAATACTTTCGACTTAATAAATGTTTACGAAAAAGTAGTTTTTTGAAGTATTAAGACTTATTAAAAAAAGACTGAAAAATATTATGATCACTATGTATAATATAAATCATTTTTTTAATAAGTTTTTTGTGTGTGAAAACTATAACCTTAGGTTTTATTTGCATAATCCTGACAAATGCGACACGGTGAATACTTGCCGTCACCCTTCGTGTTGCTCACAATGAACCGCAGTCAATCACTCGGTGAGTTCTGGAAGCCGAACTTGACGCATAATTGTGCTAATTGAAAGCGAGGAGAGACGGGAAGAAGATATGGAGACCGGATGGAAGAAAAACAATGCATTTAGAGCATGATTTCTAAACCGAGCGCCAAACATGTTAATTTTTGTCCTTAGCACTCCAAAATATGTACACTGGTTAAATGAAGAGATCTTTGAGTAGTCTTCTATTGTTGATATTTTTTATATTAACTAACTTTCTCGTCATTGCGTGCACTAGATGAGGATGATAATATTTCTGAAGGACTTCGTTCTATGAACAATTTAATCTAAACAAAACTTCGTGGTATTTTATTCTACAAACAATCTTTTTAGCTATTTACAGTTCGTGGTACAAAGTACTAAGTCTCGGCTACGCAGAGTCTTGAGATCGTGTTCTTCTCAGGGTGAATGTCTCCACTTTTATTTGATGTGAAAACATTGTCAACAACTTGGTGGATTGTGCAGTTTACGCGGTTATCAGGGGGATGGATGCGGAAGTATTACACTTCAAAGGTCTGTTGGATAAATGATGATTTCCTTACGCCACGCCTAGCATTAATATTGAAAAGTGTACTCAATCTATCCTACTGTCCTTGTGTACCGGCCAGCTTGATTTCGAGGAATGAACTCCACAGGAAGGTTTTGAGTTCGAGGCCTGGAAGAGCACGAGAGTATTAGGATTGTTCCTGTCATTCAACCCACCCCATCCGACAATGTCATCGCGAAATACAGTATTAATATTTCGTCTTAAAATACCACTATTTCATCCTTCAGAGCTGACTCCATTTAAAGGAGCGGTACAAGGAAAGATGTGAAATCTTCTGACCTAACACACACTATTATATATCCCTACTTTTTGTTTTGCGTGATATTGTTTCTTCAATTTCTTACGACTATTGTTTCGTGAAAATATCTCTCTTTTACTATTTTAAGAGGACCGCTCCTTTTTTTATTTCTATATTTTCTTTCCAAGGTTCGATATCGTGCCGCAACTCTTTGCCATTGATAAACATCAATTTCGTGCTTCCTTGGGAAATATTAACTCCAGGCGCAGGAGGAACGTTCTGTAGTGAAAAGATGAAATACCTGCATTTGTGAATGTCGCCTCTGAATTCGAATATTCTCACTCTGTTCAGACACCTCGTGTTCGTTTCCATTGCCCTTTTGCCTCACTGTTGTTATATTTCAACAAAGCTTCCCTGACATTCTCGCTGAACCCGAGGGTTGCGTTTTCCGTAAGGTGAAGACGCAACGGGAGCATTATCAGGACTAGATCAAAATACGTGAAATGGGCCGTCTCTCTTAATTAACTTCAGATCTCTCTTTTCGTGAATTATAAAAGAAATGAAGCATGTTCCAGATAATACCATTTAAACCAGTAAAATCCAGATTTCAAAAAATCGAATGTAGTAATAAAATACAATTTAGAACCTTACTAAGGTTAGTCCAAAAACCTGACCGATGGCTGAAACCGAGAGATCTGTCACAATCATCAATCTAGGAAATTATTTTCCATCACTCAACCCTATCCTCGACTCCTTGTTTTGAATACATGGATCAGTGACACTAGTATTTCATGTTACGTTTGNCAGTGACCCTAGTATTTCATGTTACGTTTACTTTTCTATTACATGCGACCTCATTGTTTCATATTTTTCTATATATTTTATTTTACTTTAAGTATCTACTGCTCAAAAAATATAATAACCATATCTTGATTTTGACTTCACCAAAAATATTGACTTTCAATCAATCTTGTATCAGTTTTTGACCGAAATATGAGGCTTACGGTGTATATCATAGATGTTTACAATCGTGTATGTTTATCGTTAAAAATATTTTAAAGTATAAAAAATGATGAGCACGTGAAATAACATTTTATTTACTGTTATTTTTATTGACAATTTTTAATATGAGTAAAATTCCAAGTTCAATCCTTTAACTAAAATAAAGTTTATAGGCACTAATTAAACACACGAGGAGTCGGGCAATACCATTACGTTTCATGTATTTTTGTGAAATCGGAACAAGAGAATGGATAAATGCATTCGTGTTTGTTAGATAAGACGATTGTCATGAAGAGTAGCGACTGCCAAGTGGTCGAGGATGCAACTTTTATTTTTTGCTATCGATTTTCTGCTGTTTGTACACTCCACTTTAGGTGACATTTGCATTGTCCAACAACTGCAATTTCCGTAAACTAGGACGTTTTGGCATAATTAAACTTGTATACTATTGCTGTTACAAAAAATGATGTCCCGATACCGGTGGAATCGTTATTTTAATTGGTCATAAAGTTTAGAAAATTGAAAGAAAAAAATATATCACCCTTTCTTGTATTATTTCTCTGATGTTCCGGAATACGTATCATGAAAAAGAACACATTGACAGTTGGCGTGTACCTACAAGGTTCCAGGAGAATAGAGGAATAAATTTAAACTTGAATTTAAAATTGATGACTGCTATTTCCTTAATGTACAATCCAATTAGGTTTTATCAACGATAGTATCTTCACAAATACGAGGAGCACTCAAGGGATTCCACGTGTGAAGGACGATAACGTACCATTTCTTCAAAGAATATGTAGCCACGTTGAGTTAGTAGTCAGTCACTTCGTTCACGCCAGGCAACACGTGTCCAATTAGTGTTTCTGTTCACTAAAAGTTAGATACGTGTTCCTATCAAATTATTTAACAACACTGTCTTTTATCGGTATTATTTCGCAGCTTAAGGATGAACTGAAGTATGGCAAAAATTAAACATTATTATCTTAAATTGCTGTAATATAAGAGAATTCATAAAATAAAATGTACGTTATTCGAATAGGATTTTCCTTGAGTATGAATGCTATAATTAAACTTTTTGCGTGTCTAAAGAGGAAATTGTGTTTATTCCTTTTCTTATTTGGACACAAACCCATAATGTAAAATATTTACCGTGATGCGATATTTCCCGCTGTGTATTCGCCATAATGATCCAGAACTAGAAGTATTTTTGAAACTACACTTCTTGTCCCTCAAGAACGCAAAACATTTAACAAGTACCTATTCCGAAACCAACTCTACTTCATTCTAGTTCACAACCATTCAAGCCTCCTCACGTTAAATAAAACACGGAAAGAAGGCTTTAAAAATAATATTAGTATAAGATATTACTAATATTCTACTGATACTAAGATTTTCTACAGATACTAATATTTACAATTAGGGGAAATGATTACGGGTGAGAATATAATACCATGGGTAAGTTTAAACACCAAATAAAGCGAAGAGTATTAATTTCATATTAATGAAATCACTATTCATGTTAAAGCTAAGGATTCGTTAGAGAGTGACAATAAGTACTCAACTGAACAGGATCCTCCCCATTGGTGGTGGAATTTGTAGTATTTCGAACCAGAGACTTAATTAAGAATACAGTGTTCAATCGTCACCTCCAGTTTTATAACTGGATGGCGCACAGTCCACGTGAAAGTGATATATGACGCAGCCTACATTCTAGCATGCCTTTGGAACTTGAATTCACGGAAGTAAGGTTAAAAGTCTTCGTTTTCCTACTTTCTACGGCAATTACTTTTTTCATTCCAATTTGACTGGATCAGAATGAAAATTTGCGGCGTTTGTCTCTCTGATTCCTTTCAGTCTTCATTTATCAGGGTCTCAAAAAAACTTAATGGGAAATAACTTAAGGAGAAAAAATGGCATCAGGTTTTTATTCATTCCGACAACTAATGTTGCATTTATCTACACGTTATAAGTGTTTTCATAAAAAACATAACCTTTCATCAGAAAGTTTAGTAGTCTTCACAGTATTTTTAATGACTTAGATACTTTCCTCCGTATGTACATTTCGTCAGTGGCGGCGATTGGGAATCAAAAGGCGGAGGCAAAAAATATTGACAATTCTCATTTACGTGACATTTTCTGTATATATCGACTAAGTACGATTTAAGTAATGAAATAAATCAAAGGAAAGACAATTGGTGATTAGCACATCAAGGATGGTGCAATTTCTTTTTATAGTTTCCAGTTTTGGACGGTTAAAATGAAATTATTATCTTTCCTTAAAAAAATAGAGGGTGGCTGCCGCCACCCCCAATCGCCGCAACTGATTTTCGTAATCACTTAGAACGTTGAAGCATTTACTCACTTCAGATTTCCCCCGAAATCTTTATCTAACGCATCATTTTAAAATTCTTGTTAAATTTGAAATTACTCATATGCCTTCGAACATACCCACTTGATACAATTGCGTTGACCTAAAAAGCTTGGTATGAACTTAACTTTCTGTTCATCATTATTTCAAGCTCAACGCCAAGTGTCAATAATAAGTAAACCAAGGGCGTATGTAGGGTGGGGCAAGATGGGGCAGTTGCCCCACCTTAAGAGTTAGGGCAGATACCCCATTTTCCATATGGAACATTAAGTAAAACAAGTGGTTGAAAAATTTGCAACTAATCCTCACTTACTATTGTTTAAAAATTGATTCTTTTAAATGAATAGCGTTTTCAGTGCAAGTGTTTATTATTGTATGACATTCAATTCTCTTTGATTTAGGTTGAATTCAGAAATCTTCCCCATATTACGTTTTGAGCTGAATACGCCCTTGAAGTAGATATAAATTTTAGAAAATGTTTCGGCCAAGTTGTATTGTACGCATGGAATATAGCTTACTTTCCTCATCATTTCCATCCTCGTTAAATTAAATTCTACCCACCTTATTTTTGCATTGTACGAAAACGAACCACACAATAATTTATTCTTCAGTGATAACTGGATCATGTTAACAGAGGGTAGCACCCTGGCCCTGAAATGAAGAGACACGAGAAATCGAAGTTCCCTTCTGCAAATCAACTTGTTGGAAAAAATAAAGTTTAAACAATGAAGACGGTTAATGGGAATTAACCTTTTTCCAGAAGCTGAAATCGCACACGTTTGTAAAAACTCATCATACCGGCCTTGTTTTAAACCTTGTATGTATATTTGGTGTCAATCTCTTTACCTCTCGGAGGTAACCATCCTCTTGAGAGCGCGTATTCTGGGTGGCGGATGGGGAACCCATCAAATAATGATGGACTAGTCCGAATATATTGAATAAGGACTCGTGGACCAAAAGGCCCCTAGGGGCTATCATCTTGATAGTTGGAGACTGGCACCTCCAGGGTCCCATAGTTGGTGCTGACCTCTTTTTACTCTGACTTCGAGGCTGACCACTTCCTTTATCTTTTCCATCGGTCACTCTTGACCAAATCTTGAATTTTTCGACCCCGATGCTATTAGGTTGCGAGGGCTAGGGAGTCTTTCATTTTCCTCACTATATTATTCTTAGTAGGCCTTCACGACGGCATTCCCGTCACCCTATTAACAATGGCAAAAACAAATTTGGAAAATAATACCCCAGGTGGTACGCCATTAAATGTGGAAAATCTATCCTTCTTGCTTAGGGCTGGCCTCATGGATTCTGGGGGAGGCCATCCATTGTCTACTAGGTATTCTCAATGGGAAAAAAACACAAAGGTTAGAGATGAAATAAATTATATGTATCAAATTGATGAAACAGACCTCAACAGTACCAATGAAAGAAAGTTGTGGGAAAGTTTAAAAAAGTCAAATAAGAAAGTTGAAGAACTACTTGAAGAAAACTCAAAATTAAAAGTAAACATAAACCAAATAATGCAAAGACTCGAACAATTGGAAAAGATCAATCAACCCGAAACTACGGCGATGGCAGGAAATGAATACTTTACGGAAGAGGAAGAGTTGCAAAGAGAAACGGACTGGATACTCCAGACCAAAAGGAAACACAAGAAAAGGAAGGCTGGTTCTTCTCCAGAGGTCTTTGATCAACCTGAAAAGTCAAGGGATAGTAGCATACCCATTGGCGTAAATACAAGAGAAAAACTCAAGATGACAAATACAACCCAACCTCCACCTATCAACATAGTTGGTATCAAGCAATATCAGGAGTTGCATTCCTTAATACAAGAAGTGATAACTAGTTTTAAAGTCACTATACTCAACAATAATGTGATAAAAGTAAATGTGTTCTTAGTAGAACACTATAGAAAACTGACACAAATACTAACAGAAAGGAAAATTCAATGGTTTACTTATGAATATAAGCATGACAGACCAATTAAAGTCATGGCGCGAGGCCTTCATCCCACACGTAAACCTGAAGAAATAATTGAAGATTTAAAAATCAAAGGTTTCATAATATGTGGTGTAATAAATATTATAAAGATACGTAATGAAGATGATCAAATCTTGAGGATACCTCTACCTTTGTTCAGCTAACATTTGACAAAATAGAAGAAACTCTAAAGATTTATGAAATCAAAACAATATTAGGAATTGTAGTAAAAATCGATCCACTCAGAAAAACGTCACTTATACCTCAATGTAAAAGGTGTCAAGGATTCAATCACACACAAAGATTCAGTCAGCTTAATCCTAGATGCGTTCGCTGTGCTGAGAAACATTTAACAAATGATTGTAGAAAAAGGAAAGACAGCACACCTTTATGTGTTAATTGTCGCGGAAACCATCCGGCCAGCTATAGGGCCTGTGTAGTTGCCAAGGCTTTGCAAAAGCGAAGAAATGAACTAGTAGATAAAAAAAACAAAAAGTAGTAACTAATCGCTACAATACCATGGCATAAAACTCCACAGAAACCTAGTGAATATGTACAAATAGGGAATGAAAGAGATAGCACGCGTACAAAAACATTCTCTGAAGTGCTAAAAGAGAAAGTAGAATGTGAAGAACTCCTGAAACAAATATTAACAAAATTGGATAAGCAAGAACAGACTAACAAAGTAATACTAGAAAGATTGTCTCTGCTAGGGTCAGACAAACCCAGCAAGAAAAAAGCAAGAAAAAGATAATGTATTCTATTCGTATTGCAGAATGGAATGCAAATGGATTATTTCAACATTAGAAGTTTTCTTAAAAGAGCATAAAATTGACGTTTGTTTTATCTCTGAAACACATTGTACAAAAGAATCCTATATCAAAATGCAAGGATATAACATATATCATACCAATTATCCCTCCAACAAAGCTAGAGGGGGCACAGTTGTTATAATAAAAGAAAGCCTGAAACATTAGGAAAAACGTCAATGTCAGCTAGAGGTTTTACAAGCAACGACATTTAAAGTCCAAACAAAATATAAGCAATATACGATATCTGCAATGTACTGTCCTCCCCGTTATGTGTTGAAAAAGAATGATTTTGTCAGTTTTTTTCAAACTTTAGGGGATTATTTTATTATAGGTGGTGATTTTAATGCCAAGCATACACATTGGGGGTCAAGACTCACAACTGGTAAAGGAAAGGAACTCTACAAGGGTGGTGTAGTGTGTAACTGCGAATTTCATTCAACAAGAAAACCAACCGACTGGCCAAGTGATCAAAACAAAGTGCCTGACTTAATTGACCTCTTTGTCACCAAAGGGGTGTCTGAAAATGATATTCAAGTTGATGAGTATTTAGATCTCGCATCGGACCACACGCCTATCGTGTTAACTCTTAGTACTTCTGTAATTAAGAAACAAATGTCACTGTGTCTAACTAATTGGAAAACAGAATGGCATTCATTTAAAGCTGAAATAGAGGAAAATATTGAACTGAAAGTACCCCTTAAGACACGTCTACAAGTAGAAAAGGAGGTTGAGAAGTTCAATTCTATATTACAGCAAGCGGCGTGGCATAGTACACCTGAAATACCTAAACGAACTAAGGGTTACAGTTTCCCTATGGAAGTAAGGGATATGGTGCACATGAAAAGGAAAGCAAGGAAGAAATGGCACCAAACCAGATCACCAGAAGACAAAACTATTTTTAATAAACTTGCTAATGATTTAAAAAAGTTAATTAATAAAGTTAAACACGAATCCTTAAATAAACATCTTAGCGAGCTAACTGCTGATAAGATTTCAGAAAACTTACTCTGGAAAGCCACTAA
>NNCF01133954.1:0-31409 GCA_002313205.1 Laupala kohalensis | reverse complement strand
TTGGGAAAAAAAAAAAAAAAAAAAAAAAAAGCAGATCTATTTGCTGAACACCTGTTTAACACATTCAAGGTTCACCCCAGACTTACATATGATGAAAATCTCATAAGTACTAAGACAACAGATAAAATTAATATTAAACTAGTCACTATAAGGGAACTGAACAATGAAATCAGAAATAACTTAAAAGTTAAAAAAGCCCCGGGGTATGATTTGATAACTGGCAATATTTTCAAGGAATACCCTAGAAAAGGACTCTTAAAATTTTTTCAAATTATAAACGCTGCAATTAGATTAAAATACATTCCGAAACAATGGAAAGTAGCTGAAGTAGTAATGATACCTAAAGTGGTAAGCCTGTGAATGAAGTTACATCTTACAGACCAATATCTCTATTACCGGTAATGTCCAAAATATTTCAAAGGTTAATCCTCAAAAGACCTATGCCAATTATAGAAGAAATAAAATTGATCCCCAAACATCAAGTTTGGATTCAGGACAAAGTACCCAACTGTTGAACAAGCACATCGTATCACTGATGTCATTGAAAGAGCTCTTGAAGAACAGCAGGTTTGCTCCAGTATATTCTTAGATGTCGCACAAGCCTTTGATAAGGTATGGCATGCAGGATTAAAACATAAATTAAATAGAGATTTATCTTCTGAATACTATCAAATACTAATGTCATATATCTCGGTCCGGCATTTTCGAATAAAATATGATGATGAGTACTCCAAATTTAAAGCAAATATCTCCTGGTGTGCCCCAGGGAAGTGTTCTAGGCCCTATCGTCTACCTTCTCTACACCAGAGATATACCAGTTTGTAAAGAAATTACAGTTGCTATCTTTGCAGATAATACATCAATGCTGGCAATAGGAACAGACAGTAAGGAATTGACTGAAAAACTGCAGTTAGCTGTAAATCAAGTAAACTCTTGGATAAAGAAGTGGCGGATCAAGCTAAATGAGTCAAAATCCACACATATTGATTTTACCAACAAAAAGATAACACATTTTCCGGTGACCATCAATTCGCAAGTTATACCCTATGCGAATACGGCGAAATGTCTAGGGATGTCACTTGATACCAAACTCCTCTGGAAAGAACACGTGAAAAGAAAAGAACTCAATATAACATACAACAAAATGTACTGGTTTATTGGAAGAAACTCCAAGCTATCAGTTTACAATAAGATCTTATTATACAAACAAATCCTAAGGCCAATATGGAGCTATGGGATACAATTATGGAGTTGTACCAAGAAATCTAATGTTCACATTATTCAATGCTTCCAGAACAAAGTACTACGTGTTATCGTCAATGCTTCGTGGTACATCAGAAATGGTGGTTTACATCGCGATCTTGGAATAGCTACTGTTCAAGAAGAAATTCGTAAAGATGCACAGAAGCATGAAGAACGTTTAAATCAGCACGTGAATAGTGAAGTAACAAAACTGTTGCAGTTTCCTGTGCTTCGGAAGTTGAAGAGAACTAAACCAAGTGACTTATAAGTGACTGAAGTGTTTGGTTGTGCAAACTGACAGTACGCTTTATATAATATCCGAACTTGGCGACATCAATGAATATCAATTTAATACAGAAGAGAAGGCCATCAGAATGGGGTAAGACAATGTTGATCAGATACTATGGGAATATCCTTTGTTCCGAAAGGAGAGGATTTCTAGACGAATAGTTCAGAATGCCATACTACGCTCATGACATCGTGACAAGCTAAGAGAGAAAGCGAATTTAAATTTTTTAAAGAATTTTTTGAGAAGTTTGTGCGGAATGTAATGAAAAGAGATAAATAGGAAGGATAAAAGGTACTATTGGAAACCCTTGGGGAGAGAATAAGAAAATGATGAAAAAAAATTACGTAGTGATAAAGTTCTGATGAATGTAGAGATCTACGCCTCCACCTCGTCGGAACCCCAAGTTCATTCAGAGTGGGGACGACGTGCCGCCGCTGGTCTTCCAGCGAGAGTGAGAGGCAGTGCTGATGAGGAAACGACAACTGCGGCCAGCGCCTCTATCTAGACCCCCCTCCCTCCCCCCTCCAATGGTCATTGACCCCGCCCTTGAACCGCGGGCCGATGACCACACGTGTGCGTGCGTTGGAAACCCCCACCTGGGATTAGGACCGGAGAACGGCGGCCCTTCAATAATTTCAGAGCAAGTTCTTCATGTTTCGATTTTCTGCTTCACCACTTTCTTTAAGTTATGTGTCAGAGCGACTAGGCTTACGTTCCCCCTAAAAATGTTTCAAATGATAGTTTGAACCATTCTCTATCCAGTGGCGATGAATTTTCATACCTTTACGGCGCAAAATTTTTAATTATTTGACTTTAAATTACTATGGGCTTATATGGACAAACTTTCGCGGGCTCATGTTTTTTTATATATATTCTGACAAAAGTACTGGTAAAAGTACATTGCGAAAAAAACTACTAAAACATAGCAAATGGAAATAGGAACGCAATGATGTAAAGATTTTCATAGCTTACGAGGCATTTTCATAGCATACAAAGAGTGAATTACTAATTAATTAAGACACCTTCGGTGAATATTTCCAAGATTTGTGAAAATTTNAATATTTGGCAACTTGACTTCAGTCAACGCGAGTATAATACCTTGAGTACGATTTCCAAATTAACAATTTTACAGTTCTTTTACACCAAAATCGTATTGCATTTACTCAATTTTACTCCGTGTTTTCACAATGCACAAAAACCATATCCATGTATAATCATCGCATGTTTTCTTTTACTTGCTACGCCAGATTGTTGCCTTGTGAGTAAAAATCTCGTATGTTGAGTCCAAGGAGATCCGTTCCGAAATCAGAATGTCGCTTAACAGACATTTCATAAATAGTTCATAACACGTACACTTACTTCACACTGACGTATGACTCATACTTCACATGCTCTTTGTGTGCGTGTGAATGGGATCAATGTGCCATGGCTTTACCAGTAGCGGCACTCGCGCTCTAGAAGAAAAGACCACATCCGCAACCATCTAAATCGTAGGGTGAAAAAGATGTTAAGTTAAGGGAAATTAATTAAGTTAAGTGAAGAAGGTTTAATGATGTCTGAGGAAAATCTTCATTAAATGCAGTGAAGCGTAGTACAGCCATTTGAATTTGCCTGGTTACTCAATTTCCCATCAGATTGTCGTTAATTTGTTACTAACTACTCGCATTTGATTGTTGGTTCCTCATTTGATTGTAACTAGCTTTAGGTTTAATTGAGAGAGGTATAAAATTGAACGAGTATTAGTAGTGAGTTAATAAAAAAGGAGAAGTGGTTTAATTACAAATGCATGTGTTTATACATGTTTGTGTGTCAGTGAGAGAGAATGTATTTGTGTAGGGATGTGTTTATATGTACGTATGTATAAATGAGTTTATATTTAAAGAGTGTTTAATTTGGTTGTACCATTGAGTTTGTATCTTTATTAGAAATATAATAGAAATTCAATGGTTGTACTTATGCGTTTATTTCGTTATGAGTTTCATGTTACATGAGTTTTAGATGTTTATGCACCCTATTATCATTTTGTGATTCATGTATTTACTGTATATCCTTTTAATGTCTATTCTTCTGTCTTATTTGGTTTCCGTATTTCTCTTATCTGCCACGGAGTAATGCTGAATTGCACAGGAATAAAATATTGCATGTTATATTATAAGTGGGAAGCTCCAATAGCTGTCACATTTGAGGAATATTTGGAGAGTTAATTTGTAAAATATTTATATTTATATAAAGATGTTATATTTCACGGGTACCCTGCAGTCGCACCTTCAGGAGAGAAATTGGTCTCAAGGAGAGACGGAATCGATTTGCACCGGCAACGATCAGACCGTGGTCATTGAGAAAATTTCTATGGTCTAAAAGTTACATTTTATTTCTTCGCTTTCTTAACCAAATCTAAATGAAGCAGCAAATTTATTATTACTGAAACTGATAAATTTTGCTCGTGATATCGTATCATTTCAATGTTTAAGAACAACGTAGAATTTTCTTCTAAAAGTAAGAGATATAACGAGACTTGAACAAAGTTGAATGCTAAGTTTTTTAACGTCAAAAAGTACACCTTACTTCATCTGAAAGAAATTGCATTAGATATTCTAGATAAATGTTATAAATTTGTTTTTCTGTCA
Organism: Laupala kohalensis; assembly: GCA_002313205.1. Lineage (NCBI taxonomy): Eukaryota > Metazoa > Arthropoda > Insecta > Orthoptera > Trigonidiidae > Laupala > Laupala kohalensis. The sequence goes on along the minus strand of NNCF01133954.1, from coordinate 27,251 downwards.
CTCAAAAGTTGTATAAATATTCTATGTTCCTTTATAAAACGCGGTAATTCAACGTTAAAATTGTAAGTCACAATTCTGTCGTTTCGCGGCTCGTGATGGTAATGTGTATACTGATTTTTTAAATTAATTATTTCAGATAGCCATAAAAATAAATTAATTTGCGAATTGCTTTACATAATTGCTACACTTAACGCGCTGCATCTCGTACCAATTGTTCATATTAAAAATCACCCGTCTGCAATAACCCTCGAGAAACATCTGCAGTAACTGTGGGGAGGTGGAGAGAGAACCCCGAGCTTAAAATTCACCTGATAATTGTTTCAAAAGTGTTGGAAGGAGAGTCTGAGATGAGGTTCAGCAATAATTGGACATTGCGTTTCACAAAAGTTGACAAAAATGAAATTTAAAATGTTTTCAAAGTTCAAATATTATTTCAAAAACTAAAAATGTATTCGTTACATAGAATTTCAATTTGCGTAAATAAACATTTTGTAACATTTTGATAGTAGTTTTTTATTGTTCTCAATGAGAATATTATACCGAACAGAATACACTTACTAATTAAAGTAAATTATTGAAGAGATGAAAGCTAAGACGAGGTACTCTAGTGGTTGTAGTGTCGATATTAAATAAGATTTGTGAATTAATGATGTTCTATAAATCGCCTTTTATGTTAAAAAGGTTGATTTTCTACTTGACTTCTTATTATTTTTCAATATTTTATAATATATTAAATATACCAGAATATATATTCAATTTCTTTTTATAAAATAACCAGGAGCTTAGTGCTCCGCGTGGGCTCACCAACCGACNATATATATTCAATTTCTTTTTATAAAATAACCAGGAGCTTAGTGCTCCGCGTGGGCTCACCAACCGACAGCCCCGACATTTCATCGATCGAGGAATCTCTTCGACTTTCCTGCGAGTGTATTTCGACCTCATTGTTAGAGATAATCCCTTAATTCTACGTGCTATTGGTGTGAGTCGACTACTCCGATATTTCACCATATTGAAATCAGAGAGATGAACTTGCCGAGTGACTCTGGGTTCATGTGCGTGAGGAAATAAAAATTACGAAATATAATTTTCATGAATAGATTATAAAAGAAATTATAATCTGCGATAAAATAGGGTTTCAATACATTTAAAACCTTCAGTCAAAAAACATTATGAAACTGATAGAACATATCATTTTCATTAATTAATTCTCGCACTTTGTACCATATTTTATTTCAGGAACTATTGAATAAAATATAATAGAGCTTTAACGAAATAAAAAATTCAAGAAATTATGTATGAAAATTGGATGAGCTAGTTTTTAACTTTTAGTTGAAAACTATCGCTATTAGTTGTTTAAGTGAAAATATCTAATTAAAGTAATTATTAAGTAACCAACTTGTTTTTCTCTTTGAAGAGTTATTCCTGTTATTATTTGTATTATGTTTCAATGTAAAGATTTCAATTTTTATGATATACTGCAACGTTTAGCAATGACCTATAAATAAAAAGTCTTACCATCCTAAATGGCTGAAGGACGTTAAAAATCAAAATCAATTTCCACAGTAGCACCAATTATGTACTCTTCTTTTCCTGAGGTGTTCTCGACGAAATATCACAAAATAAACTTCACGGTTTCAACCCGTGAAGGTCGAAGATCACGCCATCCATTACTGTGGAGAAGGCGTGAATAATGTACCATTAGATTTTCGGATTAAAACATGGTCATTAAAATATAAGAATAATAACTTTCTGGTGAGAACTACATTATATGCAATATGAAAGATATTGAATAATAATGTATTGAATATGAAAGTTTTATAAAACTTCTGGAAATTGAAGGATTAAGTAAATAATAAATTAAAGTATTGAATAAATATATTTTATCTGATTACTATTTAACATATAAATAAAAAAAAATCAATAAATCTTTTTCCATCACAAAATTTGGTGAATACATTCAAAAGAGCAACTTATAATAAAATTGTCCCCAAGAGCTGCCAGTTCTGGAAATTTACATGTACTAAACAGTGGGGATATTAACTTTCAACACAGTCATACGAAAGTCATGGGATAATCTTTGGGCAATGTACTCACTTGAAAAAACGTTATAGAACTTGAGTGGATACCATTTTCATAGTTTGGTCTCCGAAGAGACCTTACCTTGAAAATTATCATTGCAAAGATATATTTATTCTTTATTCTCAACGTCTTGGCAGTATCAAGGCCTGACATCCACCTAAAATTTTGTTCACCGGGTCTGTCGAGAGAGGAGAGTGCAATTAACAGGATGCTTCTAAAATCATGGGACAAACTTTGAAGGGTGGTAGAACTCCCTAAAACAAACGATTACACGGGCACATACACAAAGATTGGTATGTTCCAAAGACATGACCCTATGAACTCTTTATGTATTTTGACGCTCTGAATCCAACTCCGGGGCCAGAATTACTGCATCAACCCCCCTCATTTTTTAAATCGCGAAAAGGGCTTAAATAAAGAAAATATGGAATTAAAACAACTGGGGAGTGATGGAGTAATCCTGAAATTCAGATTCAACGTGACAGAATACATAAGGATTTAAAGGTCCAAGACGATTGTTTGGGTGTGAATATGTGTTAATATATAGTAAAGTGTGGGTGGATGTAACTCTCTGTGCGAATGTGCGAGTAATAGTGAAATTGATAAAAGTGAAATAAAAAACTCTTTTCTACCATTAAAAAAATGAACCATAAGTGACCTTATTTAGATACCAAAACATTAGTATATATTATGTCTTTCTTTCATAAAAATTCTTCAAATGTACCTGATTGGATCATTTTGTAGTCCAATTTATGGGCCTACAACGTCATTTTTTGTACTTCAAATCGCTAGGTATCAAAATTCGTTTCAAAACTAAAGAGTACTTCAAACTTTCCAGAGGAAAGCATCTCTAGGATATCATGAAATACATAATAAAACTAGTGGTGCAAAACCATTGCACATACTTTCTCATATAAGTTTTTTCATCTGCAGCAGAGTGACAAAAATATCGTAAAAGTGTTATGTACATATAATTAGACAGAAATTGATGTATTTTCGTATCTGCAGTGCATTTGCTGTCCTGCTATGTGTTTTTTATCATTATCATATCTTTCATTTCAGTTTATGAAAAGTGTATTCTACGTGGTCCATTTACACTCCTAAATAATATTCAAGCTTCTTGAAACAGTAAACTAATAAGTGTAGCAGACAGAAATTATTTTACTGCGTCTATACCGAACATTTAAGTGAAATACTGCTAATGCGAACGTAATGCATACTAATTGTACTTTACGTACAGAAAATTTAAGCAAAATCGTTGGAGCCGTTTTTGAGAAATATTCGAGAGAGTACTTTGACCTTAATGATAACTACCCTTTGTACATATTTCTTCCGTGTACCCTACACGTGGAGATTATATGTGATAACGTTCGGTCAAGTGAAAATGGCGACCAGCCGGGAACCATTTCCGCCCAGACCTAAACCCCGGCTGACCTGGACACATCCCCATACAGGAGATAAGTGAACCAGGCGGCACACTATGCTGTGTGAACTTTATTACCGGTTTCACACGTACCAATTTTAATATAATTATATTTGAGAGGCCGAAAATTGTGACGCCATTTTGTAATAAACTTGAATTTTAAAAGAAAAATAAACAAATGAAGGAGACTTCTAACGCTCACTTAACTCGCCCACTCGGCATAGTAACGACTGATGCCTAGCTGTCATAGAGCTTAAGTTTAAAGATAGGGAAATGGGTTCGGNAGAGCTTAAATTTAAAGATAGGGAAATGGGTTCGGCCGATTCATTGGCGTGAAACACACATTAATCCTTCTCGAAGGAAACACATTCTTCATAAAAAATAATATAATTTCAAAAAAACAAATACATAATTGTTATGACTACAAATGCTCTCCTTACAACATTTCCCCCAAAATAAGAATACAACATGCAATTGCTCACTGACACACATTACAAATCTTAAGCTAACAATGAGTTTACACAAATGGTTATTCTGTGACATACAACGGAACCGGTCCGTTCAAACACTTAGTACGAGCTAATGGCTCATTAGACATCATAACAGTTTATGAATAATAAAGTTCGTCCAATCGGATAGCAGCACAGTCGCAACCAATGAGGTTACTTGTATTATTTACCAATTGTCTTTGCAATACAATTAGACACAAGTCAATAATCAAATCACACACTTTTGAAAGTGGAGAGCCGTCATTGGATCATCAAAAATGATTACCTCCGTATTGGCGAATTGACGCTAGACGTCATCGGAAGTAAAAGTTGCAGAGGCGGGGCTGCGAAGGTGAGACGTCTTGTGGAGTCGTCCCATTGGCGTGTTTAATTACGCCCAGATGCCAAATCAGGTGTTCTCCAGTCAGCGTCTCCCATGAGGCCTCGTAGACTCTAGCTATGATCTATTCCACGTACACCGGTATCGATAGTGTCTCGGTTGTTTTGATAACTTATTCGATCTTGGACACGAGTGTCCCGAGGTTGCACTTCACGGTGAATTTAAGCACCACTGATAATTATCATCAGATGCCGGAAATATAACAGTCGAGTATCGACTTAGAAATCGATCGGATTTCTCTCCTCGCGATCTAAGAGGGCGTTCGCCTCTATCGAGAAATATCGATAATTATCGTAATTACAATGACCACCGTCATAGTAAAAGTACTCAGAGTGTCTCTCTAACTCTGATTTATCTCGTGTATATGATCTGAATATGATATGCTTTATTATTTCATAAGCGTACGAGTGTGCACTTAAATATCTTCATCCCCTCTTCTCCTACTTTGTGAAATCAGTTTGACTCCGCCCATCGCATACGTCACGAACTTTTTTATCCAATAATATCTAAAAATTTATTTCACGTAATCTCTCACGATTAGTGATAGGCTGATTGAGGCGACAACGTCAAAGGACTATCTCTGATCGTCCTCTAATCACGTGGTCTCGTCCCATGATTTAGTATTTTCGCATGAAGGTAGTCTGCTTACCCTCAAAAAGTGAGGTCACCATTTCTATATAAAATACCCTTCATTTCCCTCACGTCGTCATCGCAACTAACTTTCTAAAATTGTACGTAAACCAGAAGCCGTAGACAGCTCTTACGCGGTTCCCAGACGCACGGTCACACCTTCCCCATCTTTTGTCATACTTGAAAGGACCTAGGATCAGTTTGGGTCGGTACAGAATGGATTCTTTCATGATTGTCGGGGTCATGCGATCTGAGACCCACCCGTTGTCAACAAATTCATAACAAAGCACGAAAATTCGCATGTGAATTTTTTTACAACCTGCATTGAGAGCCGTAATTGAGAACATGAATGACATCATTTTCTTTCAGTACGCAACATCGGAAATTATTAGGAATTGTAATTTTTCTTTATAGTGTTAAAAGAAATTCAGACTTCAAAGTCGTAAGAAACTCAAATTACGCGGAAGGAAAACTTCCGAATCAAGAAGGAAAAACTCCAAGTGAAGATAATGCCGAAAGGAAATTTTCATTGCAACACTACTTGCTACTTTGTGACTTATTCTCATTACAATTAGTAAAATAGAATTCCTAATGGTTTTTGTTTTCACAAAACTACTTTTTGGCAAGTTGCATTTTGCATTTTTTCATTCTGTTAGTGAAGCCGCTGGGACCTGCTGTTGCAAATCATACGAAGCGTTTTATTGAAGAAATTCATGATTAAACTAATATTTAAATTTTATAGATAATGTTCTAGTGCACTGGAAATGACTTTCCTTTATAAGCGATGATATTGATGAAGGTACGGTACTCATGTCAGTATTACAGTTTTCCTTCAATCATCAATACCCTGCTTCAAAAACCCACCAAAACCAAATGTCGTACTTGCAGGGAATAAGATGACGTGCTTAGTCGTAAGTTTTCGATTTATAACTCAGTATAAAATATGTTTTTTATTACTTGTATCCCGCTTATCTAACTCACAGGTTTCTTTTTAGCAAAGGAACGAAACTGTCGGAAGGCTAGATTTTTTGATGGGCAAAAACGAAAATATAAATCTGGTATTAATATATCCGACATAGTCCAAAACTTAGTTACTTGACTTCTTGATAAAAATTTTATTTGTATACGAGTAATAAGGAGTATATTTAATGTCAACAGATATTAAGTGGAAGTAAATAATTTTGTACATGAACACTTAAACAAGTGTTAAGCTGTCTTCTTTATGTACTCACTCTGCACGTCATTGCAGTGCTCGGTGTGAGATTATGGGCAACGATTGGACGAACGTTCAATAGAAACATGTGCATAACAAGTTAATCGAGTAAACTAAACTGAAAATAAGTAAATCACTGCAAGAAAGAATGGATCATAAGCAGATAGAAGCTCAAGACATATACACGTACGTTTTGTTCTATTGAAGAAACAAGTTGCTTTCACTACAAATTTTCGGTTTGAACAGTAGATTTCTAAACATTTTTACCAATAAATAACAATGATGGTTTAGCATGTTCATGGAAAATATAGTAATCTTTTCAAAATTCCTGTGTTTAATGTACGTTAAATTATGTAGGAAGCAATAAGAATAACAATATGTTAAGAAACCTTATCGTTTAGGAGACGAACAACATTCATTTATAAGACCTTAGTTCAATATGNAAAAAATATATATATATATATATATATATATATATATATATATATATATATATATATATATATATATATATATATATATATAAAATTTATATTAGTGAAATGTTCTATTGCTCTTCTAATTCTTACGGCTGAAGTTGAAGATAACGGAATTACGCTTTGTTTCCCATTTTAACCATCAAAGACCTAGTGGTCTCACTCTCCTGAGCCCTCAGGTGAAAAGAAATGTAGTTATCACCACACAGCCAGGTGTACCCAGGACGTTTGCTGAGGATGAATTTGGTCTGATGTTCCCAAGGTTCTAGTCCATTCTATAAAACTGTAAAACAGGATCCCTGACTTTCGGAGCTTTTTCTCTTCACTTTTCGTCCAAGAGGAGGAAGAGGGAACTATATATAATATTTAGCCCCCAAACTCAAACAAACCGAAGCGTCGAACTCGCAGGATGTGACTTAGCTTGCTTTTTCGATTTATTTCTCAGTTTGAGCCATGTCAAATGCTCTTTTTATTTTATTCTGCTTACCTAACACACATGGCCACACCTTTCGGCTTGTTATCTGTGAGATTTCATTGTAGTGACAAATAACAACTGACAAAAATAGCTTGTTATACTATCGAGTAATTTGCAGCACGTAAAGCGACATTAGAGGATTTCATTCGTTGGACATGTTACTATAATGTTACTAAATAGTTTGAGATTGTGTCTTGTACTTCATTAAGATATTATTTCATATTGTTTTTATTCGAATAGTTTTTGGGTTTTTTTTTTGGGGGGGGGGCTTTAGGGCTCGTCAACATCGAGGTCATTAGAGCCCACGAATAGTTTGTGATAATTGGATAGCAATAGTAAAAACAATCAAAAAAATAAGATTAACTAGATTCTACACTAAATATTTAACTTCAACCTTATCTTAACTATTATCTTACCCCCCGCCAAAAAAAATAACTTCAACCTTATCTTAACCATTTTTTTGTTTTTAATTATGAAGATATTTAAACAACTCGCTTAATTTCAAGGACTCAAGCAATTCTTTTGTATAAATCGTTAATGTTTAGCTACATGAATAGTGTCTGCACTAACGATAACATCTTGAATGCACGTGAAAAAGTATCCGAAACATCACTCGTGTCACTTCACTTAAAAATATAAATTATTCGTTGGCATTCTGTATAGCATAATAACTTGACGGTATAGTATTATAGGAAATCAGATCATTTTTAAATATTAAGTCTCCGTTCAACTTAAATAATATGAATATTCTAAATGAAGTGAAACTATATATTTGAATGTATCAATACTTGGAATTTCATTCTGTTGTAGTGTTTTATGCAACGCTCTCACAATTCTTCATCGACGATCCTTTTCGTCCATTGTGCACTAAAAATGTCGACTGTTTCTTAACACATAAGTACCTAAGACTCTATTATTCCTAGATTTGCAGGAATTTGAAGGTGTATTCAATCATTTCCGCAATCATTCAACGCTTTTACTCTTACGGAAAAGCAACAATGCGATGAATGCATCCAAAATATTAAAGAAATAGAATTCAGTAGATCCAATTTTACTCCTAAGCTGTTTTATCTATCATCAGTGTATCAAGAGAAATGAGATATTCATTTCAGGCGAAATTTATTTTAATCTTATTTTGTTATGTTTCATTCTTCAAATATCGGGTTATGTTCTTAAGTGAACAGTTTTTTCAAACATGTTTTTATCCTGTCCTATGTGAATTCTGGCCAAGATCGAGGGATAATATGTCTCTATACAAATAATTTCCTATTCATATTCAATGGTTTCACTGCATATATTTGCCTCGATTTGCCACCACCTTCTTGACGAAGAAAACTAGGAAATAGTTTCCGATAAAAATTACCTTCCGTTCAGAGATTCCTAAATTACAGACACGTTAGTCTGCAAATTCAAGTACATCTGACACAAATGGTAAAAGTGGGGTTGTAGCTATCACAAATTCGGATTGTACTTTTTGTCAGCGCGAGAAGGATCTTAGCAGGAAGTGGTCGGAGTAATCCTGCTTCTCTGGCCACCCTTAGACAATGCAGGATAAACACCTCAATGGAACATACGATGCATGCATCCTCCAATCAACTTGGCCTCCGCTTTAAGGAAATGGACAACAGGTGGCTATGAAATAGTCAGCTTTGGGCAAATAAGTCATATTACAGTGATAATGTTGGTAAAAATAGAGTTAGAACAAAGACTAGAATTTGACGATATTGTGTAGGGACAACTGTTCTGTTCCTGAGAAACTAGAAATTCAGGAAGGAAACCATTGACCCATATTCTAAAATTCTTGTGGGATTACCAGAAACCGATGTGGATGAGCAAATGTCTGGCGAAAGAGATTCCGATTCGAGATACAATAGAACTCCAGGTATCGGATCAATAGGGACCAGACCCGGTCCGTACAATCAACTATCCGGATAAATGGATTTCCTCCAAGAAAACGTTATTTTTAAGACAAAATGACTAAGATATACTATAGTGTGAAGGAATACAAAACTCATAATTTGCAGTTAAAAAACAATGATATAATAAATGTATAGTGATTACAGTTACCTCAGGACAGTAAAGAAATAATATTTAGTGTACAGTAACTGAAAATACGTAATCCTACTTCTTTAACATATCGTTCCAAGTTTGTGTGCAGCCAAATCTGGCATCATTTTAACATTTCTCCAATCGATCCCGATAATAGGCGGAGGATTGGGGTTCCACTGTATCTGGAATCTCCATCACAATCGTCCCATAACAGATATCCCCCAAAGAACTAAAATACATCACATGATCAGAGAAACTGTACCTGACGGGCGTCCATTTCTGCGCAGTGCACGATGCGACGGCCAAACCCACGTCCGGCTTGTTGCTGTCCGGCAACTCGCTGCTGTACGGTGACTACGACGCCTGCCNGACGACGACAGCGGCGCGGCGGCGGCGGCGGCGGCCGCAGCTGCTGGAGCCGGTGCTGGAGGGAGCCCGAGCGGCGTCCGGCCGCGCTACTGCCTGGCGAGGCTGCAGCCCGAGGTAGTCGATGGCGCAGCGCAAGCGACCCGCTCTCCCCGTCTCGCCGCCGCTTGGGAGCGCTTCCGCTCTTTACACGTGCTGCGCTCCACTCTGGACGACGTGAGTACCATCCCCTCCCCTTACGCTCACTGCTGGGATAAGGGTGGAGAGGGGTTCGCGAAGAAACTTTTTGAGTATTAATGTTATGTGACCGCCGCCTTATCCCCTCCTCAAAAGTCAGCTCGTATTAAACGGACTAGAAGGAAGGGGAAAGGAGAATGGATTTCGTACTCTCCCGTTCCAATGCAACTTTGATACATAGTCAGTGATCCATAGACGTCATAGGATAGTTGGAAATCCTACGAAACGACAGTGAATCCCGTGCATTACTTACTCAGTCTTTCTCCCTGATCTCGTAAAATCGCGAATTTTGACCTTTTTTATATTATTCATAATGTTTCTCTCGCCCTTTCCTTCGTGAAATCTCAATTGCAGCACAATATTCACGGAATGTTCAGTAGGGCTATACCTCATACCTTTCTAGCAAACTGGCATGTGCGTTTCCGACTCATCCCTCAATAATATGCAGTCATCCCAATACTTAAATTATATGAAAATAGAAAGGAAAGAACCCGTCATTCTGACATTTTTCTTAAATTGTCTAGTAGTCAGTTCAATTAAGAACTAAAGTGATTTAAGTATCATCGGTCCACACCAAATAAGTGCAGATAGTTTTGAGACAGTATAAAATGTTCTCAAAAATTTCACAAAATTCCTATGAAAAAAAGTGGAGAGTAATGATTTTATACGAATCCCAAAGCCACAGAGTAAGCAACACAGACATTTCTGTGATATCCTATGTTTAAATATTTGCAACAAAATTATGTTAACTAGCATGTTTCTATTTTGTAGATGCTAAAAAATGAGGCTGTACACAATGGAAAGAAATCAAGAGCCTTAACTGTTATGATATAGAGAGTACATTGTAGTACATGATAATTGGTTCATGATGAGTAGCAATCATGACACTTCAACTAAATAACCTGTGAGATCATTATAATTGCCATTTGTGCAGGCAAATCTTACTACAAAAAATGAAAACACGTGATTAATAAACACATAACTTGTTCTGCAATACCTAATTTAATTGCAATGTTATTAAATTAGACGATGCGGCCCTCCAGTGAGATAAAACGTATTACGTCAGTGAACCGGAAGCTTTTTCCCCCAAAATAATGATCTTACCTAACCAACAACAAGGAAACTTGTACTGTGTATAAAAGGGAAAACATATTGTTTGCAAATGATATTGTTAGAACTTCATTGAATGCAGACTTCATTATTTTTTTTTCACGATGTTTGCCGCCTTTCAAAGGGATTCTGGTTTCCCTTCGTGCTCCGCTTCAAAAGCCTCCACCAGCTTCCCTTTCCTTCATCCCTTATTCCACATGTCTTCCCCCATTCGTTCTTCCCCTGCGCTCCTGACTTCTCGTCCGCGTGACTCGGAGTCACGTTGCGTCCACGTGACGCAGCTTCCGTCCCTTCATGGGTCGCCTGGCGCCAGACGAACAGCACCTTTATCTCCAGTGCCCATGGTTACTTATCGAATTGCTAATGCTGCATTCAGCGATGGATTGGCACTCGCTAACTCGAGCGTTGACTTGATATTCATGCCCATAAACATCGGAAGGCGAGGCGTGCCGGGACTTCGAAATTGAGGAAATCCTATTATTCATTTGATTACCAGATGTCGATTTTTTTTTTGTGTGTTTCCTCAAGTGTGTGTCTACGACCCTGGAACTAATCATTAGATTTAAATCGCAGATTTATGATATCCTTTGTTAGATCTCGGATTCGCACCTCCGATGTCACACGTCAATCCTCCATTGGACATTTTTTAATACTTGGGAGCTTACGTATCATTGTTCGAACACAGTACGGGTATCATATCATGTATAAATGGTGATACTCTAGCTATTAACTAATGCTGATCTGACTATTATAATGTTTGTGAGTAGCTTTAAACGAATTAAAATGTTCGTATTCTTTTTATATAACTTTTCTAGGAACATCATGTTTTGATTTTTACATATCCACCATCTAACAACATTTTTGTAGCAACATTTTATTTATTACAATAAATATATCCCTCTGTGTTTTAAAGTTGTCATAAGAGTAGGTCTAGCGGGTTCGTGGAAAGATTTCGCTGCCACAACTACATGAGATTATCAATCACTGAACCCACTGTATCTAAAAAAGGTAAATGGCAAATACGACTGTTATCTAGTACTTCGTTTAAGGTTAATGTCCGTAATGAACTTATAAAACGTAATTTACTTCCTCAGCACAACAACAAATAAAATGAAAATTCCATGTATTTCATCGAATTTCAACGAGCCGTGAGTAGCTACGTCTGGGAGGTAGTTTATGAGCTTAGTACAATACGAAATCAGTTTTTGAAAGATCTATAGAAAGAATTGTTCATAAAGGAAATATCAAAATACGAGTTTGTTCTATTCCAGAAAATGATCTTTGCAATACCTTATTGCTGACTAGCTTAACGGGAGAAGAAAAGATATTTCCTTTTCCGAAAATCAGATACAGTGATTCGGGACGCGCAATTCACATCTCGGTCACCTGCTCAGCTACTATTAATTCATAGATAACAATGTATATACCCCAGGATATATCTTTAACAAATTATTTATTTCTGTTTACATAAAATGTTTCTCAATTTAATTGTGAGTTTAGTTTTATTTTTGGACGAAAAATATGACCACACTAACTAAACTTATTAAATTTATTATTATTATTAATATAATACATTTATTGTCAAAAAAGCAGAAAAAAATGTGTATGACCACGTGGAGGACAATAAACCAATTTACTCTCCGGAAGTAAGCAAGGGACCATCCAAACAATTTCGATCAAGGGCCCGAAGGCAGATGCGGATTCAAAAATTTTAGAAAAAATTTCTAGATAAGATAAAAAGGGAGCTGCGAGTTATAACACTAATAAAATGGCAATATGTTTAAAATTTAAGGCAAAAAAAGTATTTTACGTGTACAAATTATTATCGAACTATAAATTATTCTGAGTATAGTGTTTAAAGATCATAAGAATTCAATTAACACTAAATTCACGATTTATTGTTACAATAAACACGCCCCTAGACAAAGCCTAGAGAACCTGTATAAGAAATCCGCCTCTATCCGGAGGAAAAACGGAGAAAAACCCGGGCCAGGATAGGGCTACAGAATTAATGTACACAACCGTGCCAAAGTTGAGTACACATAAAACTAAATTAATATGAGCCATACGGCAACACAATCATGCAAGAAAATAGTTTTTGAAATTGTTATAAGTTATTTAAAAAGTGCTACAGCAATGGCGTGATAAAGTACAAGACGGATTTAACTTTTATTAAAATCAATAAATTCTTTTACAGTGTAGAAGCACTGGTGCAGGAGGTAGTTTTTAACCGCGGATTTGAAGATATTCAATTTCATAATGTCTTTTATATTCTTGGGCAGGTAATTATATAGAACGATTCCCGAATGGTATGGTCCCTTTTGGCAAAGAGTGGTTGACACTCTAGGGCGATGAATATTACTACTATTGCGTGTATAGTGTTCGTGAACGAGACTGTTTCGTATAAAGAAAGGGTGGCACTTCAGTAATTCGGACTTAACAAACACGACTGTTTCATAAATATAAATGCAGGGAAGTGTTAATATATTTAATTCCTTGAATAAAGGTTTACAAGAGTTTCGGGGATGAGATTTACAAATTATCCGAACTATCCTCTTCTGAATTCTGAAAGTTTGAATACTCTGACCGGAATTGCTACAGACGACGACGCCGTTTCGTAAACATTTGCAAAATATACGCAACGGGAAATATGTGGACTATCAGTATTAACTAAGATTCGTAATCCGTTACACAATTTACTTAATTTGGAATTAAGATTGTCAAAATGACAAATCCGTTTGAAGTTGTCTTGAATATGGAGACCTAAGAATATTTTATTCGTAACAGTTTTTCATTGAGTTCCGTTTAAAGAAAGAAAAATCTGGAGTAAAGATTTTGTGATACTATTGTAAAATGACTGGTCACTGTTTTGTCAGTGTTTACAATGAGACGATTTGAATGGAACCAAGTCGAAAGGTTAGACAAAACTTTTTGAGCGCTGCCGTGTTTACGTAGTATATTAGTGTCATCAGCAAAAAGAACCATTTTGCAANATGTCGTTCACATACAATAAAAATGGTATAGGGCCGAGAATTGATCCTTGGGGTACTCCGCAAGTAAGTGGCTTTGTTTCTGAAAGACAACGCTCAAGTATTTTATTTTTAGTATAGGATATTTCTACCTCTTGAAATCTCTTTTAAATAAGAAGTAAGCCATTGATGTGGAAGTCCACGAATACCTAAAGTATGCAATTTGGAACGGAGAATTTCGTGATCGATGACATCGAATGTTTTGGGTAAGTCAAGAAAAACACCCTGAGGATTTTCTCCACGGTCATGAGATGTGGTAACATCGTTTAAGAAGGAAATATGGCGCTTGTTATGGAAAAAGGTTTCCTAAATCCGTGTTGATCGTCAAAGAGAATGTTATTTTTTGATAAAAATGTCTAGAAACCGATTATATAACAATTTTTCTAGGATTTTTGAGAAAGTGGATAGAAGAGAGATTTGTCGGTAATTTCCAATATTAAGTTTGTTTCCTTTATTGTGTAAAGGTTTCACTTTAGCTCTCTTAAATATGATAGGAAACACCTCTTCCGATAAAGAACTATTAAGAATATTTCTCAGTGGATTTAATATACCATGGGACGTGAATTTAACAATAAACTCGGGTATATCATCTAGGCATATTGAAAATTTGTTTTTGAATGAACTGATGATTCTCATGACTTGGCGTTAGTTTCGGAAGTGAACATAGAATAGGGTACGTGGGTGGACATTTTTTTTGTGGGGTTTTAGGGCTCGTCAACATCGAGGTCATTAGAGCCATTAAAACTTGTACAGGTAAGGAAAATGCAGTTACGCACTAGGGAGAGCCAACATGACTCTCCCCGCGTGTGGGACTCGCCGAATGACTCAGCCATACCCACTAAAAACCGTCCTGAATTACAACTCAAAACTCAAATCCCAACATATCTCACGACTTTACTAAAAACATTTAAAAAAAGAAGAAGAGGAAAGAGGAAAATGAAAGATACCCTAGCCCTAATAGCGTCGGGATCGGAAAGAAGTGACCAAGGAAGGTCAGAAAAGAGAAAGGAAGGAGCATAGCACAAGTAAGTGGACGTTATGCCAGACTCAGCTCGGGGCCCCGTGTTCGCCAAACACGTACTTACTCGATGTAAGTCCCCTGGGTGGGTGGACATAATTGGAGGACATAAATTTGGATATGTTGAGTTCGTTACCCATTTCTGAGAAGTAAGAATTAAACAAATTTGCGATGTCCTGAGGATTTGATACGATTTTGCCATCGTTTAGTAGAGAAATATTTTCTTCGCGATATTCAGAAGTTGATGTGTAATTTTTAACAATATTCCACATGGCTTTCATGCGGTTGTTCGCTTTTAGTACCTGCCTGTTGTTTTGCATAACTTTAGCTGCATAGACTACTTTTCGAAGAAAAGTCTTATATTTATGAAAATAATCATGGAATTCGGGTGGTTAGCAATGGAGTTTTGAAAGATAATATAAACGGCGTTTGGTTTTTAAAGAAATTCTTATCCCTTGAGTGATCCATCTATTATATTTATTTGTGTTAATTAACTTGCATTTTATGGGAAAGCTAAAATTGTAATGTTTTAGGAATATTGAGATAAATACATTGAATTTGTCGTCGGGGTTTTGGCAATTGTAAATATCTTTCCATGTTTCTACACGCAAATAATTTGTAAATATGGATTGTTTTGTGTCATTAAACTCTCTTGAAAACTTGTAAAGCTTTTGAAGTGGTTTTAGTTTATTAATAATAGTCAATACTTGAGCAAGGTGATCGCTGTATCCGGCGATAAACACTTCAAAGAGATATGAGATTCCATTGTTGACGATAATTTAATCTAGCAATGTTTGAGATGAACCGGATACACGAGTGGGGTCGTTGACCATAGTAATAAGGTTGAATGAATCGATAAGATTCTTGAATCGATTAATCGGTGAATGTGCAAAATCGGATGTACTCAGGAAATCGATGTTGAAATCACTACATATAACGATAGATTTAGTAGATTTATGT
This sequence comes from Laupala kohalensis, assembly GCA_002313205.1. Taxonomy (NCBI): domain Eukaryota; kingdom Metazoa; phylum Arthropoda; class Insecta; order Orthoptera; family Trigonidiidae; genus Laupala; species Laupala kohalensis. Next base: position 11,295 of record NNCF01133954.1, on the reverse strand, counting down.
GTGATATGTTTTAAAACAATTTCGAAGTTCCGAAAAAATGTCAAGATCTGAATGAGGTCTATAAATACAGAAAACAACAATACCGGTGTCGGTCAGATTGACAGCAGAAAATTCGAACACACTATCTACACAGAAGTTCTCGTAGCCTGGCAGTGAAGAAGATAAAATATCATTTGAACATAGATATCCGTACCTCGGCAGGGGATTTTTTCCTTTAAAATTTTGCCGGCAGTAAGAAATTGCTAAATAATAATTAGAAATAGCAGTATCGTTGGTGTTGTTAGTTGAAAGCCAATGTTCTGTGAGGCATAGTAAATCGGATGGATTTTCGTGCACCAGAATTTCAGTGTCTGTCAATTTGTTTGAAAAAGATTGGACATTATGATGAATTATAATTATTTTATTTTTGCAAAGAGATTGTGATTTACGAGACATGGAATCGACGTTAGATTATGGAGACGAATTTCAATTTGGTACAGCTTCTAGTGCCGGATCAAGTCCGCACACTGCACCCGAACGCGATTGTCACCTTCGAGTAGCTCATCGTACTCCTGTGCGCAAGTTGTAACTGTGTATGGCGGTGACAGGAGATGTGGATGGAGGAGTAGGAGAGGACGTGGGAGATGAAGCAGTAAGTGAAAGAACGGTGACAGGAGAAGAAATGGGTGTGGAGGTAGGAGGAGGATATGGTGTTGAGGTAGGAAGAGAGGAACGTGGAAAAGTGAGTGGATGATGTGAGGTCAGGTGTGAAGCTAGGAGAGAACCGAAGTGATGTTTCCCAGACGGTCTCAGATGTAAACCGTGCTGGGTAAAGTCCTTGGCAGTCATGTGTGGTTGAAAATCAAAAAAATTGATTTTTGTGTCTGCCAGGTAATGTTTTAGGGAGATGTTTGCCAGGGTTATTTCGTGGTTTATTTGTGGAACGTTGAAGCGTGGAGGCAGGCTAGAGAGCACTATGTTTGTGTGGTGAGAGCCCGTTTTTAGTTTTTGTAGATGTTCAGACGCGTTGAAATGACCACCCAAGTTAATATCGTTCTGCCCACCTATGATGGTTACTGAGTTCCGCTCTGTGAGTTTTTTAGTGAAGGTGTTCAGTTCTCGAATAACTTCAGCCAAACGAGCGTTTGGCTTAAAGTAACCGGAGACTGAGAACTGGCTAGGAAGCAATCCACGCAAAACGGAGGACATCTGACGACCGTGCGAATCAGCTAATATGAGCACGTTGATTTCTGCGTAGAAGTGTTGGCTTCATCTCTGGGTAGCATTACTTTACGTGGTTTTGGGCGGCTGTACTTGACAGTGCGTGCTTTGTGAACAGGTTTGGGTACTAGACGGGAGGGGATGAAACGAGTAGGTAAGGGAGGAAACAGGGACATGTCATCTAACACATCTATTCTGAGTGAAGAGTTGGGGTCGTGCGTGTGTCGTTGTTCTAACCGGATGATAGCAATTGGAAGGACGGCGAGAATTCCTGACTGTAGTCCAACCGCCGATCGTGTTCTTATTGACCTCTTCCAGCGCACAATATATGTACCAAGTCATTGTACGCCTTCTGAAGATCAGCTTTGAATGGGTTGAGGAATGCGATAGTGTCCATTGTTGTGAGTTAGTTAGCATTTTAACGACAAAAGCAAATGAGAATACACGAAAACTGACAACTAACACTGAATGAAGGATATTAGTATAATAATATATTTATTACTACTGAAGTTACAAATGAGATATTAAATAAACTAAATATACAAACAAACAACGACAAAAATGATTGAAATAATTATTTAGGGCGATCATTGAAGATTATTTAATTCGACAATAACTATTCTGTATTATGTTAAATTATTTAGGACCAAAACTGGAGATTAATTAATTCGACTATAACTACTCTATATTATGTTAAAATTTAAAGAAATACGAAAGAATCAAGAAAAACGAATTGTAAAATAATGTAATAATTCTATGAAATTATGACGACGAAAACTTGGGTGCAACAATAGGGCAGGGTTTAAATAAGTAAATAAACAAACCGACAACTAAAATGACAGAAATAATAATTTAGGACTACAACTGCAGATAAATTAATTCGACAATAACTAAGGCCATATTATATTGGAGAGTAATGAACAACTACAAAAAGAATCAAGAAAACAAATGGGGCGACGAAACTTGAGCAGTGCAACAATAGAGTACGTTATTTATAAGTTATTAATGATGTAATAGTGTACGCACCAGAAAATCTAAANATGTACCAAGTCATTGTACGCCTTCTGAAGATCAGCTTTGAATGGGTTGAGGAATGCGATAGTGTCCATTGTTGTGAGTTAGTTAGCATTTTAACGACAAAAGCAAATGAGAATACACGAAAACTGACAACTAACACTGAATGAAGGATATTAGTATAATAATATATTTATTACTACTGAAGTTACAAATGAGATATTAAATAAACTAAATATACAAACAAACAACGACAAAAATGATTGAAATAATTATTTAGGGCGATCATTGAAGATTATTTAATTCGACAATAACTATTCTGTATTATGTTAAATTATTTAGGACCAAAACTGGAGATTAATTAATTCGACTATAACTACTCTATATTATGTTAAAATTTAAAGAAATACGAAAGAATCAAGAAAAACGAATTGTAAAATAATGTAATAATTCTATGAAATTATGACGACGAAAACTTGGGTGCAACAATAGGGCAGGGTTTAAATAAGTAAATAAACAAACCGACAACTAAAATGACAGAAATAATAATTTAGGACTACAACTGCAGATAAATTAATTCGACAATAACTAAGGCCATATTATATTGGAGAGTAATGAACAACTACAAAAAGAATCAAGAAAACAAATGGGGCGACGAAACTTGAGCAGTGCAACAATAGAGTACGTTATTTATAAGTTATTAATGATGTAATAGTGTACGCACCAGAAAATCTAAATACACCAAAATAATTAATTTTAATGCACCAAGAAGTCAAATTTATGATTCCGTTTGTACATACGTAAACTTTATCACATATTTGAATGAAGCACTTGAATGAAAACAATATGAAATTATAATCGATCCGTTAGACTTTATAACCTTAGGAAATATTTTTAGTGCTTTTTTCACTTAACACTCACACAGAACAAAGAATTTTACACTACAATGAAAGTTAGTGTCTAAATACAACTGCTGAATCACAAAAACTCGAAAAAATAAAATAATTAGAAAGATTAAACTGAAAAATAGAGAGAGCACATAACGACCGCAGCTAACGCCAGGAGCAGGCTAGCCAATCAATTATTAGCTATTAACTATTAAGGACCACGTTCTGATCTCGGGCAAATCCTGGAACATTTAGAGTACATTAGTAACTAGTTCAACTATTATTTTGTTTCGTAGAAACATTAAATATGGTATGTCACTTCAATTTTTTGTTTCGAGGGGCAAGCAGGAAGCATAATAGTATTTTCTAGATTTTGTTGTGGTTTGATATTTTTAGAAAACAAAACTCATTAAATAATTACATTACAAATAATTAGTCACACATCTATTTTATTGGCACTTTATATAATTTGCGCAGAATATTTATTTCATTAGGTATCTTTTTACTGTAATGTAAATTCTAAGGAACGAAATCAATAATTTTCTTCTAGTGAAATGACTGACTGACTTACTTAAGACACAGACATTTCCATCCGTCCTTTGAACGACGGATGATATCTCTCAATATAATTGCAATGATTTCACTAATTAAATGTGAGAAACTTACACTGAAACGCTTATTTTTAATTTGTATTATAATTTGCATTTATATATCTTTCATACTCAACTTATCAGAAAATTTGTTTGTTTGTTTGTGAAATAATTACTGCTGTTTGGATAGAATAGCTATTTTGTATTGTTTAAATCTTGACTTGACATAAAAGTAAATTGCAATCAACTCATTTATAAAATTTTAATTATTAGGAACAGGGATCTGACTTTTTTCAATTCCAAAATTGTTGTGGTTGGGAATCTCTCGACGTATCTTTAAAACGGAACAATGTACAAAAACCTTTCAAGTAACACTCACTCAATGTTCATCTGGATGAACGGGACACCCTCCCTAAAATTGTATTTCTTGAGAATCGAAAGACATGACAACAAATGGATGAGAGTTCTGAGTTCTCCGTAGAACGTTCTCCAATTCTCGTACATGAGTTACAGAGGAAATATAATTGGTCACACAAACAGAAATGATTGCGATAATTTGTTAAGAGGTTCTACTTCCTCTCCTTGCTCTTAGAGATAGAAAGGGATTTGAAAAGAGTTTTTGGATCTCTGTAGAACTTAAATTATAAACAATATACTATTATCTTATTGTCGTTTGAAATTCACCATTTGTGTTTCAATACAAAAAGAGGGAAAGAAGGGACGTTTATTTTAACAGGACCTTGGATAAATAATGCCGGGAACTACCTCCTACATAGCATAACTTCGTCATCCGTATCTGTACGTTCGGCAAAATAGAAGTTGTAGAACTGTTATACAAGACGATGAATAACCCTGAAGAAATCAAAAAACGGATCCAGTTCTACTTCCAATAGATGAATGTAAATCTGTACTGTTACACATTTTGCAATTTTATGTACAGCTACTAAATTAATAGAAACTTAGTTTCCAATTGAATGTGTTGTTCGAAAAAGCGGAAGCTTTTTCCCCGACATTCTCAGCGTCGTCGGACAGTGGCAAAGAGAGGTTTGGAAAAAAGAACGGACAGGGCGACGAAGTGGCAGACCGTTAAGATGGATGTATGGAGTGATCACGTTGAAACACTTGAGACTGTTGAAAATAATATTCTAATTGAATGATTCGTGGTACTGTACAGTTCTGACCTTGCGGTCGGTCAATCTCTGAATATATGCAATGATGTAGTTGATGATTTTATTTCCTTGTCAGTCTCTCGTAGAGAACCCAACAAAAATGTGTTGAAACCTCACTACTTCCTCTCCTTGTTTCGCACGAATTCTGACTAAAAGAATCGTTAATGAATTGCGCTGTTCTGAAATATTGTCATGAAATGATTTCCATTCTTCAAGGACGGGTGTTTTGCAGTCACTTAATGAAATTCAACTATCTTCTTCTAGTGAAACTGTCCACCTTATCTCGCCAATATGCGCAGTAATTTCCCCGTTTTACTTCTTTTCTCTGTTCCAAAATGAGCGTGAATCAATGTGGAACCTTCTTCGATCATCATTCCATGACGTACTTCGGACATTCCCTCTAAGTTTACGCCAATATCTTCACTTCTCCGAGGTCTTTGTGTGCAGTAGCTTAAAGACGGAGCTAACAAAGTAATTGCATGGTCTCCTACCTCTTTCACTCTCATTGTGTTAAGAGTCGTAGGAACAAGTTTCAAGGAGAACAAAGATCGACGACGATTCCTTCCAGTGCACGTGCACTGCCATCCTTTGACGACGTTAGAATCCCTCCGCTGTTGGACTCATTATATACTTGGGCGAAGCAGCCGCAGATGCAGCGGCTCAAGCAATACTAAGTGTCTTCAAGATCAAGGGTATATTGTAATTCGCCTGTCAACGAGGTTTGAGCGCGTTAAAGACGAAACTTTGTTGTAGGTCAGGACACATTCTCTCTCCTCATCATGCCGTTCACTGTCACATTCCTAGCATGCTTCTCGCTGGTTGGTTATAAAATTCGCTAGGTCAATACGATATACATCCCTTCTGTTCAAATCCAAAATCGTTTCAAGAAACGCATTTTCTTTAGTTGTTGGGAATGTTTTGATCAACGGGTTTCAAAGTAACTCTCAAGATATTCCAGAGGTTAAAAGGCGTATTAACCATGAAAAAAATTGTAGTATCTGTCGCGCATGGAAGAATATACTGGGTAGTATTGTGGTCAATAATTTTGAAGTATCTATATAAATACAACATTGTAGGTATAAAAAAGTGCTAAATATATTTAAAAACGCTTAAAAAATAAAAATTACACTTTTACGACAAGATTAAAACCGATGCACAAATTGACGCGAACAGGTCTTGCAACCGGGTTAACTCGCAAGCAGCACACGGAAGATTCGATTAGTTATTGGAAAAATTGATTTTGATTGTTGCTCACTAAATCTAAACCAGTGGAAAAGCACTAATTCGCAGTCCAGAAACACTGATTCGCGCAGTACAGACTCTTCCACCGCGAAACAGTGAAATTCTACTGATTGAGCCAGTGGAAAGTACTGCGAACCAACCGGCATTGCTGAATCAGTGAACTGAGCGGCATATACACGCGAATTAGTTTCTTTTTGTAATATACTTATTGTACCCATTTAATTATATTATATATCACAGGGTTTTAATAAGAAGTTACAAATTATACTACTTTCAGACAGGCATATTATTAATAATCCAGTAATGATACAAGACATAACCTAAAATTCAACATTGACTAGCAGAGTAGGGAGTAGGAGATGAAAGTATTAGTCTACAATTTTGGAGAGAATGATGGAAAGGACTTTTTTCAATATATCAAAATACTATATATAAAAAAAGAAACAGAAAACTTCATGTTAATAGTTTATAAACATTCTTACATATTTTTTTTACTTTAATGCAGTATGATTAATAATGTTTAATGTAGAGACGCAACAACTGGAACTGGTTCTACATCCAATTTATTGACATATTTAATCACAAACGAGAAGAATTTGTCCATACTTTGGGGGTATTTGACATTCCGCACATGGATAAATTTAAATAACAAATCAACTGACACATTTGAGCTCGCAACATTTGGTCAACTCATTATGAAAGAATTGTCGGTTTCGAGAGAATAGGAGCTTCGGTCCTGCCAGCAATTCACATCAAGTAAGGTTGAACAGGACTCTTAACCCTCTTTGTTCCCTCCTGAAAATTTATATGTATATTTATTTATTTATATATCATCCGGAGCAAGGGTCTGTCTTCATCGGGAATTTAGGACGGGTGAAGATAATTTTCACGAGTTTTCCAGTCGGCTTCGGAATATGAAATGGGAGTTAATGATTATGAGTGAATGTTGTTATGGAATGATAGGCAGGGGAAGCGGCAGACACCCCGAGAAAACCTGCCGCGAACACCGTTCCGTCCACTACGTGGATAGAACCGGGTTTGAACCGGCGTCCCCAGAGGTAGAAGGCAAGTGCGTTAGGCACTACGCCACGGGTCGCCCTCCCTCCTGAAAATAATAGAAGAAAAATGAAAAAGCAAAATTTAATGCTTTAAAGACTAAAACCGTTGTGGCTATCACTCACCGGCAAAATCGTAATCAAAACAGAGTGTATGATGTGTCCAACTCCGTACGTTTTTACTTCTTCTAGGACTTGAGTTTCTTTTTGATTTCTGGGTTTAACATTTTTATAACAAATAAAGGAAAGAGTTAAGTTGAAGACTGTTCAATGACTTGAAGTGATTTTTACATCACAAAGGGAAATATGAAAGCCATATACAATCTTGCCCTTTTCTTCCCCTGTTTTCCAGCTGTCTTGGCATCATATATCAGCAACATGGCACATAACACTAGGGTTGCAAAAACAAATTCCCTGGAAATTAACGGTTGGTTTAATGTTAAAGCACCAACAACCCAAATATTCTTGTTTTAAGTGATGATTATTCGATTTAACAGAAAATACTCACTGTCTTTTCCTATGCTCATTGCCTTCCTCAGAAGAGCGGGATTCACAATTTCCGCATAACTGATAATTTTATCAGTGTACAGATTTGTAAAATTTGCTGAAAGATTTTCAGTACATGCAGGGTAGATTAAATCGAAGTCCTGGTCAATCTGCAACCATTAATGTGCTGTAAACCTATTTGCTAACTATCTGGCTAATAACATTAGTCTAGATGAAAGAAAAATGTCATGCTTACAATGTCCCCATGGTAATCAAATAATCTGGGATACATTTCATGTATCTCTTTGACATATGACCTTTCGTGACATATCCACTTCCTACGATTCGTGAATGGCAATAAAAAATTGCAGCTTTATTCGCTTGGTTTGGTACAGAAATTTTCTATCAGTTAACCTGCTAATATGATCAATAAGTGAAATAAATAGTGAAAGATTTGTTATTGATGAATGTGTCAAAGTGTTACACTATACTGCAACTATGCATGCCACGCGCTGGTAAAAATGTTTTAAAACCCACCTCTCGCAGTTGCTCATCCGAGAGCTCCAAGAGATCCTCGTTGTTATTTATTGTCTCCTGGCGAACTAACCTTTGCTACCTCTACCTCACGACCCCTTGATATTTCTTTTTCTCGGGCGCTAGGCGTTTTTGGTTTCCCTATAATAGGTAAACCAAAAACCCTCTTCCCGTACTGGGGTCAAAAAGGCTCCTGTATTTAAGGTAATGAACAAAAGGTGTATTTTATAATTTTGTCATTCGTCAGTGGTAACATAAACAGTATTGATTGAAATAAATGGAGGATATACATATCCTTTTTCTCTTATCCCATCTTTAAGAAAGGGATACTCCGTTACAATGGCTTGTGCCAAAACCTCAATGCTCTCATGGCTAGGATAACTATTCAGATACAAAAACAAGTTTATAAGATTCTTCACCTTACTAAACTATTAAACATGTAGGTGCAGAATCAACAATATTTTACTCATTTTGTTGAGCAACGACCAGTTCAGCAACAGTTATGCGAACAATCAGCCTTCTATGCGACTCAAGGACTGACCCAACCAAAAGAATTGAGTCCCGATCTTCCCCTTGTTCCTTGCAATCCAAATGTAGCAGAGTTGATGTTACACTGCCTAGTCTCTTTAACAAGAAAACTAAACTATGAAACATGAATAGCTAAAACATAATTCTTACAGAAAAAGATTCTTACAGAAAATTTATTTTTCCTTGGTTTTCCCTAATTAAACATGTGGTCATTATTTTAGAAGACAGAGAAATTTCCAGAGGCATAATTGTAATATTATGGCTATTAACATTATTTGCATTGAATAGATCCAAACTGAGATACAACAGTGACCTGGAAAAGAAAACTAAAATAAGGCACAGAATTATTTGGCATAGGTGTAATATAACAAACACTCCTTACCACAAAATTATCTTTCACTTGGTTAATAAATTTTAAGATTGTCTTCCTATGTCCTAGTTTAAGTTGAGCTCATTCTTGAGGTCAACCTCTACCAATTCAAGAAGAGCCTCCCCATTTAAACATTCATCTGCAAAATGAAAAAAAATACATCATTAAAACAAAGTGACTGGCAAGTGGGTCTGCATTCTCATTCACAAAGCAAAAAAGCAAAGGAAGACTAAAAACACTCAAAATTTATTTTGGTTGGGGCAGGTATCTTTTCGAAAACTTGTTTATGTTATTTACTTATGACATATGGTAAATATCAATATTTAAAACTGGTTAAGTACTGTCATAATTTAATTCTTAATTAAATGGGTGCCCCAGATTCCCCAAGCTCCCACAACGAGCCTATTAAGCTTATACATTCAAGTGCAAGACACCACATACACCAAAACAGACACACACATACCTGTATTGCTTAAATTGTAAATGTTTATCATTTTAAATTAGAGCAGGTTATGGCGCAAACTGATGTATTGACCATCGTCCCCGTCCACAAATTCATAGGTTTGTAATGAGCCAGAGATGGTATCGCAACAAGCGATAAGGCAGAATTCCCATGAACTACTTCATACCCAAGGAAATAAGTATTAAATCTTATTGTTTCACGAGACCTACCAAGACATACACCAGTACATCCTTAACTACTACTTCCACAATCCTTGCAAAATTGGGAAAGAAGTTTCCTTCCTTTTTGCCCGCTTCCACACAAACATATAAACCCACTCTAAATTCAACCCCATTTACTTTCACAGACTTTGCTTTAAAAACTTAATCTTCCTTACCACATCTTATCTCTGTAAAAAAGCTGAAACTATCAGTAGCGTGCACTGGAACAGTTGATCCCGATTCACAAACTACCCTTTCATTCTTTACATACCCTCTGCCCCACTTTGCACTCAGACAACATTGGCATATTCTAACCAATGTCTTTGCAGGATTTTTGAAGCAGTGCACATTTTGTGCCCTTTCTTTGTTAGCTACATGCTTTGCTTCAAACTGAGCACAGAAGTACCATAACATGGGACATGACCACAAAATGCACTCGGGATAGTGAGTCAGATGGTAAAGTTTTTTGTTAGGCTTCACATTTGGGGAAAGGAGGGTGAGCCAATTCTTTGGTCAATGAATGTAGATAGGGCATGAGTGGCCGCGTCACCTTAGGAGCCATTATTATTTCCATTATTCTTAAAAGTAATGAAATCAATTCCATATACTCATCTTCTCTGGGTACTTTGTCATACACAAGGAATGGAAAGACTCTGAGAAGTAGCCATATTTGAAATGCATTTTCTCCTATTAATATATTTTTGATCCCAATATTTTTGCCGAAAAATTAGCTGAGGGTTTGGATGTTCTTGCAGCGATCCCATATTCATTTCATTTCAATAGGGCGCTTTATTGACAAATATTATTTATGTACAAATGTGTGGCGAGGCTTTTTGTTGCCTGTACGCCTGTAAAATTCCCCTTAAGTAGAGCCGTGGGCTGTGCATACAATGCCCTAGTATTCACTCTCATTGAACGGATAGTTGCAGTTTTAATTTTTGGAAATCTTTGTTTTGAACTTAAAATGATTGTAATATTATTTACTTGTGATTTGTATGGTATTATTATTATTATTTAGCATCCTTTAGTGCATCTTTAATATTGTTTTATTTAGTTGTAAAATATATTTTAAGTATACTCCAACTACCGATTAAATGAGCTGCGTTGGGAACCACGGGAAACCAACGGTCAGGACACGAATATAAACAATTAATATAAACATATTTACAAAAGATAGTTAAATATGAGAAATAAATTATAATGTAAAATATACCAGTTTTGCCATAGAAATGAAGATTAAAATAATATTCAATTATTTACAATACTAAAAAAAAACAAAAAAAACATAATTGACGTAATGCCTTGGAAGGTCTTCTCAACATGTCTCCGCCTGAAACAAAAGAAAAAGACGAAGCGGCAGAATCACGGTTCATTTGAATCAGTGGTTTCAGCGCATATTACTCTTTCTCTCATGTCCTTCACATGGCTTAGGAACTGACCCAGGGACTGCACTACAAATATTCTATTGTTCCTCATTATCGCAATGGCTAAATCTACGTTAATGTGATAATTTTGGAATGCACCAACTTGGATAAAAGTTCGTTTTTGACCTGTTTT
>NNCF01133952.1:291352-305742 GCA_002313205.1 Laupala kohalensis | reverse complement strand
TCTCTCTCTCTCTCTCTCTCTCCGTCTTTTTCTTGAGTCAAATAATCTTCTTCTTTTTTAAAAAAAAGAAAAAAAGTTTGAAACATACCTTTTTTGCAACGACGCTGATGTGACTGGAGAGCGAAAGGAAATAACTAAAATTATTTCCTGGAATTCCCCCCCACCACCACTAATTAATTAATTAGTCATGGGGACGCAATAAACACTCGAAAATGGTGACACAATGTGAGATATTTTTTGCCGTTTTACATATTTGTGATGATAGACGAGTAAAAATATTACTAAAGATTTTCCTATTAATAAATAAATAAGTAGCTGCAAAGTGCGTCGTGTGACCACGTGACGGGATAACGAACACATTTGTTCTCTCTCTCATGGAAAGAGGGAGAGGGAGAGAGAGAGAGAGGGACTCTCTTGTGTGTTTTTCCTTCGATTCCGAATTCGCTTCGAAAAAAACACTTTTTCTCGTCTCGTTAGACAAAAAAAAATTGTCGTATCACGTGATTGCGAGTGATTTGAAACAGAGACAGAGAGAGAGTTTAGTATTTTACGAAGTGACGAAATCACGTGGAATTATTTCGAGTAGCAAAAGTAAAAAATTACTTCCAAAGCAGTTTTTTCATGAAAAAGAAAAGCAACTGCTTTAATTTTTATATTTTTTTCTGTTCTGTTTCAGAAGTTAGATCCCGTTCCGTTCGTCAAATCCTCGGTGATCGTTAGGGGAATAATCGGTGCAATTAAAAAGCCGGCGGAGTATATGCGCGAATGACGTCATATGCTTTCCAAGACGAAATCGTTAAGCGCGATGAGGAAACGTATAATGAAACTCTACTCCTCTAACGATCTCTTTTTGCAGCGCACGGAATTTTTTTTTTTTTTTTTTTAAACATATTCTCACACGAAATGCCAACTTCTACGATCTCAAGTTATATATCCAAATAAATACATATTAATAGCAGGAGTCACAAAAGCGTAAGACTCTTTGCTGAAAATAACACAATAAACTTTGCTCCAAGCAGAAAAAGGACAGGGACAGATTTAATGAATAAATGAATGAATGAATAATTTAGAGCAATATTTACAAACTGCCTTTGAGGACAAGANCAATAAAGACTTTGCGTTCTCGTTCATGTATTTTTTTTTTTAAATATTAAATGACCTTGAGTGAACTGTCGGACACGAAAGTATGTGGAGGACGTTGAAAAGCCCCGATCGTTCGTTCCTATACCTATACTACCAAGGAACACAGTTCGTGTAATGAGACGTGTGTTTGTGCCTTTGTGAATAGTTCGTGAAAAGCCATTTGCATGGACATTGATTGCCCTGTGCTCGCGACGTAGTCACTTTGTGCTCAATGGGGTCATTTCCCCATATACGACGCTCAAAATAACAACAATGGATGACGGGTTTTCTTTCTCTCTCTCTCTCTCTCTTTTGTCTCGTAGCAAAAGTGTGAAGGAAGAAACAAAACAGTTTTGACGCGCGTTACGAAGCAGAGGAAACGCTAATATGACGCCAAATCGGTCCACTGATGCCTTCCACCAACGAACAGCATTTAATTTCTCTTTATGTGGATTAAATATCCCTCTTAATAACGGGGAGTGGTTGCATCCAGCGACGATCCCAAGAATTAGATGAAAGAATTGACATCGTTGAATCGTAATAACTCTGTATCGCTCGACGTGTGCTCCACCTTCAACCTTAGGTCGCTCCTTAAGGTTTGCTAGCACCCGAATCATGTTTGTTTTTTGTTTTTTTAAATTCACGTTTCCTTTGTCTTCTGGATAGTTCCGTTTATTCCAATATCAATACATCTTGGTTCATATTTACTCTTAGTATTCCTGTACTTTTTGTTTATAGGTAAAATACTCTGTTGGTTTTATGTAATAGTAACCTAACCTAACCTAACATTCGCTTGTGACGTAGAGGAAAATGGCGGACAACAAAACTGCAAAAGTTGAACGTCGCATCAGGATCCCTGGTGACCGCTATACAAAGTTTTTCTTTCTTTAATTCAGATTTGTGATTTAAGTTTTACAAAACAAATCTTTTTAATGATTCGAAAACTAATGTATTTCCGAAAATATGTGTTTCACCCAACATTTAAATTATAATTTTACGGCTAACAACCGCAGTTGTAATACTCGGATACAGCAGCAATCTGGATTCTATCTAGTAGACGCTGTTCCTTCGAAACATTCACGATATGTCTAGTAAATAAACTCATCGTCATCGTGGTTCTTAGTTGGCCGAAACGAATATATATAAAATATGAAATTAGAAACATTGATAAATGGCGAGTATAGTATGTTTTTATGAAAAGGTAAAATCGACATAAACATTCATTGTTGCACATATTCATACACATTTTGAACGTTTAAAAGACGTAATTCCGATACGATGGAGCAGAAGAGCTCTTCATAGTGAGAAAAAGCGTTGTTGCATCAGTGCTGCCAACCACTTCACTCATATAAGACGACGTGTCTCTCTCTAGTCGCATAAACGCTGATGATGAAAAACCGTGACCATAGCAACGAAAAGACGTTATTGCTTTTGTTTCGATCTCTGTTCTCTCTCGTGAGATTTTTTTCTTTCTTTCTCAGATTTCGCGTTTTGCAACAACAGACTCTCACACCCCAGCACTGCGTCGTTCACACACAGCATTCACAGCAGCACTTTTCATCTTTATATTTCTATTCACGTAACAGCTCGGGGTCTAGCGTGCCTGCTAATTGCCATTGGCACACTCCAGGTCCAGTTCCCGAAAAAGATTTGTATCTCTTCACATTAATGTTTCAGTTAATGGCATTTAGCTGAGACAACCCACCTCTATCCACCTCCTTCCCACTGGTCCTAATATAACAAATTTTTACTATTACTAACTACTACTAGTACCAACACCTCCACACGGGCCAAGTTGTTGGTAAACCCACCTACTACCAATAGCCCCTTCATGTAGATACGCTTCATTAGCACTAAGCTACGTTTCCTTCGCATTTTACAAATACTACTGTGAAAGAAAAAATTTCTCTTCGTGAGTATGAAATGGAACAAGTAGAGAAATGAATTAATGAAATACTCGTATATAAAATACGAGTATAATGACTTTCGTTGAGTGCGCGTCCTTCACCAGCGTTCTTATCGGTCGGATAATTGTATTTTGGCTTTTCGCCACGCTCTAACCGTCGGATAGCTCCTGCGCTATCGGAGAGCTAACTTTAACCTGGCGACAGGTGCGCGGCGGATAAAAGCGATACCGGGAAGAAGACGTATCTCTACAATGGAACGGAGACCAATAACTTTTATTTTTGAGAATCGTAAAGATGGTAAAAAAAGAGTTTCTCTTCTCCGTATCTTCAATAATCCTTTTTTTTTTTTTTTAGAAAAACGATGTTACTTTATATATTGAAAATAAATTTAAAAAATTCTCAAATTATGTAAGATACAGAAATAAAAAGAAAACAAATAGCTTAAGTTTACGAAATGTTTTTATTTTATGGTAATGTCACAGCAGAAATACAATTTAGATGAAAAACTCCCAATTGTGGTTTTGCGGGATTTTTTGTCTCTTCTGCTTTTTCTTCTGTGTTCGCGTCGTAATATCTCACGTGACACAATCTGGTGTTTCGTAAACAAACCGTGTGACTGCGCACTTACGATCTTATCTTTCGTAAGCGATTCATTGTTACTTCTGATAAAATTGGCGACGCCATATAAGGTTTGCTACGGAGAGTCGCCTTAGCCGACGGATAAGCGTCGTGAGAGACGCAAAAGGTCCATCTATCTTCCGGTTAGTGACCACTCAAATAGATATCCGTTCGCTAAGTACCCAGCAGATAGTGGAAGACGGTCTGACTCAAATTTATGTCTTCAAATGCCGAAGCA
This sequence comes from Laupala kohalensis, assembly GCA_002313205.1. NCBI lineage: Eukaryota > Metazoa > Arthropoda > Insecta > Orthoptera > Trigonidiidae > Laupala > Laupala kohalensis. Next base: position 301,857 of record NNCF01133952.1, on the reverse strand, counting down.
GACTTTTACCGAGACTTTTGGAGATAAAAAACAAACAGTCGTGACTGCTTCTTTCGTTCGCCCGAACAGTTAGCGTGGTTGGTGTTTAGTATAAATGCAATGTTATCTTTCTTTCGATTGCTCCACAATTTGTTGCTAAATAAACCCTTACAAGTGTTTATGACAAGAGAGAGACCGTCGGCAAATAAAAGCTCTTTTTGGTGTCTTTTTCCGTCACCTCCTCTACGACAGATTCTCTATTGAAGGTGGAACCAACACTCACTCCAAAGTCAACAGTCAAAAATAAAATAAAAACAAAGTGAAATATATAAAAAGAGTTTTATTTTCTTTATTATTTTTATTGTAATTGTCATAAAACACATCACTATGAATAATAACGAAGAAGAAAAAACGACTTAATTTCTATCTATCAGTAAATAATGTTCGGGGACTTTCCTTTTGACTCGTTTTTTTTTGAAATGAAAAAAGCACAAAAGAGATTCATGTAAAAGAACAAACAACTTGTTTCTCATCTCAACCTCTTCGGAAAAGGCGACATTTCTTTCTCGGATATCCTAAAAGGTGAGCTATAGATAAAAAAAGTTACGTAAAAATACTACAAAGAAAAATCCAATCACTTTCTTCTCATTTTTAGAAGTTGGTCTCTTTACGACAATAAATGTGTTCTCCATAAGACACAAATGTACTACACTTATAATTGCAATTATCTCGTTTNGCTCGTCAACATCGAGGTCATTAGAGCCCACAAAACTTGTACAGGTAGGGAAAATGCAGTTACGCACTATGGAGAGCCATCATGACTCTCCCCGCGTGTGGGACTCAACCCTACCCCCACTAAGAACCCTCCTGAATTACAACTCAAAACTCAAATATATCAACATATCTCCAGACATTACATATATCATTATTTAAAAAAAGGGAAAGAGGAAAATGACAAAATACCCTAATGGCGTCGGGATCGAAAAGAAGAAGAAGAAGAGGTGACACTAAGAAAGGTCNGCCAGACTCGGCTCTCGGGGGGCCTCGTGTTCGCCAAACACGTACTTTTACTAGACGTAAGAAGAGTCCCCCTGGGGGGGGGGGCGGGGGGGATGTCCGGTGAGGTATGTTTCTGCCAATGTGAGATATTTTAGAGATTTAATTCTACTAACGCTACCGAGCACTGCGTTAAAGGACCGTATTCCGTGAAGCCCCTTCGACACCCTTCCTTCCACAATTCGAATTCCGATCCCAGAGTCTCTCGCACTCGCGTCATAAAAACCGGGAACACACACACACAAATGTTTGTTGTCGAATCTCACGCTTTTTCTCTCTCTCGCATAAACCAAATCGACATCCGGTTGATGACGCAACAATATATCACTTTCTTCTTCTTCTGTTTCTTGTCGATGTTCACTTGTCTGCAAGGAAAAAACATAACACTGGCGTTTCCTCTTTTTCACTTCCGACCGGCGACCGAAAATAAAATAAAAAGAAAGCTCATTTGATTTTCAGCAAGATTTACTTTCTGTGTGTATTCATCAAAGGTGTAGCCAGGTTTGTTTTTTTTTTGACCTTTTTTAGGGGGGCAAATCAGATAGATAAATAAAGAAACTTGATTGTCAAAAAATGCAAAGTTTACAAACTGCCATGTGAGAATGACCCCGTGGAGGACGATAAACCAATTTACTCCCCGGAAGCAAAAGCAAAGGGATCAAACAAAAATGTCCTGCCAACATAACGTGAGTTACAAATATCATTTCTCTTACGGACGATGCTGAAGTAAAGGCCAATTAAGACTCTCTGACTATAATATAAACTAATGAACTAATGAACACACTTCCATGTTGTCGTTTTTCTTCGACTTTTGCAGCGTATGTAGCGTTGTAATGTAAGTTTCTCGTAGAATTCGTTTGAGCTCTAAATGACCTGTTGATTGTAAAATGCAAATCAAGCTCCACGCTCACCTTTCGTCCTTGTGACTCGGAGCTAACAGCTAACAGCTAACCTCGTTTTTTTAACAGCCCACTGGCCTCGTGCCGCTTCCACCGCTGACGATTGGCGAGTGATGATTGGCTCATTAAGCGCCCAATCGAAGCGTTTCCTTCGCTTCCTAATCAATTCATGACACGGAATGAACTTCTCACGGCGGCCGCTATGAGCGCTGCGGTCGCGATTCCAGTTGAAAAAAACGCACGAGGATTCATGACGCGTAACAAACGGAACTCTTTAACAGAAAAGGATGATATTTGAAGTTGATAAAAGTCACGCTTTGTAAAAGTGTTTCCATATTAATAATGTTATTAGTTATAATTGTTATTAATAATGTTATTGTTATTAATAATACCATTCTGTTAATTATTTATTTGATGCATTTTATTTCAAGGTAATATTTATAAAAAATTTGTGTTGTAAAGCCATCGTTTTTAACAAAAATGCTCTCCGGTTACCCGCACCCCTTGAGTACAGAGAGTCTATAGATACGCCACTGATCACACAATCAAAAGGTAGAAGTTGCAGCCTCTTCTTTATTTCTAAAAAAAAAAAAAAAAAAGTAGAACGACAAAAATTAGAAAGAACGAACGAAATAGTTTCGAGATTTTGTTAATATGAATATGGAATACGAAACTGTTATTTGCTTATGTTACAAAATGGTTTAACATTTTCCACGTTTTTGCTAATTTTGGTAAAAGTATTAAGACTTTAAAAACACTTTCCGTTGAGCTAATAATATTCATTGGCCAGTTGTTTTCGAAACTTATCCCAATATACCTGAACCATGTTTCAGTCAGTCAGTTCATCTACATAACAATTTAAACAGTACTCCATCTTAATGAATATTATATGACGTATTCCTTTGCAATTGTTTTACGAAAATTCCAAGTACTGTTAAACATGATTTATTTTCTTTTTTTAAAAAAAAAGATGCGTCATTCTCATTATTTCAATTACAAGTAACCTAACCTGTTTTGTTGTTGTTAATTTTAATACTGCTCCGTAAGTTTCCGTATAAGGAATGCATCATACATTATCTCCGGAGCAGAGTTCACGAGGAGAAGCGAACAAAAGGTTTGACCGCCAGGAGCGCTGCTAGTAACGTGTGTTTGTTTTGTTTCGAGAGACGTTGTGGTTTTGTTTCGAGACTCGCGCAGAGGAAAATCCACCGAAACAGAATCTTCAAAAGGAATCCGACCGAAGGGGAGGACTACGCAGAGAGGTGGGGGTTAAGCGAGTTTGAGCGAATAGAAGACATTATTTTTTTTACGACTGACGTATACGATTGGAAATTTTTTCATACGTTTGATGGCAATTCTATTAAAACTTCATAAAACTGAATCTTCTAATCTCAAATATACATAACATTCTTTTGCCGCGATGTCTAAAAAGAGGGAAGAATGACGCTGGAAATATTCGAAGTCTCATTAAAAATTTCTTGGAGTGTTATAAGTGTCCAGGAAGTAGAACTGAGACTTTAAATGACGTGTGTCGGATTTTATACGATTAAAAACGAAAAATTCGTATTGATTTGTATGAATTTTTTTAAAAATTCACCAGTCACAAGAGGAATAACATCACAAGGAAGCTACCGACGCTATCTCGGTACAGAATCCGCGAACGTGTTGAGATGACTGCGAAAACTCATTTGATACAAACATCTGTTCTCCACGTCTCGTAACTTTGCCGTAAATTTTGCAATTTGGCTACGTAACATCATCTACGAATTAAAGTTATATCCAAATACATATTAGTATAGTAGTCACAAAAGCGAAGAATTTGCTGAAAAGAAACACAAGTTCGTATGATAACCGGTGAATACAGAAAGCAAATGTTCGTTCGATGCAGAAGGAGCACACGAATAGCTCCACGAGAGCCACATCCAGGGAATTGAATGGATGGTGAGAGATGAGCCCTAACATTTTTGTACGGGCAGGGAAAATGCCAACATGAATCTCCCCGCGTGTGGGACTCGACCATACCGCACTAAAAACCCTCCTGAAATATCGTATGTCCAAACGTAAAGATATGAAAGGGCAGACAACAGTTGCCTAAAACACTTTTTAAAAAAATGAAAACAATGAAACATGTAAATTTAAAAAAAAATATGTAAAACCAAACCCTCCCGAGAGCTTGTGTGGGAGGAGGAGCCCCGTTTCGTTTGTGGGTTTTTGATATTAGAGACAAAAAAGGTAAAATAAAAAGGTGCCAAAGGTTGCGTTCCTCGACGAATCTCAAAGAAACGCGAATCAATATCCGTTCATTTCGCGATCGAACGTAACGTCCAAAATGTCCGGTAGATTGTGTCTCCGTCGGCTGGTACTATATTTGAGACACTCCAGAAGATAGTGTTGCACACTTTAAAAGTGTACTCTTACTGTTATTATTGTTATAATCAGATATTTATTATAGAACCCTCACTTCTAACAGCTGTGACAAATTTGGTTTTATTAATAAATAATAATAATAGTGATAAATTTGGTTCTATTAATAAAATTTTGTTAACCCTAAGTGTTTTAAAAAGCGTGATATTTTTGCGGTTTTTGCCGATACGTCGACTTTATTTTTCATAAAATCAACTAAGAAAAAAAAAAGCCGAAAATAGTTCTTATTCGGCGAATAATGTGTGTTGTCTTTGTGACAACATTTATTAATTATAATGAGTTATTAATTTATAATAATAATATAGTCGACGTATCGCCAAAAACCGTTTCTCGTTTTAATAAAAACAACATTTATATATGTATAAAAAAAAGTAAAACTTTTCATTTGAGTATATGTAAAGGAGAAACGTGCAAATCCATTGTTGTACTCCCTCCTCCACAGCTAATTACAAGCGAGGGGTGTACAATAGAAGAAAATCCCTCTCTTGCGATACGTGTCCCTTCAGAGCGTATTTTGCCTACTTTTTTTCGTTGAATGACTTTTTACAGTCGGAGCGAAATAACATCACGACGGATCATTTTTCGTCTCGAGGTCATTTCAGAGTGGGGAGGGGGGTGGGGGTGGGAAATGGGTGAAAAGGGGAAAGAGAGAGATGTTAAATGATATGCACGTGAAAACCCCCTCAAAAGCAGAATCGTAGAGAACTGGACGTAGCGACAACTCCTCAAATTAGAATAAAAAGCATTTCATAATTCCCTTCAATTTAAAGCAACGAGGGGGATGAAATGAGGAAAACAGCAGCAGCTTATGAATTCAGTTGATATACTCTCGTCATCCACTTTCAAATATTAATTACGTTCGTGTGGATTTCTTTAAGACTTGTATCGGACTTGTTTTATAAAACGTTTATGTGATTTTGCTTGGTGATGGACGCGTGTCGTAGAAATCATTCTCTCTCTCTCTCTCTCTCTTCTCTTTCTCTTCTATTTTTGTAAATATGGGGGAGGGGGGAAATGAAGCCGAGTGCTATATTGAAGCATATAGGGACCGAAAACTACAAAATTTATTTTCTGCTGACTCCCTGGGTGAAGGGGAGGGGGAGGGTAATTGGACCCGGAATTTGTAGGTGACGAGTAGGGACGCTATAACCCTCCAGCCATCAGAGGGGGGGGGCACACACACAAAAAAAAAAAAAGTCTTGGAATACAATTTGAGGAGATAAGAGGGGTGGGAGGAAGGGGAGGAAGGGAGGGAGGAATAGAATTTTGATGAAGTGGGGAAATGTCGAACGTTGAATGTCTTCATGTTCTCTGCTTTTTCGCATTCACGACGATCGCTGCGTCGGCGCATGTGACGCCAAACGATGACGCCAAAGCGCTGACTCCAACAAAAGAATTAGGTTAGGACGGACGGACATTCAGCGAAATAGCGTTCTCTACTGTCGCAAGGGTATTTTTCTCAAGTAGCTCAGTGGCTAGCAGTCGTGTTTCCTTTGCCGCCGACTCACTTGGGGGTTAAAGAAAACAAAATAATAATTTTTTTTAGCTTATTCTCTCGAATGTCCCAGCAAAGTATCTTCGTCCTGATAGTCAGGGAGCTCGAACCCCTCTCGAAGACGAGATACGGAAAAGGAAGAGTCTTCATTTCTTCCCGAACGAAGTGAACACATCCATCGAACCCAACACACGGGCGGCGAAACCCCTGCGTAAAACAACAACAATATTTTGCTTACTTTGCTCTTTTTCTTATAAACATTTCCACTCCTGAGTCAACATGGGAAACTGCTGAGATATTTCACTCGCCCACCAGCGAGATGCCTATAGAAAATTAGCGAAGAGATAAACATTTTCAATAGAAAGATGATGTAAAGATTGTAAATCCTAAATACAAGAAAATAAATAATTTGGAATAGCGCGAACATTGGTACCTTATTAATACAACAAATTAATTGATAGCAATGTTTTATTGGCGTACTTTTCCCTTTTTATGCCCCGTTCCCCGCCCCCCATTAAATGTTCAATCTGCCCTTTTGGAACCAGTTCTATCACTAACTATTATGAAACTATTACTAATTATCTCCGACTAACACCTCTCCCTGGGCCACGTCGTTAGTAAACCCCTCTACCACCCACCTCCCTCATATCGCTGCTTCAATAGCAGTAAATAGCAGCTACATTTCCATTCCATACTACAATGAAAGTGTTTAGTAAAAACGCGGCTGCTTCTAAACGGGACGTAGAACAGCCGTCTCGCACCGCTCAACCAAATGAAACTGTAAGAAACACATTTAGTTCCCGCGTACGATTATAAATATTCCGAAACACAAAAATCTCTCCTTGAGATATTTATGACAGTGACGTTGTTTCTCCCACGTGACACCAGAGACCGCCGCTGCCGCTTCTTCTGCTTCTTCTTCTTTGTGGCACTCTGACGGTGTATTTGTGAATGTTGTAGTGCTGTAGACCAGTCATCTCCAAATACACTTTACATCGAGCGTTCCGGGAGGGGGTGGCGGGGCGCGTGGGGGGAGAAAATAGAAAATCTTATTTGGATTTACCCCCACATATTTTTCAATGTCTGAAAGTATTTTATTATAATACAAAAATATTAAAACAATTAATTTTTAAAGTAGAAATATACAATATAATTCTATTTAATTGTTAATTGAGCTTTAAATAATATAAATTTGTGGGTGAGAATCGAAATATCGCGTTATTTTCACTCGTGCGGAAGGAACCCCGTGTGTCCCGCAGCGCGGTCGTCGTCCGTCTCTTTAGACGCGAAGCGAAAAGTGTGTTAGTTTACTCAGGTGACGATTCAATTACTCTTTTAAATTCCTTTCTCTTCTGAGAACGGAGGAATATTATGTCTCTCTTGATTTCTCTTGAGCACCACATCCTGTAGAAGGAGGAGAAGAGAGGCAATCAGTGCGTGTCAGTTCCAGTGCTTTGCTTTCGTCAGCTGCATCACACGAAACGAATTTTAAGGCAGGGATCACAGCCACGAAGCTCTGTGTCTGTGTGTCTGTGTGTGTCTGTGTGTGTCTGTGTGTGTCTGTGTGTGTCTGTGTGTGTCTGTGTGTGTCTGTGTGTGTCTGTGTGTGTCTGTGTGTGTCTGTGTGTGTCTGTGTGTGTCTGTGTGTGTCTGTGTGTGTCTGTGTGTGTCTGTGTGTGTCTGTGTGTGTCTGTGTGTGTGTGTGTGTATATATATCACACACTGACGAGTAACAATTGTTTGCTTTGTTATTGTAATTATTATTATTAATAATTATTAGAAAACACGATTCAATATGTATCTATCAGTTAGTGATATAGTATTCAGACATTATTTCCGTAACTCACTGTCGATTCGTTTGAGTGAGTTATGAACCGTGGAAACAGCGCCAACTATAGAGGAGAATAATGTGAAAAATAATACAGAAAAGTTTCCTTTAAATCAGAGTAAACTTCCATCATCTTCATTATTTAAAAGTCGACCTCAATGTGTAAATAAGTATTCTCCATAAGACGCAACGTATCAATTATAATTGCAATTATCGCATTTAAATGGCCGACGAGGAATGTTTTTCAAGTTGATATCACAATAAACACAAATGTTGATCCGATTTAGGAGCATTTTAGTGATTTGACCTTAATGCACTCACCTCTTCACTTTCATTCGTCGATTGAATTATTTTTATTGATTTTTTTAGAACACACATTTTTTTTGTGATTGATCGAGTGAAGTTCTCTTCGGTTCGAAAGAAAACTCACCAACTTTTTCCGATCATCTCAACTCTTTAAAATGTGTGTAAAAACATGTTTTCTCACAAATATACAATTAGTTGCACTCTTCCTGGAAAATACGTAACTTTGTTCTGCGAGATACAAACACATCAACGCATTTCGCTCTGTCTCTGTCTTCGTTCTGCTACTTTTATCTCCTCGGAAGTTTTCTTAGACTAAAGATCAAAATATTTTTTAAAAACTTATGTACAGCATCCTAATTTGTCGAATTCACAATTATACAAATTAAATACAAAACTTGGTTTTGTCTGCTTGAACCGCGTCGGTCGCACGTCACGATGCGATTTTGCACCATTTCACTAAAATCTTTTTGTAAAATCTGAACTCTTCGTCGAAATTTTGCGATTTAAAGAACGTTTCTTTATCTTTTGGTTAAATGCGCAGAACAAATAATCCGTTAAATTCCACGATAGTTGATTTTTCACTTCTATTTTTAATGACGTTTTATCGATAATTTTGGTTAATTTTCGAAGATAGAAATATCCGGTCGCGGGGACTCTTTTTGCAGAATTCTTTGAGGTAAACAATATCGCGCCCAATAGTCAGTCGCCCATATTTTCCAACAGTTTACGCAACGCAAGCGAATATTAATCTCTTTTCAACCGGTTTTCTCGACATTTATTGTCAAATGCCGTTTCTATCTTTTTTTAATAAAATCTCCTTATCCGATATTATCACCATGTGTTCAGCGGTTTAGTCGCGATCAGGTACCGCACGCACACTTTGGCCTTTTTACGCGTTCGCATGTTCGCATGGAAGACGTATTTCATCGGCTTGTTGTCGACGGTGGTTGCTATGGAAATGGCCCCGAAGAAGAAAAGAGGAACCGCTCCTAATAATAAGAGCTGAAGATGGAAACGTAAGATTTCTCCATCGTCTCCGAGAAATATTCCAAGAAATGACTTCGAACTGAAACATTTCCCCACAATTCATTAGTCGATAGATCTCGAATTACGATACTTCGACCAAAGAGTTAAAATGAAGTCTACGCAAAAGTTGTAAAAACGAACTTGTATAAACATAAAAAGATGCTATTAATAAAACGATTTTACATCGGAAGAAATAAAAGGGAAATTGCATTTTCAAAAGTATACGGGAATTCGTGGTTAAATTTTTGCGCAATATTGTATTCTTCGAAGGAAACAAAACAGCGGAGGTAATTAATAAAATGCGATCGATAAATAAAAACAATGTTTATAGATGAGTCGGTGAAAATGATTAATCCTAGTTTCTATTTATATCCATAATAGAACTATTTGTCATCGCTTTAATTTCCTGTCAACGAAAGGGACATAAATGAAAACCCGCTCTCGCCAAATACGACGACGGTTGAAGGGGACGTCGCATTAAAAACACGCGCGGAACATTCCACATTCGCGTCGAACCAATTTTTCTAGTTCTCACTTCGTCACATTAGATATTTCGCAATTAACTTACGATTAATGACAATACCTATGATTGATGTTTTTTGTCTCATTATTACGATTTAATTTAAGAGTTTCATTTCGTGAAAAGAATTGGTAAGGCATTCACTTTTTTTTTCTCCATTGTAGTGTACGCGAATGCGCGCTAGTGATATGCTTTTCTACACAGTGGGTGGAAGGGGCCGTTGTCATCAGGGTTTTACCGCCAACGTGGCTCAGTGCGAGCTCTAGTCATTGAGACTAGAAGTAAAGTCTAGCTGCTGTACGAAAAGTTACCAACTTCGGGAGAACTGTCAACCTACTCAATTGGTTCCACCCATGTCGTACATCACTCGACTTGGTGATATTTCCATGTTAAACGTTGTATTCACTACTGCCAAACTTGACGAAATAACTCTAGGAGAGCCAGTCCTTAAAATACTCGTTTTTTATCCTTTGTAGAGAAACACAAAATTAATATTCCTCTTTATAAAATACATTGCGTAAATTATCCAAAAAATCTTAATTTATTAATCTACTTTCAACGAAATTCATTTTACGGTAGTCTCTTCGTTGTTTCCGTAGCGTTGGTACACCCGTCAGGTATGTGTAAGTTCTACCAAACGATGAATTTTAATATCGAACGACAAAATCTGAGACACTCCAAGTCTTAACGAGTGTCGGCGTTTTCGTTCTAAAATATCGGTGGTGGCTGCCCTGAAACACCACTCGAGTCCGTCATCTTTGTTCTTTTTGGGGGTCCAAACTCTCGATAACTGGAGTATAGGAGGAAGGTTCGCTATTCATGACGAGTCAGAGCTTCTTCGTACGGACCGGGATACGAAGCTGCAATTTTTTTGACCCTGCGGGAATTGAACCCTCTTAAGCGACAAGAGTCCGCTGCGCTGACACCCGAGAGCCGCCTGAGGGAGTTCACACGCTGTCGAAGGCCGCACTG
>NNCF01133952.1:270478-280839 GCA_002313205.1 Laupala kohalensis | reverse complement strand
TTAAGAGGGAACGCTATCACTGCGTTTATTAGACCATTGTTGTATATCAGACACAGTAAATTACTTTATTCTCCTCAACACGGTCTTCGCAGTTTGTAACAGTTCTCTTGACAATAATTTATTTATTTACTTATTGACAGTCTAACTGGTTTCATTTTGGTACAGAACTTGTTCTCACTGTAGCCAACACTTTTACTTCCCCATCGTTTATAAGAGTAATAATATTTATTCATAGCGTTATGTTGGCAGGATATTCGAATTTCTGAAAACTTAAATCCATCGCCGACATCGTTCATAAATTCAATTCACTTGATGGCTCTTGTGACGCTGTCCTACTGTTCTTCCTTCTGCATCGAGAGCAAAGTGTGGAACGAATATTACCTTGTGTCTTCGTTTGTTGTGTTGTATTAACTTGTATTTCTTTACAGTAAATAGTCGCTTTTGTGAGTAGTGTTAATATTTATTCGGAAATTATCTAAATTCGTAGATATTGGGATTTTCTGTTAGTTAGCCATATTGCATAATTTTCGGCAAAGTTACACGACTTGAAGTATAGTAAGCGCCCTGCACTGAGCATATACATGAGTGGATTACCGGCCCCTGAACGAGCGTTGCGATGCTCGACAAGTGAACGCATTATAGAAGCATCGAATTAAAAACTGGATTCTCTACGTACTTGCGTCGCAATGACTCTCCTAATTGCCGTTATGTCGCGTATCGCGTGTATCTAATTGCAGGAGATGCACTTTCCACATTTCGTCTGTTGAGGAATCAATCCAGAGATACCCGAGTTACAGTCATTAAAAGCAAACGGTGATGTAAATGTAGTAAAGCTTTCTTTTGCACGAGAAAGTCTTGCCTTGTGTAACGTTTTTCTTTTCGCATGCGTACGTTTCATTAAATAATTCTGGTTTCTACTTTCCTCGCTATAATACGTGTATACTCGTGTACGTCCTTCGGAGGCCATTTTGTTTCTTTGATAAATCGACAACATGAGGAGATAATCGAATCCGGAATTGTTTTCTTCTGTGCTCAAAGCGCCTTTGTGCGGTTCGACTTCAGATAAAATCACAATAATATCACCATAAATATATACACGAATAATTATTTTTCGCTTCTGTTTGGTTTTGAGGGCGAACTTTGTCGAGTGGAGAAAGTTGGAAGGCAGCAACCATATGTGTATGATGTTCCATGACGCTTTCCATGCTCTGTTGGTTCCCTTCCTTCCTTCGTTCTTCCTCACATAATTCTCTTGTCTGTTAGTACTTTGTTGACGTTGCTGTGGAGTATCTCAGTTCTATTGATACGTCTGGAACGATTGCAGAAATCAGTTCTCCGGGGGTGTTTGGTGGGAAAGCTATTGAACTATTTATTTTGTTCTCTTTGTGCTAACTAGTGTGAACATCCTCCTGAGGACTTGAAAGTGATATGATGCGAGTAAAGGGTATATATCACACTCGATACTTCTGACGATAGCGAGGACTTTCGAGTGTCGATATATTCAAAGTGATATCGAATACAATATTTAGATTTCGATTCTTATTCTATTTTAACAAGATCGTTCAACCTACTATATGTCTTAATCATTGACAATCAATCAATTAAATTACAGAATTACTTTTTTCTAAATCTTCATTTAATAATGATTAAAGGTTCTCCTTCATTGAATACAGGTTCGCCTACGTTTCGAGGTGTATTGACCTCATCATCAGGGCTATTTAACTCATAACAGACACTATAACAGGCTCAAATCAATAGTACATACATAACAACAACCCTATGTCAATTAACAACACTTCTTTCAGACTCAACATATTCACAATATAACTACAGTGTTTCAATATTCTATAACATTCACACAATTTTTCTACATTATTTACAGAAGATATAATTCATTATTACGTACCTTGTTATTAGTATAGAGAAATGTATTACATTCCTCTTTTTCTTTAAATTGTAATTTATGTACAATTAAAAACAACAACACATGTTAGAAGATTGAAAATTGTTCAACCTTCTCTGTCAAGTGCTTCTCATGAACTGTTACATGAATTTTCAGTTTGAGAAACATTAGCATAAAATATCTGTAGTAACAAACTTAACAAAATTAAAACTTAATTTTATTTTTTAGTAACACGTAATATGCAACATCTTTATTAAATGAAGATCTAGAAAAGAGTAATTCTGTTAAGTTGATTGATTGTCTATAATTAAGACATATAGTAGGTTGAATGATCTTGTTAATATCGAATACTTTTGTCATGTCCTCTTTACGAATAAAAAGGAAGAAGTTACTTATGATAATAAAATGATTTTACATATTGTGTCGGTAAAATGTATTTTTCCATAGAAATACTGGTACATATGCACATTACAATTTATCTTTATCCTCTGCTCGTTTTCCACTAAAAGTTCTATTGAAAGACTTTGTTTGGTTCAAGTTGGAAACTTGTAAATCAAATGCTGATGTTCAGATACTAACAAACAAACACCGTGTCTCGGAATTCCTGTTGGTCTCATTGTCTGATGAGTCCTGAAGCCGTAATCTGTACGAAATGTGTCTTAACGGGTATATATAGTTTTTGTTTTTTATTTTAGCCAAACTAAAACATATACAACCAGCAAGAAAATATTCCAAAATTATTTTAATTCGTCAATTAAGAAAATACATTTCAAAAGAATTTTTCATACGAAACCTAGAAATATTCTTTTTTCTTCTGTAAAGATTTTGAAATGGCATTATATTCAAAATTTNACTCCAATCCCAGCATATTTTTTTTACGAATTTTTGAAAATAATTATGTTTGCTCCCTAAAAATGCGCGTTTAGCTTGTAAAACCTATATCAAATATTTATCTGAAATACATAAACTTTACAGAAAAAATAGCTGTTGCAAACTACGTATGACGACGTGGGGGGTAATAAACTAAGTTACACTCCGGAAACAAGCAAGGGACCATCCCACCAATTCCGGTCAAGGGTCCAAGGGCAGTGGCGGATGTAAATATTTATAAAAGAAATGATTTAATAAATACGTACTCTTATCCATTTATTAATCTAAAGTAAATTGTAGATATTATGTGCAGTAAAAATTCGAAGTCAATAAAATCAAAAGTATCGAATGACATTCCCACCCGAGAAGAACCGGGACCAGGATGGGGCTACAACAGAAATAAGGTGTACGCAACCAAAGTGCCAAGTCTGTGTACAGTTAGAAATGATCTAACTATTATGAATAAAAAGGGAGCAAAAAGACTAGTCAGATATAGAGTACTATGATGACAATGGCGTGACAAAGTGTAAGAGAAATTAACATCACTCATTACGTCATCCGAAGTCACGTGGAATTCAATATTTATTAGGAAATTGAGACACTCATTAACGTCATTTACTAAAATCTGTTAATTCTTTCACGTTATAGAAGCAATAGCACTTTAAAGAGCTTTTAACCGCGGATTTAAAGAGATTCGATTTATTTACATTTTATATTTCAGTAACAATAGATAGCAAATAGAAAGGGAGAGAGAGAGAGAGAGGAAAAAAAACCAACTCTTTTGTGAGAGTCAAGTAGAGTCAAGTGAATCGTTGCTGCTTCTCTTGTTGCAGGAGTCTTGAGGGTCTCCGTTTCGCCTTCTTCCATCCGAGAGGTACGTTTTGGTGTCTCTTCGTATATGATCCAATTGCTTCCATTATCATCATTACCCAACAACAATTAAACATTAAAAAAAAAATACTGTTCTGGAGGGTCGCAGTTGTCTTTGTCGACCGCTGGAGGCGCCCTCTGTCAGTCGATGAATAATTCTTGTCTTTATTATTAGTATTCTAATTGTTATAAAACACAGCCGTATAATTAGTAATGATGAAAGAACATGGCTTTATTTGTATCTAACAGTTAACAATACTTTACAAACAATATTCACGGAACTCGCTTGACTCGTTTGAAACGAAGCACAAGAACATTGAAAGTACAAACATGGCGGCTGTGTTCTTTATGCATCTCGCCTGAAAAGAAAAGAAAAAAATACCTCTCTCAAATGTCCGGTAGATGAATGTGATGAAAAAAGTAGTAAAATGGAAAATTTGCTACAAATCAAAGTAAACTTCCGTCATTTATAATTGTAATTATCCGTCATTTAAGTGGCCGGAGTGAGGTTATGTTGTTTTCTGAAGTTGATTTCACTCTACGTGAGAATTCCTCGATCGAACGGAATAACCTTCCTTCCTTCCTTCTTCGCACTTCGAATCGGCTTCGAATAGCGAATTGAAACCTGGCACGCGCTGAGGAATGTTCTCGAGTGTATGGGGTCGGTCCCCGAGCAACGGGACTCGCTCGCTCGTTCGTTCGTTCGTTCGACGGCTCTTCAAAACCTCAAAATCTGCTCCTCATCGCGTCAAAGACTTCTTCGCTTTTTTTTGAAACCGAACGCGCGGCGCGCGGCACTTCATTGAACTGTCTGCACGAATACGGAGGATACCACTTGAATGGATCCTTGTAACAACTTTTCATCTGAAACAAAGTCATTTTCGTGTCTGTGTTTGTCCTCTTAAACCACACGATGTCGGATGTAAGTGATTCTTTCTTCTCTAATTCGTAGATATCTTTTCTCTGGCGAGGGTTCTAGTGTATACTTTGTTACCTTTCGTAACGCAAATGAGTAACAGGCGATAACGCTAGTAGACAATCGAGTGAGGGAACGGGGTGTAAAATCAATCTTCGTTTTATTGCATACCGTTCGAGATAGGCGGCAACAATGAATGACTATATTGTTCGCCTTAAAGAGTTCTACGATAGCATTTGTCTATCTACAAAGGTTAATCAAAATTATTTTAAAAAAATTCAAGAAGGTAAAAAGAAATACTCATCAAATTAAATACATTCTGCGTTTTGTGCAATTCGGAAAGGTGTAAACACTCTTTAAATCGTAAAATTCGGACGAATAGTTTAGATTTTGACGAGAGCGTTTTAGTTTGACAAGCGGCCGCATCCGTCGTCGTCGTCGTCGTCGTCGTGTGAAGCATTTGTTGACTGGCGCAGCTTCCATCTAATGAGTCTGGAACAGAACAGAAGGAAGAAGAGGAAGACATAATTTAATTCCTTACAATACATAAAAGTATTATTATTATTATTATTGTATATTATGATTTACTATTATTTAGCCAATACGAAATGATCTGTCAACTCTAAAGTTGTGTATTGAAGTGAGAGGTTGTGTCTGCTTTCTTCTTAGTTTATTCTTGTCTCAGCAACAGTCCATTTCTCTCGCTGATTTTGAAATGTATGGGTTAGATTATTAGTAACATATCGAATTTGTGCAATTTTCTCTGTTATTTTCTTCGTTAACAGCATGAAAAAAAACCAACATCCCACATTCATGTATCTAGAAATCCGCTGCGAGCGCCAGCACAGTTTGAGTCAAGAGATTGGATTGACACCCCTGATATCTCAGCGAGGCACGCTCTTTGGGAACCCCAGGACTATTCTAAAGTATAAAAAAGAGTTAAACACGTGGGTTGCTAATTGTAAATATATTCGAGTGATTTTTTACTTCGCTATGGTATTCTCACGAACGATTATTAATTGGATTTGAGAGTTTGTTTGACCTTCCACGAGATACGCGACGTACACATCTCGAAATAAACAAAAAGTGAAGGAGTCGGAATGTAAGGTACCATTCAGGCATTTGTCTGGTGAGGGAAAACTCGTAGAGTTCACGCAAGAAAGCTTCCTACGAATCCAAAAGTGAACATTTTTTTCGATATATAGTTATTGTAGCGACGCTATTTATCATGTGAATGACTCACGGCTTCCGATATATAAATCCAGCAAGTGATAAAATTATAGACTTTATTGTCAAAAAAGGAAGTCAACAAAACTGCGTATGACCACGTGTGGAGAAGGAATAATAATAAAAACTAATTTAGGAAGCAAAAGGGACGTATCCCATAAATTGCGATCAAAAGGGCCTCTAAAGGGATTTAGCATTTTGCAGCAACACTCTTCGAACGATAACAAAAAAAAAAAAAAAATTGTTCGACACGCGTTATAGTATTAACATAAAACCAACAAATATTGTTTTTAATAAAACACACACACAAAAAAAAGCCATTTTGTATTGTTGTCATTCAACTATAGATGATTCGGAGAGTATTGTTTCTAAATCGTAATTCGAGATTTATTGTTTTAAGAGATAAACCGCCTCTTCCAGAAGGAAAACCGGCGAAAAACCACGATCAGGATGGGGCTCTATAATTAATATATACAACCGTACCAAGATTGAGTTCATATTAAAACTTAACTTAAATGAATAGAAGAGTCACGTACAAAAACCTCACACACTCTGCTTTTGGTCCGTGGGTTGTAGATGAAAATTACATGAATATTAGTTGTACTTTTCCCTTTCTAGCCCTTCTTTCCACTATCTCTCCCTTCACTTTAAAGAATACCATTGAAATATTTCCATCTTTTTCAATTCTCTCAATCGAAATGCCGCTTTTAAATCCATGTTATTCAGCTCATTGAAGAATNTTTTTTTTTTTTTTTTTTTTTTTGCCTTGAGTAATTGCAATTCGTTACAGAGAAGGAATTAAGCGAGTTTTAAATCAACTCTAATTAGTAAACGAGAATTCATGAAATTCGCTCGCTTTTTTTATACTCTTAATCAGTTTATTTTTTTAAAAAAGGTTATTTACTGCACATGTGTCATGTTATGGACTTCAAAGAGTTTTCAACAATAATCAACACTTTTTTTTTCTTCTCTTATCTTCGATACGAAAGTTGCTTCTAGTTAATGTTAATATCCTTCACGAGTTTCGTTGTGTGTAATTTTTGATTAACAACCAAACACTTGTACTAAGTAATTAACACATAGCTACATTTCCCATTTACAAATAACTACAACACCAACCATAATAAATCGATAACAAGTAGGGATGGGTATCGATAAACTTGTCTCATGGGTTCCATTTGTTATATCATCACAAGAATGTTGATGATCACGAATCAATAATATTGTATCGATGATATGATGATCATTTTAAAAAATATTTATTTATACACGTTCACTTTTTCCTTTATTAATTAATTTTTTTCTTAGCATATTGGCAACACTTTTCACAAACACTCCTATATGACGTCGAAACTGTAGATGAGATTATTTTTCTCTTTCCCAGAGTTGAAATAAATAATAATTTACTTATATTTTTTCTACTATTTGTTTAAATAATTGTGATTTATTTCGTTGTTATCTTGTGTTTAAAGGTATATGAGCCAATGATTGTTATGTCTACAAGTTATCGCGTTCACAATCGATATAATATGACGCATCGAGAAACAAGTGACGGTTTTGTGATCGAATGAGATGCTGCTGTTGCTGCTTACGTCATGTGGTTGGTTATGCCTTCAGCCAATGAGGAGAGGGGTGGGGATAGAAACCGTTAGACACACGCACATAACGGCACGGAATCTGCTCTTAAGCTTTTCGTCGGATGACATAGGCACACCTTAAGAATTTCACGCCCTAATGGAAAAATTTTAATCTGAAAAAAAAAGAAAAGAAAGACGTATCCCATTAATTCAGATAAAGAGTCCCATAGTAGAGGCAGAATGAATATTTCAGCACACACTTCTAAGATAAGAATTTTTTTAAAATAGCTACATGTTGTAATATCAACAATTTCTTATTTAATGAAGCACAAAAAAAAGTTATTTCAGAAGTACGTTTAAATCGAGATATAAATTATTTGGAAAATATTTTGTTTATGAAAATCGTAAGAACTCTTTAAGTTCGACATTTATCGATGGAATAGACGAGAGCCTCCAGTGAGTCTGTATTTAAAAAAATCTGTTCCTACCCGAAGGAAAACCGGAGAAAAACCCTTGGCCAGTATTTATGGCGTCAAGATTTACTTCCATTATGTTGAAAATGCTTTTGGAAAACATTTAAATATCCATTGAGATGGGATTTTGTTGTTGCAATATTTTCTGCAAATGTTCCGTATTTTATCGTTGTGGCTCTATGACAAACCCCTTCATATGAGAGATCTACACTATAATTAACGAACAACACTTGAACTACACTTGAACGACGCTTCCAAGATTTTTTAGGATCGAAACGTGAGAATTCCGTGCCACTACCGAATTTCCAAATAAAAAATCTTGTAAATTTTTATTTGTGGAATTCCGTCACTTGTCTGGAACTGTTTCGGGATAAAAAGCTCTTTTTAAAAAAATCTGATATCCTTCGTTGTATCCTCGATTGAAACATTATATCTTTCGTCGTGTCTTGATGTCTGATGTCTGATGTCTGATGATGTCTGATGATGTCTGATGATGTCTGATGGATTGAGGTCGAGTTCCTGCCTCAACTGTTGTTTTCTTTCTTCCCTTCAAAAGGCTCCGATCTCTTCTCGAAGGTGGAGTGGATAAATTTCGAAATGTTGTCAAGGTGAAATATTTGAAACTTAAAATAGTTTGAATCTTAGCGGGTTTTTTAAATATATATTCTTCAATTTCAAACAACTAAACATAATTTACACGAATGAAATAGTTCAGAAGCCCCATCCTGGCCCGGGGTTTTCTCCGGTTTTTATTACAGACCCTTCACGTTCTCTTGCCTCTGTAAGGCGCCATCTGTTCCAATGATACACCCCTCCAATTTAGTGCTATTCTGATACTTACGATTTGTAATAAAATATTTTATGAATAATATATTGCTTGATAATAATGCGTAATTCTGAAGTAATTTTTTTTTGTTTTATATTAAATAAAAATTTGTTGGTATTTTGTTAATATTAAAACACTTGAGCTATTTTTTAAATTCCACAAATCGAAAAGAAAAAGAAAAAAAGAGCTGAAATGACATTGAATCCTTCGCTTTTCTGTCTTGAGAGCTTCTGTCGATAGGAATACGTCACTTGTGTTTGCATCCGAAGAGTAAATTAGTTTACTGTCGACGACGTGGTCGTATGCAGTATGTAACTTTTGCTTTTTTTTGAGAAAATATTTATTTATTATTGATATTGTTAGAATACTGTATAGGACTTGTGTATCGTTTGGAAATGACGTGATGAAATCTGTGCATTCAATGTGAGCGTCTAATGTTGTCTTTTTTCCTTCTTCCGTGAAAAGTGCAAACGACTGCACTGCCATCTGGCGGCGCTCCAGGGCGAATTCCTTGCGAGGTCACGTGACTCTGAATTGAAGGTTTCTGCTGTTTTTGTGCCGTAACTTCTTCTTTGACAAAGACGTTCATCATCTTCGATGGTGCAAAGTTTTACGGATTTTTTTGTAGTGGAGGAATGTGTTCGTGTGGACGCAAACACGAGAAATTAGAGATTTTAAGGAAAGACAAAGTGTTTATCGACAGCGTTGTAGAAAAGTGCAAGGTTAACAATAACTGTTCGAAATTGCAAAGTCCACAAACAGAGACACATGCTTGAAAGCTTACCACACCGTTCGCCTCTGGACCCAGTCTTAGCATTGCCACTCAAAGGTAAGACGTGGTAAGTGCGTCAGTGCGTCAAGCTGAAGGTCCCGAGTTCGAATCTCGGACCCGTCTCCCGTTTTCATTCAACATTCAAAAGATGCCGGATATTCACATGTAAATGATACTCTTACAGTGACTTGTACCAACCCTTCAAGTTCGTATCATAAATCCGGCATCAACTTGTATTGGTGTGATCACGAAGGACTGGTGCAGCCTCATGCTCATTCCTACTTGCAATCGTTTTTGGTTTTTTTTACTTAGAGACATCTGAGATTCACATTCTGTCTTTTATTTGAAGCTCTTCAAAGAATTTTGTCCGTTTCCCTTAACACGGGGGTCCTCTGTTTGTTTGTTTGTTTGTTTGTGGCTGTTCGCTCACGTGTGTATGTGTCAAAGTGAGCAGAGTGGGGAAAATGAAAACGTCTATTTAATTAATAGTAATAGCTCCATTGATGTGTAGACGATATTATGCCACAGAACACGTTCTCACATTGTCTCGTACAGATTCAACAAGACGAGCTACCTAGTGCTGGTGGTGAGCGAGAGAGAGTGTTTGTTGTAGGTCTTCGAATTGAACACACGAGCGCCATAAAAGGAAAAGAACCTGAATCAGTCTACACTTTTCAAAGCGTTTTCTTAACATATTTCTTAACCTATTCATTCCACCTATTTTGGAAGCCGTAGCTTAAAATGCGACTATTTTATTAAATCTCTTATAAACAAAAAAAGCTAACTTTTTAAATGTGAAATTTGCGACAGTTAACATGCAAAAACTCATAATTAAAAAAATAAATAAATAAGTCTTCAGTATTAAATGCCGGTTTGTCATTCAATTCCTGCGTTGCAAGTTGACGCCGCTGCGGAGGGTTCGGGGTT
>NNCF01133952.1:249792-269871 GCA_002313205.1 Laupala kohalensis | reverse complement strand
AAGCACGTGTCGAAGAGACAGAAACCGATCACAAAATAACTGAATGCACAAACGCGTTTCACTGGAAAAGTTCACATCGAAATCTGCATTTGTCCATTTCATCTAAAAAGCACAGAGACAACTGTGTCATTTACGAAAGTGAAGCGGATCCGAAACTTCTTGTATATTTCATTTTTGCTTCTTTTATAGAAAATAAATAAATAAATAAATAAATAAAACTGCGTACGACCACGTGTGGAGGAGGACAATAAACTAATTGAGAAGAGCGAGAGCAAAGCTAGCAAGGGACGATCATTCCATCAATTTCTATCAAAGGTCCTCAGAGGCAGAGACGGGTTTAGCATTTCATCTCTCACTTTACTCCTAACGATGAATAATAGTTCAATACGTTTTATAGAATTAAAATAATGCGAACAAATTTGTATTTTTAATAAAACACAAAATAGAAAAGTTATTTGAGAAGTATCTATTATTATTATTATTATCAAAGTATAGATCATTAGGAAAATATTGTTGAAGAATCGGAACTGTTAATATAACTGTAAATTTGACCAATAGACGCGAGACTACCCAGGAGTCTGTAAATAAAATCCTCCTCCTCCACGCGAAGGAAAACCGGAGAAAAACCCGGACGGGGGTACAGATGTCCGTGCAACCGTTTCTTAGAGGGATAATTCTCTTTGTGTCGGTGCATCTGCATCTGCAAAAAAAACCCTCCTTTTTGACGTCATTCGCTTTGTTTCTTCTCAAGCGACACATCTTCGCTCGTCGAATGTCTTTCGCGTGCTCCGACAGTTGAAAGCGAAGGAGCGCATTCCTTCTTCTTCTTCTTCTTCTTCCTCTCGAGGTATGAATCCGATATGAAGCGCATTGTAATAACTGACACGAGAGACTCTGCGTCAGCGCACGGAATTGGAACGAGGAACCAACTGAATGAATGAATCCCTTCTGTTGTTCTATAGAAGACATTCCGTTGTCGCATGCGATATTATACCGGAACGATACGAAAAACTCATCATACGAATGTACTAATACTTGTACATGTAAATTTACAAACATATTTGCGTTACATTACAAACTTATTGATATTCTATTAGTATTATAACTCGCAGCTAACTTTTTTTATCTTATGTAGAAACTTTTACTGAAATTTTTTTGTTGAATCCGCCTCTGCCTTAGGGAATCCCCTGATGGGAATTGATGGAATACGTCCCTTGCTTACTTCCGGAGAGTGAATTAGTTTATTGTCCTCCACGTGGTCATATACAGTTTGCAACTGCTCTTTTGACAATAAATTTATTATTATTATTATACTATAGAGAGAGATTTTGTTCACACATTTGATGTCTGTGATCGTGAAAAAAAAAAGTTAGTTACAATTTAAGGGTTTTTCGCTATGAAGCGGAACCGTTCCACTAAAAGTGTAGAGGTTAGCTTTCATTGCGGAACGTATTGTTTTTTTAAACAAATTATACAAATATTTAAGAATTCTTTTATTGAGGTATTGACCTGTTTCCTAGATATGCAACACACTTTATTCTAATTATTCACAAATTTGTCCAGGTTTTTATTCTATATAATGTACGTTGTATATAGCAGCATTATTTTAAGAAAATATTATTCATCTGGGGACTAAGGTAGTTATACTGAAGACAATTTTTCATAGACACGATAATTCATTAATTACTTTTTTGATGACTATTTTTGATATAAACTGAATAGGTAAACGTTATTTCACTGAACATAAATATGATTAAGTGAATGCGAAGATTAACTTTGAATTGTTTCATACCCATATATATGAGGAGAAGCCGAAGTGTTAAAGTGTTGGTCAACATGACTAACAAAGAGGAGATGGGAAATTTTTTATTTTTTATTTTTTTACTTCTTTTCGTTCGTTTATGTAAAGAACGTGTCGATGAAATTCCCTTCTGAAGGATACGATGATAACATTTCCTTTTCACTTAGTGCCGAAGCAAATGCCATTCAGACTCTTAATTATTTTTAAAGAATCGGCGTTTAATCCCTTCTCAGAATAACACAGTGAACTGTTTACTACTGATGTCGTCTCTATAACTTTGTTATTTTTTTTCTTCTAATTATGAATCCTTATCTCAGAAAAAATTTGTTACGAAACTCGAGGAGAAAAATATGGAATAGCAACTTTTTAAATTTTCTGTGAAACTGTAACTTTTGTTACTGTATACTAATAAGTCATACATGGTCATTCGAGTGATTAAACATTTAAGCCAATTAACTTTTCAAACAGTATATAAGGCAATTTATTGATGAAAAAGAATACAGTAATTAAATTGTGAATATGAGTCAAAACACAACCAAAGAAGACTGGAATTTTGAGCGTCAATTTGAAATCAACATAATACAACATTTTGTTTCGAAGTAAAAATAAATAAATACATTTTACATATATTATTAGTTTTGATTTGTGAATTTTTATTAGAAATCCGACGCTGATGAAGCTACTCGTCACTCTACTCTAAAATCCCTAAAATCCCATTAACTGCTTCACGTAGTTTCCTTTCTCTCTGCGTTCGTATACGAGACTCATTTTACATCATTGTTATACTCATTTTACTATTGTATTAAATTACGTGTAATTATGTCTACACATCGGATCCTGAAATAGGTTATATATTTGTGTGTTTCAGCAGCACCTCTATAGGCCTTTGTTAAAATATGAATTGGCAGTTGCAATATTTAACAATATAACGATCGCTAAACAGTTATTTACAAATGTATATAAATTACTCAATGTGTATACATTCGATTACGATTTACCGAAATGCGATAATAAATTTGAAGACACTGTAATGAATATTTTTTATTTCTAGAGACGCGAATGTTAACCGCGTCAGATAAAAAACACTCTTTCTTTACAGCAGTTACTCTTTTATTAACGATGGAACTAATGTAAAATATTTTTTCGAAACGCGTTTGTCCGCATACGCGTATCCCTTACAGTCAGTCTCCTCGGTGATACCTCGGTGATACGAGTACACTTCATTTGTTTACACGGCTGCCAACAACGCAACAGAAAGGCACTCTCTGTTTGTCTGTTATTGTCTTCCTTTGGACACAGGGAGATCGATGTCAAGGAAGAATCGTGTTTGATTGAAACTGATTTGTATGCTTGCTTCGTATGCTTGGTATGCTTAATGGAACAATAACTCAGTATATAGACAGAGAGAGGGCTCTACGACGAATTCTTCTTATGCTTTTACACAATGATTCGATAACACAATGATTCTCGCTGTATATATCTTTTTCAAGGGATTCAGAGATTTCAAGTGATGTTTTCACACAAGTGACACAAGTGTCTTATTTGTAGCACTTGTTAACTGCACACATATTATAACACTTTTATAATTACATTTGAATGTCTTTTCAGCGTTATTTGTAAGTAGAACTCGATACAGTACACACACGAAGACTTTTAAAAAATTGAACGAGAAACAGCATCTTCATTATTTAAGCATTTTTCGAAAAACAACAACAAACAAATTGATTGACAAACAAGGACTTTATTTCTTCAAAAGTCTTCATTCAAATACGCCACGTCCACTTACGGATGTTGTGGTTGGGTTTTGGTTCAAATTCAACGAAGGGGGGGGGGAGAGAGATACGCAGATTTGCGTTTTTCTTTTTCTTTCGAATATAAAGTAGCGACGGAATCGAAAATTTCGTGGTCTTTTTCTTCTCAAAACGAGTGAAAATATAACTGCAGCTAAAAATACTACAATCAACCCCATATCACGACGTATCTTGGTGAAAACTTTTATCCATTCANTTGGTGAAAACTTTTATGCATTCATAAGACATTCGCGAACCTCATTGTATCCTTATAGTGACATGTGTTCCAGAATACTTTTACTATTCCCAACTTGATAATTTTCGGTTTCTAAACCCTTTGGAAGACGTGAGACGCATTTTGAACCCCTTAACTGAAGACGTAAGTGAACCAGGCGGCACAGAGTATGCTCCGTGTGCGCTTGCATTACACCTCGTTCACAAATGGTGAAGTGGTTAACACCCCTGCGATCGAAGCGGGGGTCCCGGGTTCGATTCCCTGCTCAGGTGTTGCCGTTTTCATCCGAAACCGAAATCCATTATGAGATATCTTCTCCCCGTGTAGAGAGGGTACAATATGAAAGAAGAAAATTATGTGTTTTCCTAACTTGTTGTTAGTTACTTCGAATTGAAATCATATTACTAGTTTGCATCCAAAGTTAACATTTGGAATTATCTCATTTTCATGTATGTCTGTTCAATAACATCTATTAGGAGAAGGAAAAAAGAATTACATGTCCATGAAATATTCGAATTGCGTCGCAACGTAAATTGTTGCGCCGCTGTGCAAATGTTGAGGCGAGGAGAAGTAACTTTCTGTTATTCTTTTTTCTTTCTCGTTTATCGAGTTCATACAATCGATTCGTCTTCGATTGCCTTGTGCCAGCGTCAACACGCAGTATCCAATATAGTCCTTCAATGTAGGTTCGTTCCTCTGTTCACTATTTGTGATTATTTTTTTACGTAAACTAGTGAAGGATGAACCTAATTCACTCGTCAAAATTCCCCAAGTTCGTTTGAAAGGAATAGCAGCAGTACATGTATAAAAATATCAGGAATCGTTCCGAATAACCATAAATGTTTGTATTCATAAGGAAGTGGCTTATAGTCATGAAAAGTAACTTTCTTGAGTTAATACAATTTGTACTACAAACGGAAGAAACCTGTAACTTTACTAAAATAATAATAATAATTTATTTGCAGAAGTTGGTGGTTAATTTTACTTCATTTGTAAAGAGACTGGAGAACGTTCTGTGTATGAAAATAGTCTGCTTCTTTACAGAGTATTTTTTTCTTTTCTCGGCGACGGTTTTTTGAGTCTAGATAATAAATTTAATATAATTTTGTAAATACTGTTGTTGGTAATACAAGACTCACATTCGAATTCAATTCAGCTCCAAAAATAAAAATAAATATACGTATATATGTATGTTATGATAATTATATATTTCGCGACTTTTAGTAATTTAGAGACACGATAGGTTGCGTTAGTATTCAGTTTATGAAACGAAAGTGACGCAACAATGTGTGTGAGCGTAGATAAAGATGGCGCGGGCGGCGAGTGTTGGGTCGTTGGGTATTTCGAGAGGCAGAGAGGTGAATCTGAGCAACGAGGGGTATTCTAAGGGAATTTAGTAGAATTTTTATTTTGTTGTTGTTGTTCCAGATGTATTTATGTATAGTGATTGATTGATTGATGCCCTGAAGAAGATGTTAGTATTGAACGTGGAAACGTAGGCAAAAAAAACAAAAAACAAAACAAAACAAAAAAAACAAACCTTCGCTTGTTTTCTCTTTTTGACCTTTTTCTTCCCCGAGTGTTGGTACATAAAATGTGTGTGTGTCAGACAGAAAACGTAAATATATGACACACGGTTAAACCTGGCCACTTCCTGTTTTTTATTAACTCTCTCGAAATGATCAGGAAGTGACATTGAGGATGTTTGTTTTCGGTGGTTGTTGAAACAAAATCCTGTTTCACGTTGTTTATACGATAGAAAAAAGAAAAAAAAAACTCTTTCCCACGTCTTTTATTGTTTGCAATCGAAATAGAATCTAATGGGTTTTGTTGTCTCTGCTCGATACTTGTAATACGGGTATTGTTATTATTATTATTATTATTGCAAGGCAAGATAGGGAAAAACTATCGATAAGCGTCCATGTAACATAGGAGATTGTGTCGTCGTTGCTTTGGAAGCAGTGGACCGACCACCCTAGTAGTAGTACTTTCTATTGCTTTGTGCTGCTTCCATAGGAGGGAGGGAGGGAGGGGGTATTATATGTACTAGAGCTTCGAAGCAGGAACTGAAGGGGGAAAGAAGACCACCCCTTCCATCAACCCCCGGTTCCTCCTCTCTTCTCTCAGCTGATCGAAGCCGATGACGTCATCTCCCTCCACCGTCGCCTCCGTTCCCCTCTCCCGATACCAAAATCCCCCTCCACCACTAACTGAACCTCGTTTACAAGGACGATGGACGGACGGACGACAAACGCCGCTGCTGCCACTGCTGCTGCTGCTGCTATGAGAAATAAAGCGGTGAAAGTGTGTCAAGTGTCAGTTTGTCTGTCGTCGCCGCTTGTCATGATCACTCCATTTGTCTCTCTTCCCCTCTCATCATCCCCCCTTCCACTCAATCATTCCCCTTTCCCCCTTCTTCATTCATTCGCGTGATTCATCTGTCACGGCGGGAGGAAAAAAGAAAATAATAAAAGAGACAAGTCACGACACACGCAATGAAAAATTCTCTCATGTTTATTGAATGAACCGACCTTTCCACACACGCACTGATTTTTCAACTAAGGCTTCAGCAACCCTCACCCACTGCGAACCGAGAGGATTATTTCCCAATGTATCAATCATATTTTGTAATTGCTTTTGCTGCGCAGCCGTAATTAAAATACCGATGCTTGTCGTTTTGTTCATGTTGTTATATCCTATAAACAACGCTATTTGTTGTTTTGCGAAGATTATATTCGTGATGACATGAAAACACGTTACGATGACCCAAACGTAGTGAAGGGTTTTTGTCTTCGGAAAATGTAGTAAAGTTTTTGAAACTTATTTTACGTATATGACTGAGTGGTCTCTTATTCATTCGTCACCGAATCCAGGAGGCGTGTTATTCGTGCAGAGAGGTCTAAAAGACCGGCCTCTAATGGACTTCCTCATAACCACTTCTGAAATATGAAGTCGTGAAACGAATGCAAAAGGTGTTGTGTGAGTTGAGCAGCAGCAGCAGGGGGCAATGCTACATTTACTATGCTTCATCAATCTGTTGACCCTAAAATCTGCATCACTACGCCACAACTACTGCAATCCGAAAGTTCTATTTGTTATTCTAGAGACGTAGATTTGTTGGTTGGTGTCATAATCGACTTTGCTTTTGTTCTTTCGTAAGAGTTTTCCACTCCATTGTCGGGAAGTAATAATAAAATAATTTGAATTCAAAATATCATCGTCTACATTGTTCTTGTAAATAATTTTATGTTTTTTTAAAACAAAAGTAACGTTTGGAAAGAAGGCAGGAACTTCACAACTTCGACCACTCTTTATTATTCGTAATTCAAACATAACGCTGATTCTTATTCTAACGGAGCATTCGCTTCGTCCAATGAAATCAAGACAGAAAAAAGAAAAAAATTGCTATCGTCGTGGGGAACGAAAGACAGCAGAGAGCTGTCGATTGTTGCGCTTAGAAATGTTTTAATGGAGACACCGATCTCTTTTAGCGTTTTGCTTCCTTGGAATATTTCGTGACAACGCGATGATAATAAAAAGATAATTGTCTAAGGATGCAGGAAAATGTTCCAGGGAATGAGTTATCACCAACTTTTCTGTGAAAGATTAATATTAGTGGAAATACGTTTCATTGGTAAAATTCCTAGTTTTCTATCATGCTGTGTTTAAAGATATTATCTACACTCTATTAACACATATTTCTCTTGTTCCAAAAGGTTTTCTGAACTATTTACTCCATCAAATCGTGGTAAATATATAATTTTTGTAACTTCTCAAAGATTTTGCATAACGTGATTCCTAATTTGCAAAATAAACTTTAAATAAAGCTATTAATAAATCCGTTCTAGTGATATCTTTGATTGAGTACACTCTCTCACACATGACGAGAGATTCTCGTTCACCAAATAGTTTCTCATGCAAAGTTTAGATTTTTAATTATCATTTTCTTTAGAAATTATTGTTAAACATCATCATTGCCTAGAGTTATGTCCGTTCAAGACGAAATAGTTTTAAGATGTAAATTGAAAGTTGTAGATTTCCTTCGAAAGTCAATAATTATGAATTATTTTTAAGTAAAGGTAAAATAAATGAATGAGTTGCTCATGCAATCGATTTCGAAAGTCGTATATCGTTAAATGTCCTCCCGCTAACTCTTCAAGGCGAGTTTGTGTCGTGAGATCGCTTGACTTACGTTCCACTCAATCTTTAACACATTCTCCTCAATCTCCTCATACGCTCAGCCATCTTGCCGCCGACGCTCTCATCCCCCTCACACGTCACCGGAGCGTCCACCACGGAGTTGACTCAGCCGTCGCCAGATGGTGCGCACGTCAGCGTATGCGCGCGGCCACATGGGCACTGGAGTAACTAAGTCGGCCAGGTGGCAAAGTAACTTAGTTGTGGATGGACGGATGTATGAGAAATTGGTATCGGGTGCTTGTAATCAAATTCAGCAAGATACTTTCATTCAGAAGTGTTT
Source organism: Laupala kohalensis (assembly GCA_002313205.1). Classification (NCBI taxonomy): domain Eukaryota; kingdom Metazoa; phylum Arthropoda; class Insecta; order Orthoptera; family Trigonidiidae; genus Laupala; species Laupala kohalensis. The sequence continues at coordinate 261,565 of NNCF01133952.1, read as the reverse complement.
GTTCTTGAAGGAATGAAAATACTAGAAAATTCAATGTTTTGTTTTTTGTTTATCAAAAAAAGAGGCACGTTAATCAGTGTAATAATTTTAAAAAAACTGATCACGGTATGTTAGTTTCCCCCAGGGGATTTACATCTAGTAAGTACGTGTTTGGCGAACACGGGGCCCCGAGCTGAGTCTGGCATTACTTCCACTTACTTGTGCCATGCTCCTTCCTTTCTCTTTTCTGACCTCCCTTGGTCACCTCTTGTTCTTTTCGATCCCGACGCTATTAGGGCTAGGGTATCTTTCATTTTCCTCTTTCCTCTTCTTTTTTTAAAATGTTTGTAGTAAAGTCTTGAGATATGTTTGGATTTGAGTTTTGAGTTGTAATTCTGGAGGGTTTTTAGTGGGTATGGCTGAGTCATTCGGCGAGTCCCACACGCGGGGAGAGTCATGTTGGCTCTCCCTAGTGCGTAACTGCATTTTCCCTACCTGTACAAGTTTTAAGGGCTCTAATGACCTCGATGTTGACGAGCCCTAAAGCCCCCCCCCAAAAAAGGTATGTTAGTTAGGGTTATATTGAAACCACGATGTGTTTTGGAATATATCTATAGCTTTTACTCAAATGCACTCGTAATTCAGTTGTGAGAATACGCTACGTTACTTCAAACTGCCACATTTAGGTTTTCTCTGGAAATTTAATGTATTTACGAACAATGGTGTGTGTTAAAGGCGTCTTTTAATTTTTTTTAAAATTATTAATTGCACTGCATTGGTTATCGTTTAGGGTAAAAGAGAGAATCCAAGGTAGAATAGCCTTGTCCTGGTATATCCCGACACCAAGGTTTTATGGACACTTTCACAATATAAAACAGCGATATTCATTTAATTATAAAGAAATTTACTCTGTGGAACGAAGCAAGCAAGGGACGATCCGTGGCCCTAAGGCAGAGGCGTAGGATTTGAACATTTCAGCTTCACTTTACTCTTGATAATAAAAATAGTTCAATAAAAACCTGTTATAAAATTAACAGAATACGAACGAATAATGTATTTTAATAAAACACAAAAAAAGTTATTTCACAAGTACTTTGTGTTATTATCATTAAACTATAGATTATTCGGAAAATATTGTTTATGAATGGTAACTATTAAAACAACCTTTAAATTCTAGGTTTATTATCTCAATGGACGAGAGCCGCCCCAAATCAATTTCAACATTTTGACTCTTAGGAGCGTCAAAAGGAGAGTCTCTCTTTCTCTATTTCATATCATCAGAGTGTATGAGTTTTGAAATCTACGATGGACGAACGCTGAAAACTGCTCAAACGCATTTCACGCACATTTTGGCGAAAAGGAAAAACCGATTCTTTAGCTTTTGAGAAGATCTCTCAGTGGAATCCTTCGGTCGGCGTTTCGTGTTGTGTTCTTCACGATACACGTCGTGTTCTCTTATTAATCTCCTCTTAAATATGCACCGCCGTGTTATAAGGATTTCAAAAAAAAAAAAATTGACTCCTGTAATTATGACGAAGAAAGAAACATAGGAAAGTATGTTGGGGAGATGACAAAATTTGTTTGAATATTTCCGCGGGAAGTGTAGCTTCTATAAAACGATTGTGGTTTTGATATTTTTAGGTTATTATTATTATTATTATTATTATTATTATTATTATTATTGAATTCGAAATGGAAAGTAGGTAAAGAGAAAAAAATAATAATAATAAGAAGAAGAAGAGAGAGTTGAAATATCATTGAATAAATTTTGTATTTTTAAACTTAGAATGACTCCATTATAAATTATCACGCAGTGCATCACTTTCATTGACTTTTGGTGAAAAGACTTTTGACTTTGACGTCGTCCGCGTATCTGTAATATTGGAATATCAACCCATTTGCTGCGTGATGCATTTGTTTAAGTGGATTTCCGGAAATTACGTCACATTTCCCCCCACCACCACCACCACCACACTTCACTCGAAACCAAGACCTACTCAATCGGACGAACTACGTCCAGTTATTTTGTCTCAATCCAATCGTTTCACATCGCCTTAGTCCGTCAGCCCCGTTATAGAAGTGAGGCAGCTATTCGTATGGATTGAAGGTCATTGAAGATGCCCTATATTGGTTTTCTACTTGGCGTCTCCCGTATTCATTATCTCTCCCTCTCTGATAACAAAACAAAACAAAATAATCTAAGAGAAGAAGAAGAAGAAGAAGAAGCAACGTATATGTATTCTTTTGTCTTCCTACTTCGGAGTAGTAAAAAAGGGTGATGGAATTTACTCTTTGAACAAACACGACGCAAGTGAAAATTCATTAAATACGTATTCATAGATTTCCCTCTCAGTTCATATCTCTCAGGAAACTAGAATAATTCTGCTAGAGTACTAGACCAGTGTATTTAGGTGGTTCTTGAAAAAAAATCAAAATTGAAATTTGAACACCCTCCCATTGTCTTAATGAAAGAATTTCAGATTATTTTTTTTTTTAATGTCTTTTGGGTCTCTTAAAAATTTCAAAACTTTAATACTCTGTAGCTTTGTGGCAGAGNTTTTTTTTTTTTTTTTTTTAAGACGAAACGCAAGTGGAAGGAGCGCGTTCCTCGATTATATTTCACGTTTCATTTTTTAAGAATCACTCTAGTTGAGGAGTTTTTGGTATAATGCGATATTAATGAACTCATTACAGGAAGAATTACTAATATCGGTTTCGAATATATTTAATTTATATGATAATATATATATAATTCGTTTGTACTTTTTTTTTTCATTTATTTCTTCTTAAACTTTTTGTATTTCAACTTTCTCACACAATAGTTCCGTACACTTAATTATTTCAATCAAATAATTTTTTTTTAATTTCTCTTATTCGCTATATATGAAATTCCCCTGCTTCTCACACGTCGCCTGAGTTTCTTCATATCGCCGCGTTAGAGCAGCGCCGAAAGATGTATCTTTACGAATTCCCTATTATTCCATCGTTCACCCAGATAACAGCAATTAACAATTAAATATATAGAAGAGACGCCATTTCACGCGATGTTTATTTGAAATCGATGTTACTTGGCAAATGAAAGTCTGATATAAATAACAAAGAAACAAACAAACAATATATTCGTAGAAAATTGTATATTGTATGTTCCTCCACTGTTTCCTATGTGTAATGACGTTCTGTGTACTAAATATGTGAACCCGAAAGATGAAACAGAGTGAAACTTTTGCCCACAAGTAGAAGATACGGAGGAAGGTAGTATTTGCCGTATTTTATTCAGACAAATGAAATAGTCTTGGTACTTAAAAGGAAAAACACTCATATCCACGTAATATTATTATTATTATTGTTTGTTTTTCTTATTTTAAAAAAAACAACAAACTTTGTACATCCCTGGAGTACTGAATACTGTTGATCGCTTATTCTCTCATAACCAAACCTTATTCCGCAACCTAACCCCACTTCCCCGCCCCCCCCCCTCCGGGCGACTGTGCTGCGCTCGTGATGGCGAGCGGCCGCTGCGTGCAATCCTCAGTCCGGGGTCTGGCGCCCGACGAGAGAGCAGTTGGTGGCGGTGGAACCGTTTTATAACGTCGTGTGTTTTCGTGTACGAATTTCTTCACAATCCTCCCTTTTGCTTCGCTATCCCTTTAGAAGAGACTTCCGCGGACGTCCTTCAGTGCGGAAGTGGATTCGTGTATACGCGTGCGCGTGTGTGTGTGGCGGGGGGGAAGTGGTTAAGAGTGTGTGTGTTAGTGTGAATCCGCAAGTAGTAGTTGTAGTGGCAGCTACTTTGCGGCTGGCGTTCGTCTACTGTCGATCTGCCTTCATCCGTTTCACTCACGGCCACCTCCATACATACAAACCAAACAAACAAACACATATACGAAACAACTTTTATTGTGATTTTTTTTATTTTTTTATTTTTGCGAATGGAATGAATTGTAGTGATACGCGTGTGATGACTTATTAAAAGTGTGAAGTGTTTTCTGGATTAACACAAACCAAAGAATCGAGAGCTTTTTAACTGCTGGTACGTATTTTATCACTTTAATTTTTATAATTAATTTCTATTTTGATTTTTTTTTGTTTTTTTTGTTTCGCGTGTCTCAGCTGTTGTAGTTGATGTTTTCGTCATCAAGTAGCTATCTCCGTATATGTACTGTGAACATTAATTGTAGAACCAATATTATAACTATAATAATAATAATAATTATTATTATTATTATTATTTTTCGTATTTCTATAAGGAGACTTTTTGTGTACCTCGTTGTATGAAGTCGAAAGAGCAGAGATTGTGTGAGTTGGAGATATAGAGGGTGGCTGTGGGCTGTGGGCTGTGGGTGTTAGCAGTAGCAGTAGCAGTAGCTTCGTGAGTAACGGTCTTTTTGAGACGCTGCAAGCAGGTCGTCGGCCCTGTGTGTGCCCTCGTCTTCCAACCACCGTGTGTNAGATGTGTATAAGAGACAGATCTATAGCGCCGCTAATCTTTCCTTTTTTTTTTTTCAACGGTCTCTCTCTCTCTACCCACGATATATACCTTGTTGTTATCCTCTCACGAACGAATCTTCTTTAGCTATTGATGGTGACAGCAGTGATGTCAGTAGTTATTATTGACGTCTTTTTATAGCTTTTCACAAACGATTCGAGTCGGAAAGTGTGAATTGTTGTTGTTTTCTTCTTCCCCTCTTAGTTGTTTCGTGTTTTATCAAAAGCGTTTTCAGTATCACACTTCGTCCTGGTGGTATTCTTTTGACGAGTTGCATAACACGAGTTTCCTGTTGTGATATTTGTTCTTCGAGCAGAGAGAGGAACTGTGGAACTGTGTCTCCTCCGTAGAGAATCTTTTCAATATGAAGTTGAACACATATTTTCCTGTATTCCGCTTCACGCGTCTAATTGGGTTCTTATCGCGATCTTTGATTTATTATCCTCGTCTTGTAGGACTTGAAACATGAAACTGTTGCGTCGCATAATACCCCAGTCGTTTAATAAATTATTTTCACGGACACACACACACAATAATAATAATAATAATAATAAAGATTATGAGAATGTTGATGTTCTCTATGAACCCTGTTGTCACGTAACAGGATGTGACAATCTGGACATTTCACGTTTGAAGAAAACTGGTTTTGAGCAGAAATAAACAGGGCGCCACGTCACACTATATCCTCATAATGAACTTAATAAAATAGTGCTTTCTGTATTGTTATATTTAAATTTCCTTCGGGAATTCTAGGCGGATTCTTTTTCTAGGCTTTTTCATTTTGTCTAGGAGCGACTCTCGTCTGTTGAAATGATAGATCTCTAAATACTTACGATTGAAATAATTTCTGAACGATCTATTGCTTGGTAAATAATACAAAGTACTTGTGAAATAAACGTTTTCGTCTTTTTATTAATTGTTGATATTTTCATAACGTGTACCGAGCTACTTTTATTCTGATCGAAAAGGAGTAGACAGTGAAGGTGAGATGTTTAAGAATCCTTTCGAGGCCCTTTTTGCTTTTGCTTCCTTTCAGAGAGTAAATTAATTTTATCGTCCTCCACGTGGTCATACGAATAGCTTAACATCTGAAATATCGTGCGAGACGTTTGTTTATCAACTCTGTCTGTATTTTTTTATTTTTTTTAAAAGAAGATGAAGAAGAGAGATAGAGATCTGTCTGTCAAGTGTTTCGTTCGTGAGTGAGTGGGCTTCTAAAGCTTCTAAAGCTTCTATCTCTCTTTTATGCTTTGTATGCGGTAGTTTAACGAATTATATTTTGTGGTTTTTTCTGGTCCTCTACGACCCAGTCGTCGCCTCCGTGTCTCTTTATTTTTAATGAATTACAAATCTCTTTACTGCAGGGGTTGTTAAAAAAGTATCTCTGATTGTCTATTTTAGAACTTCACTATCGAACCCTGCCAACTATTTTTTTAAGGCAATCAATTTCACTCACTGTTTTACATTATCACTTCACCTTCAATTAGATATTTAAAATAGACACAAATCCTCTCCGTTAGTTTCTTTATTCTGCCAACGTTTCCCGGTTTGGTTTCTCTCTTCATCGGGGCCAGAACTATAATACTATAACGACAGAAATGGTAGTTTGTATACAGAAAAGTTTTACATTACATTGAATGCATTAATCACGATAAGGTACTGTAGTTGTTCAAAAAGTCTACGGAAAAATGAGGCAGCAGTTAACAGCAGAAATTCGCGTGAAAGAACGAAATTTTAAGTGACAGAGTAAAATGCTATATAAACAAACGATAATCCTAATTGTTGTCCTCGAACATGTGTTGTGCAATTATTATTAAGCTTCGAAAAATTACTGAAATTGAAAGTTGTAAACATTTTACTTGTTGAAAAATTAAATGCTAAAAAGTCTTTAATTCGTCTATTTGTCTTCATGTTTGATTTGATTACTTTGCTGTCCGTGTCACATAATTCTCTTTCGTGGGCGAATATTGAACGGGACGTCGCGTCCGTCGCCCCCGTCACCATCGAGAGGATTAAAAGTATTAATATTCTGCGTTTGTGAAGAGCTTTTCATCCAAAGGGTTTACACAATTCATTCATTCCTTCTTTTCCCGTTTTAACATTTAAAATTGAAGTGAATTCCTTTTTGGAAACGGATTTAAATGTCACACGAAACCTATCGATCTTAACGCCGCGATTTAGATGTAGAACTTTGGTGTAGGGGATGACACGTACTTGAATAAGTGTAATTTTTCAATTTGAATTCTCAAAATATAAATCGCATTAAAAACGTTCGTTTAAATATAAAGTGATATTAGTAACAAAATGCTAAACACGAAATGTGAGTGGAATTGACTCTCATCCGTTTAACCTGAACCCGTGCGTGCGTCGTACGACCACGTGGAGGACATTATAAAGTAATTCACGCTCCGGAAGCAAACAAGGGACGTATTCCCTCAATTCCTACCCAGGGTTCCAAAGGAAGGGGCGAATTTAATAGTTATAAATTTAAAAAGAAAAACCCGAACAAATACGTACTGTGTTATCAATCAATCTGTCTGCGTGTGGGAGGGTGACGCGTCTTCTCTGCTGAGAAAACCCACTTTTGGGGGAACACGATTTTTTTTATCGTGATCAGAAAAAAAATACTTTATATGAAAAAGTAAAAATCAATTAAGGTACAGAATTTTTTTTTTAAGTCAAGTAAAAAATAATGCATTTTTCAATTATTTTAATACTTGGTGGTATCGCAGTGGAATATTCCATTTAATTGTGGAATAATTGATTCATCCCTTTAATTATAACTGAGCCGTCTGAAGATATTTTCTTAAAAGAAGCAATTTACTCTCAAATAAACCAGAAAATTGCATCTAACCTGTTCTGTGTCAAAAACTATAAATTTCTTTTACGCAGCCAGAGTCTATTTTATGTACCTGAAGAATATCATTGCGGACATTACTTTGTGTTTTGTAAGGTGTCTCATTTAGCGTCAACGACAGCGGAACTGTNCATTACTTTGTGTTTTGTAAGGTCTGTCATTTAGCGTCAACGACAGCGGAAGAAACAATAAGAAGATTCTTTTACGCACTCGCGTTCCATTTGTTTATTCATTATTACTTTTTTACCAGACGCGTCTGGAATGAAGAAGTCAATTGTTACATCGTTTTAAAAATCAGTCAGTCTACTAGCGTCTTCTTTTCTTCTTTTCTTTTTATGTAATTAAAAAAAATTCCTTTTATCTCGGAAAGGAAAGAAGTGAAAAGATGGTGAACCCACCACCTTTTTTAACGCTCCTCTTCGCTTTATCATCATTCTCCGTCCGGCGACGTAGAGAAAGGAAGCGAGAATTATCGGGACATTTACGTATATGATTTTAAATATATGCACTGTTTTTTATCGATTAAGTTAAACGTATTTCTTATTTAAAAATCAGTTTGTGTCAGATGTCAAACGAACGACAAAGTTGTGTTCTTAGTGGCATCATCAACAACAACAACAACAAACTGAATATAATGATTAAAATGATGTTCAGTTATTTCGCGACCGCCTGTTTTTGTTGTCCGTGTTGTTTACATCTGAGGCTCTTTTAAACCTTAGGGCATGGACCTTTAAAAATAAATTACCGAATTTTACAGTATTTCATATCACGACGTCATATCGTGTTTCGGTATTCGTTTGTTGTTTGTTCTACATTTCGCGACCGCATTCCTCTCTCCTGATAGAAATTGAGGATGAAACTCTGCAGCACCCGACGAAGGCTTAAAATCCTTTTAAGGAAACCCCGCCATTTTTTACACGAAACATTTTGTAACAATAAAAATATAGCGATAAACGTAAAATAGCCCTTTTGTATTCTTCCATCTGGGAAAGTGTTTGATTTTTGCAAAAGAAATTTGCTTCGAGAACTTTGTACTTACGTTGTCGTTGTTGTTGTTTTAAATTGTTCTATATTGGAACGTGGACGTCTCCTGAATTGTAAAATGAATGTGAAAATAAACAGCAGCTTCTTCTTTTCTTCTTTTCTTCTTTTCTCTTCCTTTTGCTGTCGACACGTGTGAAGAGGAAGCTGAAGCTAAAACAGGGATACGAATTTCATCGTTAAATTTTCTCTTTTTACAATTTTTATGCGTTTTGTGCTTTTGACAATGACCTCCAGCAACAATCGGCTTTTCCGCTTCCGATCGCTTAATGCTGCTGCTGCGGACGGCGTCTGTTAATTACTTTGACATATTACCACTGATATCGATTCACGAGAAGAAGAAGAAGAAGAAGAAGAGAGAAAAAAATAAAGTAAAAATTATGAACGTAATACGCACCCGACTAAAGAAAAATAATGAATGAGTACTTCGTATGATATTTATTTAAAAAAAAAAAATTTTTTTCCACGTGTGTCTAAATGTTACAAAAAATCATTTTCCGGAGGTGGAATCATTGAGGAAAAAGACCTTTTCGTCAAGACGAGGATTTTAATACTTTTGATGACATGTGAATACGCTTGTGACGACTCGTTTCTGTCAACAACAAGAAAAGAACTAAATGTTTATTGCAAAGCGACAAAAAAAAATTGCAAAAAATAAAATAAAAATGCAAACTCAATTGTACCTACTGTGAATTACACACACGTAAACAGACAATGCTATGTTTATTATTAGATAAACAATAACATGAGAAAAGCAACCGTACAATAATCAGTGTAGAGGCTGTTGTACAATCAAAATGTGAGCGTTTGTGGAGCTGACATCGTGGGAAGCGGCTCATTCAGATACTAGCGCTGTCTGTCTGTCGTCGTCTTCATGAATTATTACTCTCATCTGGTTGTGTTCGGATTTTGCATTAAGAGTCGTGTTGCAAGGGGCTGTGTTCACAAAGCGAGGAGGGATTCCCTGTTGTTGTTGTTGTTGTTGTTGGTGTTGTGGTTGTTGTTACGCCTTAATAACGGAACACTCTCTGTCTGTATAGTACGCTGCTCGTACAGAGTGCGGCGTCATTTCAGCCCGGTTTGTTTTCCAACCGTCTCGCATCGGAAAGTTGACGTGTTTCATTGTGCTTCTTTATGAGGAAATTCGATTTTATTGTGGTAGTCGCTACGGAATTACACACAAAATGTAGAAATATAAATATAAATTTATTCTGGAAGAAGCAGCTACAAACAGTGTATACGACCATAAGCTAATTTTTTACTCTTCGGGAGGAAACGAGGAAGCGAGGGAGGGACGTGTTCCATTCAATTCCCATGAAAGGATTTTTAAACATTTCACTCCTCTTAAGATATAATAATAATAATAATAATAATAAAAATAGTTAGCTACGTGTTGTAATAATAAGAGAATAGCGACAAATTTGTATTTTAATAAAACATAACATTAATTCAGAAATATGTGTTATTATAAACTATATATTGTTTGGAAAACATTGTTTATAAATCGTAACTATAAACGTAACTCTAAATGGGAGATTAATTATATTGCAACAAAAGATCGTCACCTCCCCCCCCCCTCCAAAGGATCACACGTCATCCGTTTTTCTTTTCCTTTTTTTAAACGTGTTTTTTTTAATGCTCAGACTCTATTTGACTCTCTATTTGACAATTTGAGGAGAACGTTGTGGTATGTCGCCATTAGGGAAACAAAATCAACTTGGGGTTCCTTCAGTCAGGGGGGTTGTAACGAAGGAATAGACTATTGGGCATAGAACGTTCCAGAAAAACAAAAATTTAAAATTATAAAGCACATAGTTAAGTTTAGGTCACTTAAGTGGTTCGGTGCAGTCACTTTCGAGATTATTTTAAAAATTTTTGTGCGACAGGGGAAAGAGATTGGAGGTGCGAAAAAATTTATTCAACTTTTTAAGGCACACAAACATTTAATTTTTCAAAGACAAAAAAAAAATGGCCCTGAAGCTGCGATTTTTTTTTTGTTGAAACATTAAGTGCAAGTGCTGTATTCGACAGGGACTGTGAAGACGCTGGTAATATTTTCTCTTCGTATACGAAATGTGAAGTTAACGATGCAACGGCGCGTTCGTGTGTAGTAGATTCTTCTATACCNATCATTATTATCATCATCAGTTTCTAGCGCTCTCTATAGGTAATTGTCGTCATAATCATCGTCGTCTGTAAACAAGGTAACCGCCGTGTTCTGTTGAGTCCCTTTGGAAGCAGTGCACTGAAGGTAATAGCGACTCCTTTTGAACCGTAGACTGCAGTCTAAAGTCGAAAACATCAAAAGTTCAGATCATTTGAAAACAACGAAACAATTTTTAAACCTATGTTGTTGTTGTTAGTATCAATATAGTGAAGTACTTATATTTTATGTTAAATGCAATGAAATCATTTTTCATACGATATATTTCTTGTCGTTTTCAACAGAAAATTCAAAATTGGTTTTCAAAATTGTATTGTTTTTTTTTTTGTCAAATTTCATACTTTCATTATAATTGTTTAATTTGGTTTTTCTCTTCCCTTTTCCTATAAAAATATTTTTTTTCTCTTTCACCCCTTTTTGATTTCTCGGTTCACTTCGTTCCCTTCGTTTGCTTCTCTCAAACTACAAAACTACGCGTACGACACTCTGCGACTCTCTCGTGTTTCGAGTTTAAAAAAAAAAAAATTAACCTAAACAAGTCTTATGATTATTTCATACGCGAAGCAGAATTTTTTCATACAATGAAAACGTCTCATATCCCTAAACAAGGGGCATCTGCCAAAGTGTTAGACCGGACATTAATGAACTAGTGAAAATTAGAATATTAATGCACTCACTGCCATATAATAAATGATTTTTTATCACTTTTTATTTGCTCGAATTTTTATTTCCGGTAAAGTAATGAAGGCGGTCGGCAACAAAGTATTTTTTAATTGCTTTTTTTTCTCTCTCTCCGCGCATTTATTTCTGTTTTAATTATTCCAATGAACGGTAGCCAGATAAGAGTAATTAATTTGGTCGTTGTTTGAATTTTTAATTAATTTTTTTTTCAAAGTGGTGTAATTGGTTACTAGTTTCACTCTAACACCCCGTCGCTGCGTCGCTGCATTGAAACGCCTCGAATCCTCTGGATATTTAATGACGCTTCTGCTGCTGCTGCTGCTGCCACCTGGTGGCCCTTTCGTTTATTTACGTCGCATGTAATTAGGAGCGCGTTTTTCATCAATGGATGAATCGACTTATTGACTTTTATTGAGATAATGACGAGAGGATTTGTGTCACCAACATCAAACGCTTGACGCCTAATTAACCAAAGTTAGCGTTCCCTCATTTTTGTTCTCTTAATTATTTTTTAAATTCGGATTTGATGTTTCTGGAAGGGAAGAGACCATTTTAATGCTCTTGC
>NNCF01133952.1:194256-209638 GCA_002313205.1 Laupala kohalensis | reverse complement strand
CCTTTGTTCCGATCCGACACCCGATGTTTATGTAGTTAAAAGTAGTAAACAGTATAATCAATAATAATCAGTTCCTTCCATTCCGCATGCGTTAATGAACCGTAATGGAACTGTAGTGTTGGGAGTTGATTGGAAAACGGCATTAACTGTTGCGTCACTTGATCCTCGGATTCCAATTGGCCGCTATCTTTCCACGCGCTCTTCAACTGTCAATTGATTCCCACAATTCAATGCGCTCTCTATCGCTCGTGTCACGTGACTGTCTGCTGTCACGAAGCGAGGGGAGAGTGTGTGTGACGTATATTGACGTATGGGTAATTGCATGAGATGCTAATTTCACTCCTATCATTTGCCACTTAAAGTTATTTTCATTTTCTGTCTGTGGCTCGGGTAGTGGCGTTCTGCCTCATCACGAAGTGATCCCGGGTTCAATTTCCGGTGGGGACGGAAGAGAGAAAAAGATCGTAGCTCTTCACATTAAATGTCCTTCAGTTCCCTTTTGTGACTATTGAACAGTCAACCCTCCTTCCTTTTACTGCTCCTCGTATCGTTGACTTTTGTATTATAACTAACTACTCCTACTTACCCCTCCACACGGGTCAAGTTGTTGCTAAACTCAACTATAACCCATCTCCTATCGCCCTTTGTAGATAAGCATCTTCAATAGCGCAAAGCTACATCTCCCCTCCCATTTAGTATAAATACTACAATGACAAAAAAAAAGTTTTTTCGTTAATATAACTTTAGGGGTCAGATTTCTTAACTTGGTTGGTATATTTCGAAATTCTTTTGAACTTTGAACGAATTTATCAGTTTTGAACTGGTACGAGCGAATGTTTTGTCGAAATAAGCAGAGAACAAAAGTAGTTTTAGTTTTAATTTTTTTTTGTTCGGATGAGCTGAATGAGTGACAAATGTACTTTTTTCCTTCAAATTATGAATAAGAAACATAATATCAATTCGACCCATGTTCTATATCTGTAGCATTATTTTTATGATACGACGATATTAGATTTATTTTCGGAAGATACGACACAGTTTCATAACACTGGTTGTGCTTCACTCTTCGAATAATTTACAGTAATACAACTCGTCGACACGTGTTATGGTCNTTCGAATAATTTACAGTAATACAACTCGTCGACCCGTGTTATGGTCATCGTCAGATGTTAAAGCGTTCACTTGTGGATGATACTAAGAGGAGGAGGAGTGTTTCGCTTCAGTACGCAGATCCAAACGTTACGTCAATGTAAACTCTCTAAAGTGACCGTCGAAAGCTTCACCAGAGCATTTCAAGATGGCGACACTCTCTTCTGGAACTTTATAACGCAACCTTTAAACGTTTGTAAGGAATTGTGGTAGCAGAGGACCTTAATTGCAACTGTGGAAGATGTCGATCGTATAGAGTTCCTCTCGTCTTCCGAGAAGAGAGGCGAGGATGATTTGACAAGATGGACGTAAAGGATTTAACTAATCCGAATAACTGGACATTTTTAATCGAAAACAAAATATACATTCACGATTTGAAGATTATGAAACGGAAATTGTTACAACGTGAGATGCAGCAAAAAGAAACTGAATGAAGCAGAATATTCTTTTTTTAAAGAAAAATAAACACTGGTGTTTACGTTACCCGGTTCACGACTTTGTTCTTAAGGGAAAAGGACGCGTTGAACTAGTGTACTTGCAAATAAATAAATAAACGTGTATTTACTTTCTAAAACTTATTCGAAAGGGAGAAAGAAAGTGTAATTTTCGCTTTGTAACGTTTTGTAACTTTTCTCTATTTCATTTTCTGAATTTTCTTGTAGAAAAAAATGGGACGTGTACCTCAAGGGAAATCCGATTTTTTTTACCCCCTTCTCTCTTCTCGCGCTCTCCTGTCTTTCCATCTTTTTACTTTTGCTTTTTTAATACGCGCTGCGCTCAATATCCCAACAGAGTTCCGTTTTTATTTCCGGTCGCTTTGTCTCGCGAGAAAACCTTAATTGAACCGCTTTTGAGGTTTTCTTTCTCCTTCTTGGTATAAACTCAAAAGTCACGTGATTTTTAACGTTTCGAAAATTATGCTAAATATGGCTGCGTCTTATATCCAAATAAATATTAATAATACTAGTCACAAAAGTGACTTTGTTGTTGTTGTTGTTGTTGTTGTAAAGGAATTCAAGTGAATATCTGAGAAAGCTATAAGACACAAGAAGGTAAATATTCATGTTTTGTTGTTTTGTGTAACTTTTTTTCTCTCTTTAACTCTTTTTTTTATTTCCGCTCCCGCTGGAGGAAGCGAAGGAGGAGACAAAATAGACGGTTCTAGAATCTACGTCAGAAATCGACTCTTTTTTTATTTTTATTAGAAGAGATCTTCNTAAAACGTCGACGCTGACGCTCACAAACTGGCTTCTGTGATTGGTTCGTCAAATTCCTTTCCAATTGGTCTCTTCAACTTCTACGCGACGGAACGCAAAGGAAACTCTACTTCAGTTTCAGTTAAGAACAAACACAATATCGTAATAAATTAAGAAAGAAAATGTCTTACGATGTTATTTTAGGAAAACAATAGTAGTAATTCCAATTAATTTATATAGATGTATCTTTTGCATCTCAACTCTGCACTTTGTGGAGCAAAAAAAAAAAACAAACAAACTATTTTGCGAGTTCAACGCACGTGGTCCTCCTCAGGGATCACGAAACGACTCCCGGGGCCTTTTTCCTCCTCCACCACCACCACCACCACCTTAGATCCCCATAATGTATATATATATATATAAGAGAAAACAGTTGGAACACGTTGGTTAGAGTTGCTGGAAGAAAGATTCGAAGCATTCGTAACAAAAAGAACCATTGATTAACATTCTGTAGAAGAGAACACAGAAAATGTTGCGAAAATGAATACCCACAAAATGCAGAGTACGCTTAGAGCATCTTTGCTCGAGTCGCTCCGACGACGGCGTAACAGAGTATTTGGAGAGAGCTGCGCGTGGTCGGTTCTCTAAAACGCTTCTTCTCTAAAGATCTCGCCAGTCGCTCTCGCAGGGACTTTGCTGCCCTTTTGCTGCCCTTCCGCGCGCGCAGGTCGACGCGAGCACTAGTAGACTTTTATTCACTGATATTTTACACTTGGGAAGGTAATTATTACTCTCAATATAAAAAAAAATCACAGAAGAAGTGGTAAAAGAATGTAGAAGTTATAAATGTACTTAAATGGCATAGATAGAAAATAATACAAAAAGTTATTTAAAATATACCTTAGGTATTGCCGATTTAAATGAATAAAAACCGAATGTGATGAACGTCAGAGAGTTAATTGTCTATAAAGTATAACAAAATGTTCGAATTATTCAATAATTATAAATCTACGGACACGTAGTCAAATAAAATACGAGTAAAAGGGGAAGCGTATGCTTTTTGGAGGACGTCGTCGTTCGGAATCGGAGAGAGAAGAAGAGAAACGTTAGAATGATGCTAAATAAGCAAAGAAGAATCCTTAATGCGAATTAGTCAAAATATAATACAGTGAAACAACAAACTTAGGAAAATATTGAATTCAATAATATTTTCACGAATTACGTGTGAAAAGAAAGAGGGAAAAAAAACTAGTTAAAAAACTGTTATAGATCGCGAAGTGAGAATCGATATAGTGAGTGATCGATACCCAATTCATGCAAACAAACTTTGAAGAGGGGTCGCCACAGAAGGACCTGCAACAATCATTTATTGTATAGGAATAACGTATTGGGGGAGCAAGCGACAAGAAGTAATAAGAGATGAAGGGAAAGACAAAGGGTTTATTGACAAGTGCAATGTTTTACAATAAATGTTGAAAATTGTTACATGCTTAAGTGAGAGCGGTTGCTGTACAACACATTCACAGACACACGTGCAGCACCAGAGCAGCTACTAAGAGGATATTCGAGATTAACGAGATAATCCTTTTGTATTTCCAGTGTCACTTGCACCCAATACATTATTCCTATACAATAAATGATTCTTACACTCTGTCCTCCTGTGCCGACCCCTCTTTAAAGTTTGTTGCATGAATTCGGGGTAACTCTGTAGATTGGTTATTATGGGGAGAATGCGATCTCGTTTGTCCAGCCCTGCTGCTTCTGAAGGGAGGAGCCCTTTTTCCCTTTCGTCGAAGGGAGAGATGCATGGAGGTGGAAGAAAAAGACCCTCCCTTTGTTCTCGGAACTCGATCCAGGGACTCTGCTTTCAACACGAAGAAGCGAATTAAAAAAAAATATTGCTTTCGGCAAAAAAAAACCCAAAACAACAACCTTGTATTCACCCGTTCGTACACGACACGCCCCCTTGTAGAGGGTTCAATTCTTTCAGCACACTTCCCCCCTATCGTCTCATTTGTAAACTCAAGCTGCCAAATAAGGTTTTTCTGTTTTAATAGAAAACGGTGGGAGATGGAAAGTGTTCCCAAACCTTCACAAAGTACGAAATTTGGTGCCGTCAATTTTAGTCATGACACGAAAAGTCTGTTCATTCTCTGCCAATGTAATAAATTTTATTAGTTTAATTTCTTCTATTTATTCCAATTTATAATAATTCCTAAAAATAATTGTTTAGTAAGAGAGCAGTAAAAGGATGGATGAGGTGCAGAAATAAATACACGCGGACAGGAACAGGATGGATGGATTTACAAAACTCTTTTTCTATTGAAATAATAAATCTGCAACTAAGTGTCATTCTATAATTGTTACTATTCGTGAACAATAATCTATAGTTTGATGATAATACGTACTTCTGTAATATCTTTTTTTTTCTGTTTTATTAAATACAAATTTGTTGGTATTTGTTTATATTATAACAACGAACAATTTTTGTTGTTAGGAGTGTGCTGAAATGATAAGTCTGCCTCTGACTTGGGGTCCTAGGTTCAAATTGATGGGATGGTCCCTTGCTTACTTCCGGATAATAAATTAGTTTATAGTCATACGCAGTTTGTTTGTTTGACTTGTTTGACAATAAATTTATTTAAATAGTCCAGTACAGAAGTGTACTATAACTTCTTATACTGGTATAGGGCAGTGTGGAACTAACGTCTTGGTACCTTTCATTATTCCCCCGCTGCAGGAAACGGTGCAGACCTCACGTTGCGCCTCCTCTCTCTCTGCTTTTGTCCCTTCACTTGTGAAGGACAAAGGGCAACTGCGCCCTTCTCCTTCCGTCCCGCTTCCCTTCCTTGTGACGACGTCATCAGACACTTCAGGTGCGACGCGCCGTCTGTGAGTCAAAGCGGAAGAAGGAAACGAGGAGAGAGAGAGAGAAACCACGACGACGACGAGGCGTATTTTGCATCATTTGTTGCTAATACATTTTATTGCCGAAAGAGGAGAAACTAAATTTACTCCGAGGAATGAAGAAGGGACGTATCACATTAATTCCGATCGAAGGTCCTAACGCGGACGCGAATTTGAACATTTCAGTTCTTTACACCCGAGAGAGAAAAATATAAAAAAAATTTCGGCACCCGTTACAATATTAACATAAATACCAACAAATTTGAATTTAATAAAGCACAAAAACAATAGTCCACTACAACTACACATTATTCGGAATATTAAATTTATTTCTGTTCAGTGATAATAGCTATTAACCTTGTCTTACACTGTCTGATTCATGAACTGCAAGGTTCGAGTCGTCACTGATGGACATTAAAACTAAAGCTGTTTTTAAAAAAATATCAAAGTTTTTCTTTTGTATATTTATTACAAAGGTTTATGTTTGTTATAAAAAAAAGAATAATTTCTGCACGTTTTTGTCTGTTGTACAAATCTACTAAGAAATATTATTCCGAACTCGATGAAATATTTACACACTTCACGTCCCTAAGAAGACAAAGTCAGTTTTTGTATCTGAAACACATCTCTTTCGAAAAGAACGTCCACTCGTCCTCCTCCTCCTCTTGCGACGCTCTCGGAAGCAGAATTTACAGAGTTCTTCCCACCGCTAGAATGTCTTTCTTTGCGAATATCACGTCATTGTGAAGAATTCCTAAATAAATATCAATTATCGCTGGCGTGTCTATTGATGGCGCATTGGGACCAGCCTCTGCATATGACACGTGGGGACCCTTTGTCATCGCTTTTACAGGGAATTAAAATCAGATTTTTGTGGAAGTACTCACAGTACGTGAGGAAGGTTCCAGAACGTCGCCTTCGGAGGAAAGACAGTCTTCCTGTTCACTCCGTGCGAGTCACAAGAACTCTTTTATCTTTTGGGTGGAGAGTACGCAATAACCGGTCGAAACGAATCGTAGACGGCCCCCTCCGGCTCAGCTCCCAAAAATTCTACTCAGAAATATTCTCAACTATTTCATACGTGCTTCTTGTCTGTTCAACATTAGCATCAACTTAGCGATGAACAAACACGACGAGAATATATCGGAGAAAGCGAGCGCAGCGGCGCGTCTTCTTCAACGCTGGCACCACCTCTGGTATTTGTGTAGCGTATTCGCTGTATTTGGCGTATTCACAAATAATCACAAACATGTCATCATCACATGGACGGAACAATCAAGTAATACAATAATGCCAAATATGTTTTCTTGTACCATTGGGAAAAAGACAAAGCAAAAATGTTATGGAACCGGAATATGAACAAATCTCGGTCTCGCACGCGTTTTGCTCTTTGCGTATTTGTTGGCGTATTTGCCACAGTAGAGCAAATACAGACAAATAGCCCATCTACACAAATACGCGACGCCAAGCAAAGAAAGGGAAATGAAGTGCCGCGTTAACTCGCCACTAAGAAGAACAGGAACCACCAATACTTGTCTGTCCAGTTCCCGGTGGGAAGAAGGGCGTTTGACGGGCAGAATTCCTTGTCCTGCAGCCAAAGGGTCAGGAGCTGCTTTTATTCTATTCATCACTTCCTCCTTTGGAGCGACGAGGCGGAAGTCATCCTACTGGTTTCTCCTTTCCCCTACTTCCGGTAGCATTCATTCACGCATTCATTCGCATTTATTATTATTATTCTATTGAGGTACACCACGAACAGTAAACGCGCTTCCGAACTCCAAGCTTCATATTTATATTACTTTGTAGGTTAGTTTTATGAATAATTTTTCCATAGTGTTTTACATTTTCTTAAGAGGAATAAAAACATGTTCTGAGAAGAGGTCGCACGCGCACAAATAGCATCGTTTGAGCCTCTCAGCTCTCAGCGGACCCTCTCGCACCTCAACCGCCTTTTCCCGTTGACGTATTTGTCAATTGTAATAAACATTTGTTGGAAGAGAGCCTCTCGTTCGTCGACGGCGGGAAGAAGAAGAAGAAGAAGAATTTGAATATATCTCTTCGCAATGTCTGTTACCCTCTATAGAAATATTTTTAAAATTCTCTCAGATTTTCGACTCTAGTTCGAAAAAAAAAAAAAAAAATCACCCGGTCAAAATATTGGTAAAATACTTTAATTAATGTTCTCGTTCTTTTTTGTCATAATTATGACCATTTTCAAACTTAGTTGCGAATTTCTTAATATGCCATTTATTAATAAACGCACTACCTCCAGGATTTTTGCATTCTCTTACTTTAAAAGTCATTCGTGGAGTTTAAATGTAGCTACGTGCGGCATTTGTTTGATACGACGATGTGGAGATAATCGGTTTTTTACTACATGACTTGTGTATGTTTATGTCCCCTAATGAATAAAGAATTCCTTAATTGAATTGTATGCATCGTAATGAATGAAACAGCTGTCTCATCTGTTGGCGAGAAACGAATTTAACTAGAGTCTCAATGAGAGACAAACAGAGTACGATTTTAATTTAAACAAAATCTGTTTGTGAACAGGTGACCTGTCTTTTCATCCGCTGTGACTCATCTACATACGAAACAGGTTCTATAAACACACACACACACAATACAACGTGTTGAAAAGACTTCACTTCACCTCCTGAATGTTTATTGATATGTTTACGCTAGGAAATTGTTAACATGTGTGTGTTTTTTTTGTTGCTATGGAAATTTCTTTTTATCGTTTGTCTCTTGTGACTAAAACTCTGTGTAGAGTTCGTATCTGTTATTGTTTCAGTAAAAGATCCGACTTAAAAACTTTTTACTGAAGCTGATTTTCTTTTTAATCCTTAGCTTCCGTGCCATCGTCTTATTGCTGGATCCGCTTCCGATATATCGAAAAATCGAGCTGCTTCTGATGTCTATTTTTCATTAGCTAAAAAACCAACAATTATTCCTTTATTGTAATATTCATTAATGAATAAGACAAATGAATATTAATAAAAATATTAATTATCATGTCCTGCTTCACCTAGATGTACGGTAACAACCAGGAAGCAGAAGAAAAAAATTCCGTTTTGATTTCGAACATGAGGGGGGCAAATGTTATGTTGTATAGAGCATACATTTTGACGTTGTTATGCTCTACGCTTTATACCAAGTTGTACGTCAACCTCAGCGTTTGGTGTCGCATGACGATTAACAAGCGACGATGGTTTTTGAGGTTAGAATTACATCTCTAAAATACATTGAAATCGGAATAAATAAATAAACAGAGTGTGATTTCAACTTCAAACACTTGCGATTGTAATTGATGATGACGTCATTACATTTCGTGTCTTGTGGAAGAAGCGCTCATTTTGGAACAAAAAAGACCAAAAACTCATTAAATGACGAAAGTGATCTTTGACGAGTTTTCTTTGATTTGTAGTAATTTTTACTTCACTTTCATCGAACGTCTGAGCAAAAGAAAGAAAAAGATATTTCTTACACGCTCTCGTGGTTCTTCCTCTTATGCACTTCTTACGCGCTTCAAAGGAGTCCAGCTGAATATTGTTCAAACTATATAAATTAAATAATTTTTTTTTCATTAAATCATTAAAATTCACTCCTCGTGAACAAATTGTGATAAAAACGAAACAATTCTTATTTTCTTCTCCTAAGGGGTTTTTATTTATTAACTTTTTTGTGGGGGGAGTGGANACGAAACAATTCTTATTTTCTTCTCCTAAGGGGTTTTTATTTATTAACTTTTTTGTGGGGGGAGTGGAGAGCCCTTGTTCTTTGGATCCCGCCTCCGAGAGGCATCACAGAACACACAGTTGAATGAAGGGAATTCTTCTTGTGGTAATTATTATTATTACGCTCGTGTTACTTGTTACTTGGAGTCCTTTGAGTGTTCTTTGAAGTAACACGTTACTTCGTTAGTCGGTTGTCTCGAACCGACGAGAGGAGGAGAGACGTTGAAGTGAAAACGCCCCACCGGGAATCGAACCCTCAATTGACTAGTAGGTGGCGAAAGCAAANAAGTGAAAACGCCCCACCGGGAATCGAACCCTCAATTGACTAGTAGGTGGCGAAAGCAAAATCCTGTGCCACCACCTTCTCTTGAGGAGGTGGGGGTGGGAGCAGAGCTGTATCCCGTTCTTTTTAGCGTTTTTTTAATTCTTTTCATGACCCAACCGTCAAAAACTCAAAGATCACTTTCACTTTTTCCCCTTCTTCTTCTTCACATGGGGATCGGAGCGCATTCTGGAAGAGGAGACGTGTATCCATTACATCACCCATCCATCACCCATCCATCACCCATCCATCACCCATCCATCACCCATCCATCACCC
Organism: Laupala kohalensis; assembly: GCA_002313205.1. Taxonomy (NCBI): domain Eukaryota; kingdom Metazoa; phylum Arthropoda; class Insecta; order Orthoptera; family Trigonidiidae; genus Laupala; species Laupala kohalensis. Next base: position 200,049 of record NNCF01133952.1, on the reverse strand, counting down.
ATGAGTTACCTCTCAGACCAAATCACCACCTGACAGTTCCAGTACCGTTTGAATCGTCCTTAGTTCCCGCATCGTCCGTCGTTTGTGAGGAGCGCAGCACTCGTCGGGTGGCGGTGTGTCCCGTTCCCAGTGCCCTTCCGAGGGGGCGGGTGAAGGGCACTTTGTCCCTTTCTTGAAGGGAGTGGGAGAGAATTCGACCGCTGCTTCCGCGAGGGTCTGCTTCCGACTCGCACATTGCGTTGCGTTGCAAGAACAACAGCTCGTGACGTTCTGTATCGTCCAGTCGTTCGGTGTTGAAAACACGGTGTACACAAGAAAATTTTGACAAAATTTACTAGAACTAGCAGCCGTTCTTCTCCTGTTCTCAGATGAAGTACGCAAAAGCGTGGAATTTAAACTCGTAGCGTTTTGGAAATATTTCTCTGAAAGTTGAGGAAAAAATGTGAAGCTTTGCTTCTTTACGTGTTTCAAGATGCTAATTAATATTCTTGACTTTTCCGCTTTGAATAATTTTTAGGACGAATCANGAATCACTGAACGCGGAGGAACAACAACAACAACAAATACATCGCGTTTCTTTTTTTTCTTTTTGTTTATTGCAGGAAAAAGAAGAATGTTCGAAAAGAAAATACTAATTTCAGCGAGAAACTGGACAAAATTCTTTTTTTTGCATCAGGCGAAAAAGTTTATTTTTATTTTTCATTTTCCCCGAACATTTTCTCTGAAAGGGACAAAAAGTTAAAAAGTGGTTATCGGCGCCTTTTTCTGGTAAAAAACACGTCACGGCGCTGGAGACGTCTTCCTCGACACTTTTTAATAACATATTTGACAATCAGACTGAACTGAAAAACGAATTCATTCATTCATTCATCAGTTTGGTCTTCGGATGAACGTCGCCTTCAGAGTAAGAGTGTTTTGGGAAACGGGTTTTTTACCTGAAGAAAAAATGTTGTTGATGCTATTGTGTGCTGACCGTTCTGAAAAAGTAAATAAAAGTTGAATAATTTCGGTGCGTGTGGTTTGAACAAACTTTTGAGATGCATCATTTGTGACTAATATTAAATAATATTTATTTAACTGCGGACGGACAGATCATGGACGATCATGACATTTGTACAAACAAATGTAGAGTGAGAAAATATTCCACTGAACTGAAATTAAATAAACGATAAAAAATATTATTAGAATATTAAATATAAAAACATGCGACCACGAAACAACCGTTTATTAAATTGAACTATTTTTAATAATTATTCATCGCATATTCGCGTCTACACTCGACGTGCCCACAAAACGTCTTCTTCTTCAGAGAAACGAACGTTTTCCCACAGAGTCCGTTTTGTCGTTCTCTGCTTCTAAATTTTAAATTATAATCACTCCAACCTATCCATGATGTTCTAATTTCTATTACATTCCAGAACATTCGAAGCAAAATCAATTACATTTCATCTACAATTAATACATTTGAGTGTTGTTGTTTTTTTAATTTTTTATTTTCTGTATTTTTTGTATCTTTGAAGATGATCTTTCTATTGCGGTCGCAGCGTATTTGCTTCTTCCTCCGCCAGAGGGGGTCTCAGCTTTTTGAAAAGAGAAATTTTTTTCTCTACCTCTTCGTTCGTGAAAAACTAAAATGAGAAACAAAGTTTTTTCTTCCTTCCGACATCTGAGAGTCGTGTGAGATTCACTTTCCAGAACTCTGTGGTATTTGTAGGAAATGTAGCTTAGTGCTATTGAAGCTTTTTATCTACATTGGAGCGATAGGAGGTAGGCGCGGAGGGTAGAATGGTAGTAGTATGGGCGGGCAAGTTAGATGGGTTTTATCTACAAGTTGGCCCACGTGGAGGGGTTAGTAGAAGTGAATAGTAATAATAGTTAAGAGTTAGTGAGTGATACTAGGAGGAGCAGAAGTAGATAGAGGGAGGAAGGAAAGGAGGAAGGAAGGAAGGAAGGAAGGAAGCAAAGGAAGGAAGGAAGGAAGGAAGGAAGGAGTGTATATGTGTGAAGTTGAAGGACAGTGAAGTGAAAAAACTACGAATATTTTTTTCTGGCCACCGCTGGGAATCGAACTCGGGATCAGATGAAGAGCAAGAACGCCGCCACCTGAGCCACCTGATGGGTAGAATTCACTTGAGAGGGATGTAAAACGTCTGATTCCATGATATCGTCGTATTGGGGCGAAATGACTTCAAGAACGTTTTTTGTTTGTTTTTGGTTTATGGTATCTAAGTCGTTCCTGTTGTTCCTTTGCTTTTGTGTTCAAATCATTTTATTCCAAAATTTATGTTTGCTTCCAACGAATTCACTCGTCACCAACGCAGTGAAAATACAACTGGCGCACCCCCACCCCACTTGGTGATTTCGAAGAAAGTCAAAAGTTTATTAGCGAGCTTATAAAACATGCTTCAAAAATGAATTATACTTGACAACATCATCGTCAAAAGAGATTGGATGAATATTTTTGCCAAGTAAGCAACAATTGGTTTATATTTCATGCGATAATCCAATATTTATTTTCTTGTAATTGAGAGCCGTTGCGCTCGTAATACAACTTTTTTGTACTTTCTCATATATGTAGTATGTAGAAAGTATTGTAATAGTGAAAAAAATCCAAATTTTGAATGAAATATTCTTTTTGGTGATCCCAGATTCAGAAAAAATGTTCTTTTTTTGGCAAAAAGCCCGTCCGTCTGTGAGAAGCGTTTCTGAGTAAAAACTATTTCGTATTTACGTCATAGAATTTCCTTGTTGTCGATGCACGTGCTATAATTTTTTTTTTAAACTTTAAAACAAAGAATACTTCGAGTGAAGGTCAATGTACGTTTTTGAATATTTCTCAAAAACCGGCTCCGACAACTTTGCTTATATTTCCTGTACGTATGGTACAATTAGTTTGCATTACATCCGCATTAGCGGTATTTTGCTTCAATGTTCTGTACAGACGCAGTGACATAATTTCTATCTAATACACTTACACATTAGTTTACTGTTTCAAGACACTTGGATATTATTTAGCAGTGTAAATGGACCGAGCAGACGTAGAATACACTTTTCGTAAACTGAAATGGAAGATATGATAATGATAAAATACATAGGAGGACAGCAAACACATTGCACTTACGAAAACACATCAATTTCTGTCTAAAACGAAATTACATTTACACAACACTTTTACGATATTTTTGTCACTCTACGCTGCAGAATGGAAAGATGTATGTGAAGGAAGCAATGGTTTAATGGCGTCACTAGATTTCTTTTGAAACACTTCTTCCGTGACCCCTCTGCGTGTATTTAATTTCTCTTCAAAGCATTTTCGTTAGTGAAGTTGTGTTGTATTATAGTGCGAATGAAAATGAGCCTCTGTCTGTCGTTGATGAGGAATATTGCTAACATAATCAGAAAATAAGGTTTTAACGCTGCATTTAGCTCAACCACTTTTCCTAAACCCTCTCTCTCCCCCCTCTGCCTCTTAACCTCTGCCTCTTTTCCTAAACCCTCTCTCCCTCTCCCTCTGCCTCTTAACCTCGTTTCGCCTTCGAAAGAAGACGAATTAAGATATTATCACGGACTCAAATACGAAACATAATTCACATAAATTTAAAGCAACAAATTCCACAACTTTCCGCTTCGTTCCTCATTGTAGCCAAACAAACCCCGTTTCTCCACCCTCTTTGAAAGACACTATTTCCCAGAACACCCCGTAGAGCTTCTTAACATTGACTTTCACTTTTCCTCCTCTCAGGTAAAAAATACTCTGCACAACCACAACCACAACCACAAACGGACGCAAAATTGCCCAAAAAAAATTCTTCTGCTCAATAAAAAAGAGGTTATGCCGTTCACGTCGTCGTTCGGGTTGACTCATTTCCTTCTCTTCCTCCTCCTTCTTTCTTCTTCTACCTCTACTTCTACTTTCATGCGTGTAAATGATTCTGTGTATTTTCGTTTTTAATTCAATTATTTTTAATACAAATTTTTCCTTGTTTTTTTTACTCTTATCCTCGAGACGTTTAACTACGTCAGCGAGAAAGCTTTCATTTATCTATTTTAAATAAAAAAAGATTTGTCAAAGTCTATACACAAAATATTTCAATTTACTGAATTGAAGGCATCTGTATAAGGAATTGTGAGTTTTGAAGTAGAATTTGCAAATGTGATTTATCTTATGGAGAACTTACACAAACAATTCAACTTCAAGACTTGTGTTCATGAATCAGAATTATCGCTTTTCTTATTAGATTAGGCGTAGATTGTTCANTTCGTTTTTAATTCAATTATTTTTAATACAAATTTTTCCTTGTTTTTTTTACTCTTATCCTCGAGACGTTTAACTACGTCAGCGAGAAAGCTTTCATTTATCTATTTTAAATAAAAAAAGATTTGTCAAAGTCTATACACAAAATATTTCAATTTACTGAATTGAAGGCATCTGTATAAGGAATTGTGAGTTTTGAAGTAGAATTTGCAAATGTGATTTATCTTATGGAGAACTTACACAAACAATTCAACTTCAAGACTTGTGTTCATGAATCAGAATTATCGCTTTTCTTATTAGATTAGGCGTAGATTGTTCATTTTGTGTCAATTCGTACGATCGTATGCATCCATTTCTTCTTCTTCCTGATTTCTTGGCCTCGATGCATTATTCGTGTGAAGGATTGTGTTCTTCAGCGAAATAAAGAATTAGGACAACCCTGACGGCGACGGCGGTCTATTGAATTTCGAGTTATTTCAATAGCTACGATTTATAACCAATTATTAAATCGACCTCATTTTGTAGACTATAATTAATTTCTAGTATGTTGCTGCCATCATCTGGCGAACGTATCAACAAAAGAGGTCGATTTAATAATTCAATTTAATTACGGTTGTTAACAGATATCTTCACTTCGATGAAGACGATATGTCCTTTGAGAAGTACATTGCGACACGAAGTGATGTATCTATTCTTTTATCTAAAAGAAGCTAAAAAAGTTAAAAATCCCTAAGAGCCCTCCATCGGAATTGATGTGATGGTCTCTTGCTTGTTTCCGAAAAGTAAAAATTAGTTAGTTGTCCTCTAAGAGGTCATGGGGAGTTCGTAACTGCCTTTTTGACAATAAATTTATGATTATTATTATTATCAAACTTCTAAATCACAAGTATTATTTGGTGTTTTTCGAAACTAAGATTTCACCATTTGTGGTAGAGTTGGACGTTCTTGTGTGTAGCATGTAAACATTCGTTCGTCCTATTTTGAATTCTGATTGGAGTTTTGAATTTTTGTTTTTACAGTTTTAATTAATATTCTACTTGAGGAGGAAAGTGAGAACATAATCGATGTAAATTGCTTCTTCTTCTTGCAATCGTTGCACTTTTACGCTCCTCACAGTATTCGAATGCGTCTTCTTCACATTCGATGACATCAGCTTTTCATCAGATAAGTTTATTGTACTACTGTTGATACGAAAATGATGCTTTAAGGTATTATATTTATCACACCGATTAGGCTGCAGTGCGGAAAAAATAAATAGTTTCAAATAATAGTTTGAATCTTCCAGTGGTGATGAGTTTTTATTCCCTGACGCTCCAAAATTCGATTCTACTTAGACTCGTCATCTTTTGCCATTTAGGAAAAATCAAAATCTACCTATAAAGTAAGAACAAAATACTTTTACTTACTGCTTTGTAAAATATGTGGTGCACCCTAATTTTTCCAATTCATAATAATACAATTTTAATACAAAACTTACTACACCAATCTCGACGACGTTTTCGCTTCCGATGCGCACACGACGGGGCTGCTGCAAACCA
>NNCF01133952.1:176158-194169 GCA_002313205.1 Laupala kohalensis | reverse complement strand
GGGAGTGAGACTTTAGGGCTCGTCAACATCAAGGTCATTAGAGTCCTTTGCACAAAACAAATAATCATTAAATTTGATGATGATTCATTTGGAAAAGAAACTTCAAACAATCATTACTGCACTTTCATAATATTAAAACAATTCACAAATAAAACATGGAAATACGTTGTTGTCTATCATTGTTAAACAAACGTACAAAAAATTACATCAATATTCAGAGTTGATACATTTTACCCTACATTGGACACTACACAACCTCTTTCAATAGATTTGAATTTTTGTAGCTCATGAAATGTTCTAAATTCATTTCTTAGTTTCCATATTTCTCTACTAAAATTAAGCACCGAGAAAATGTGCAAATATGTACACACACTTTTCTGTATTGTATTACCCACATGTACGTAATTCCGAATTTTTTAATCCACGCAGAAAGAGAGTATCGTTGACCCAGAGAGCTTCGGAAACAAAGCTCTGAGTTAAGACTTGTAAATTCTTTGGGATTCATTTCACTTGTAGATTATGTTCACTTGAAAACAACGTTCTTCTCCGGTCTCTTTTTTTGTATAGATTCTTTTATGCAAATTGGGTCTCACTTGGAAGAAAAGAAGAAGAAGAAGAAGAAGAAGAAGAAGAAGAAGAAGAAGAAGAAGAAGAGAAAACATCCGTTCGTTGTGGATTATTTCCTTTCGCCAATTTTAAGTATTTTCTTCTCTTGTAATTCATCAATATTAATCATACTCCTCTTCTTTTTTGTTGTTGTTGCAATAACCCTTAAAGGAAGAAGAATGTCTTTTGATAATTCGATCACTCTTCCGACTCTTCCATGCAACAGACATCCATGGTCGATGTTAGTAACAATTAGCCTTTTGCCTTCCCGACCACTGTGATAGTGTGCTCACTTCATTATCATTTCATCCTATTCTTGAAAGGCAGCAACTGAAAGGAACGGAGATGATGATTTTGTGGCTTTTAATTCGTCCCCCTCTACTACCCCCTGATGGTAATGAAGTCATTTCGCTCCGATGCCCCTTTCTCCCTTTCTGCGACGCAACCCCGTCATACGTTCGAGGCGTGCGAGTTGCGTCTCTATCGGGCTGACAGTGTTGCCAACGAGATTCTCTACACTCAAACGTGTTTATTAGTTTATTGAATATTAGTCAACAATGCAAATTACTGTGTTGTCCTCGACGTGGTCTTACAATACAGTTCGTAACAGCTGCCCTCACTTGAAAAATAAATTATATCTTTGTTTCTTTATTTATTGCCAGTCTAACGGGCTCTTGATGTTGGTACAGAGCTTGTGGGTTAGTGTAGCCAACACCTTGATTTCGCCATCGTCCATAAGAAGAATAATAATATTTGTACCTCACGTTATGTTGGCAGGACATTCGTATTTCTGAAAACTTAAATCTATCGCCAATATTTTCGCCGTCAATTCAGTTGCACTTTGATGATGGTGGCTCTTGTGGCGCTGTTACTGTTGCTGTTCTTCTGTTCTGTTCCTTCTGCATCACGAATGCAAAACGAATATTGCATCGTGAAAATGTTATTAAAATATGTCTAAGGGATAGCAAAAATTAAAAAAAAAAACTATGTCGATACTCACAGAGTGAATTGTTGGTAGAGTATTAATGTATTGCATATTTAAGTGTGAAATATCGAAAGGTATTTTTACAGAGAAAAACAAGAATGACGTGGATAAAACCAATTGTAAAAAATGTTATTTAAACATTTCAAAGACGGTTTTTTTAACTTAACAAACATAAGGTATGTTGAACCTTAAGGAGTTAATTGTTGCTAAAAATACTATTGTAATTATTTGGCAATTTATCAGTGTCAGTCTGCAGATTTAAAGTGTGAATCTTTGACACTTCTATGACACTTGGTCTCATTAGAAAATACTCGAATTGCGTCTGCAGTTATTTCGAATAAAAAACCTTTTGTGACATTTTTGTTAGAAGAGTTTTTTCTTCGAATGAGATGTAAAAAGACGAACGTCGTTGCGAGCTCTTAAGGTGCGTTTGGCAGAAAGACGCTTAAATGTTCCGTGTTCGCCGTTTCGGGTCCTTGGGCCCTTAGGGGAACCGTTCTTTATTCTGTACTTTCGTGCTTTTTTAAAATTCAAATTCTGTCATCGCGTGGTCTCGTGAGCGGTGAAAAAAAAGTCGGCTTTTTTTTACAACAAACATCGTGATTCGATTCGGGAAAAACTCTGAGCCGTTTTGAATTCTTACGATGAGGACGCGGGTTCTGACGCGACAATTAGTTTTAGTTGTGTGTTAACCGATTGAAATATTAATCCTAAATTATAACAATTGTTTTATGAGTATTCTGTGCGAAGGGAAGAAAAGATGAGGAAAACTCCCAGCTGAAAACCTCACCCCATTTCAAAGTCAATATTCTCGTCTACGATCATATATTGATGATGAATAAAAAATAAATAAATGTATTGTCAAAGAAGCAAAAGTTACAAACTGAGAATGACCACGTGGAGGTCAATAAACTAATTTTCTCTCCGAAAGGAAGGAAGTAAGTAAGCAATGGACGTATCCCATCAAGGGCAGGTTTAAAGGCAGAGGAGGCTGAAGATTGAAAAATGTCATTTTGAGCTTCACTTCTTTCGTCTCCTCGGAACAAACGCTGATCACTACGCGCTATGAAATATTTCACAATAGAATGTGTACAGTTGTCTTCATTTTCATTGGTTATCCCTATTTCTGAAGACTGTAATACTATAGTAATATTTGAATGTATCTCCTTTGTTAGAAGACTATATTTATTTCAATAGTTATTTTAATAAACTATTTTACCCAAATCGGGGACTGAACCTGAACTGTTTGTTGACAGATGGTTCATGTTTCAGATTCAGAGAATTCCAAATTCTCTGAATATATTCAGATCTATCATTGTAGTATTTATAGTAAATGGGAAATGTGTAGGGAGCTATTGAAGCTTATCTACATGGAGCGATAGGAGGTAGGATTTTGGGTGGAAGGCTTTTGTTAGCTGGGTTTACCAAAAACTTGGCCCACGTGGAGGGGTTAGTAGAAGTAGTTAGTAATAATTATTGTTGGAGCTTTTCATCTATGAATTGTGACATACATGCGAAGAGCTAGAAACTTTCTGACCCCATCGGAAATCGAGCTCGGGGTGACTTGGTGATGAGCGACAACACTGGGGCTTAAAAATTCTTTGAGGAACTCCAGTGCTCGTACGGTGCTAAAGAATCTTAGAAAGCGCTTGTTTCTAGAACCCGCTTTTAAGGACTTAAAAATTCCTTTTTTTATGTAGGTGTTTTTTATTTATATTTTTATCTCTTCAATTCTTACGAGAGGGTGGAAGTCAACCGCTTGATAAATTGGATTGTAATCTATACGTCACTGCGGAAATGAGCTTCCGACGTGAGATTTTAAAACAAATATAAGTGGTTTCTAGTTACCTTCAAAATAAGAAAAATAATCTTATACTAAGTTTAGAAATCGAAGATAAAAGGAAATTATCCTTTTGGTATATGAAAGGTTGTCTCAAAGGGTAACTAATAGACCTCTAAGTATAATAATGAATGGAACATAAATTTTCTTTTTATAACTAAAATCACTTATTAATGTGAATCAAGTTAATTAGTGTCCGTGTCAAAAGAATCCTTTTTATTCTTCTACTGTATAGGCAAAAGCATGTAGATTTATTGCTTATACAGGTGACAAAAAACTACAACATTACTTAATCACGAAAGAAAAGGTGCTTAAATCTTTTTATTTTTCATGCAAACAAAAGTACAAAACCCTTCAACACAGCCTTCCACCCTAAATGAAGCGAATGAATAGATTCGTGTTTAAAAATTCCTGTAACAAGAAGATCATAGAGCTATTTCAACATTTTTGTCTGTGTTCTTTAATAAATCCTTCCGCCACGATGCGTGTTCGGTGTCATGTTTCCCAGTTGGCAACTCTGCTTGGCTCTGGTTGAATTGGTCTGTTTGTGGGGTGAGGTGGGGGTGGGGGGTAGAGAATTAATTATGACGTCAGTGAGCTACGGTGGGGCTGGGGCGACCTGGTAAAGGGCTGTTCATGTATCATTGTCACGTTAGCGCACAAGTTCACATCACTGCTTCTCCCTTCCGACTCCAACTGGAATAAGAAGAAGAGAATAGATTAATTTTTTTTTCTACATTCACATTACATATACTTTCATCCTACAGATGTTGTAGGAACGGACTTAATTACGACTGTATTTGCTTTCTAAAATTTTTACGTCAAGTGTAAGTTTTCTTTAAAACGTGAGACCTGCTCCTCGATCATTCGGGTGACACTTTCACGTGGTGTCTCAGACACTTAATTTTATGTTGCGCAATTCTATCTATCTTTGTCAATGGATTCCGTTGATTAACTCATGAAGCCATCTCGACAACAGTGTTACAAGTTTCGATATGAAAAATATTTTGTAACCAATAACTTCACCCGAATGTTGACCGTGATGCACCATTATATCTATTGATGACTTCTCAATTTTAGGGTCCCATGAAAATTTTTTTAATTTGATCCCAGATGACATTGTGCTGGGTATGTTGAAGTGAATGTCTTCACAGAACAAAGAATGATACAAGGATAGGTGCTATTATTAATATAACATAACAATACAAGGAGGTTTCAATTATTGTCTGTTATATGAATATCGCTTTGGTTTACTCACTCTAAATGTTCCGAAACTTCAGCTAGTGCCAATCCTTTGTTTGATTCTCTCCACTCGTGATACCAACATGGCTGATAACCGTCAACTTACTATAAAAGAAGGATACAAACTGTTGAATGACATTGCTTCTGTATTCGAGGAGCGTTGGCTCCTGTGGGTTGTACTGTACCACCTCCTGTTCTAAGTCTCTTGGAAATAACATAAGAACGATGATATGAGTGAATGAATGAATTGCTATTCTACTTGGACAAACTGTGATTTTTTTCCTTTTCCTTTTTTGTTGGCAGCAGTGGGTGGATGGCGGCGGACGAAGAGCGGGGAGTGAAGTAGTTCCTCCGTCGTCCGCATGGCGCTCCACCGTCACTTGAGGAGGAAGCTTCATCGAAGCGGAGGAAGCGGCGGCCATCTTGCATCATGGCGGCGATCGGGTCCTCGTTCATGACGCCCCTATGGCTTCTCACAGGTAAAAGAACAAAAAAAGACAGGGCATCGCTTTCTCTGTTTGTTGTAATCAGCTTTGTCATCATTTCTGACTTGTAGTCAATGTGTGTGATCTCTGTATTAATGGATCGATGCCAACTTTTGTGTTTCGTCGCAGGCCACGCTGCTAGCAGCGGAGTAGCCAACCTCTGCTGAAACAATGAAGGTGAGAACGAGTAGGAAAGGAAATCTTGTTGATTGATGTAATGATTGATGTAATGATTGATGTAATGATTGATGTAATTAATGCTTTTGAATAAGGTGGAGGTAAACAGCAAGAAACCGCCTGTGGCTGGAGGCAAATCCGGGAAGCAGCCCGGAAAGCCGTCCGCTGGAGGTAAATTGCCTCCTCCTCACGGGAAGCCGTCTCCTGGAGGCAAAGGGACTCCAGCAGGCAAGCCCTCTTCTGCTGGAGGCGGCAAGAGTCCTCCTGGAGGCGGTGGAGGCAAACGCCTTCCCCCTGCGGCGGCCGGTGCCTCTACCTCCTCCACGACGTCGCCTTCCGTTGGAGGTGGGAAGAAGGTGCCCGGAGGTGGAGGTGCTGCTGCTGCTGCTCCATTGGCCAAGAAGAAGGTGGTGGAGGCTGCGGCTGCGGCTGGAGGTGGCAAAGGGAGTAAAAGTACCAAACACAAAGTCACCGCTACGCGTCCGAACGCCAAAGCAGCAGCAGCAGCAGCAGTCACCAAGACAACACGCACCAAGGTAAACAAACAAACAAACAAACACACTCGTTCGGTCCTCTTAGAGATCACTGAAGCAAATCTTCAAATCAAAAACAGTAATACACAAACCGTTCCACACACACACACACCCCCTCACCTCCCTCGCTTCCTGCCTGCTTCCCTCTCCACCCCCCCATGGGGGTCATACATCCTACGTCGTCTATTTTTATTTTTTATTTATTTTATGCCTCTTCATCTCTAGTTCTGTTTCTATCTGTAATTTCATCCTTCTCCGTGTCTCTCATATTCCATCAACAAGTCTCCATATTGAGTCTCTTGAGTGTGCGTCTATCATGACATGGAACAACTTCTATATCCATTCCATGCTCTTCATTTCCTTCCTATATATACGTCGCCCTTTTTCTATACCCCCCCCCACTCCCCTGCCCCAAGTGGCTAAGGTGTTGGCGTTTCTTGCTCAACTCAACCGAGTTCAATGTCCTCTAATCCTTCTATCCGCCTCCTACTACTCCTGATGTTGGGGAAACCTAACCTAACCCAACCCCTACCACCCTCTAACTCCTACATCCCATCGTTCCGTGCAGATAGAAAGTTACATATTTCCACTCCCATTCTATCCTCCGACGCGTGATGCCACCTGAACCGAATTCGCTGCGCTGTGTATAAAAAAGGAATGTGCGAGAATGAAATATACCGAGAGATCCTGAATTCTGTTTTTTGTTTTCAGTCGCAGGTGACGTCATCGAAGGCGAAAACGAAAGCAGCGCGTTCCGTGACGTCACCCGCAAAGAAAGTGACGTTGAAGACGAAAGGAGGAGGAGCTGCGACGTCGGCGTCGAGACGTCCTCCTGGAGGCGGAGGCGGGGTGGCGGGGACGCGTCGAGCCTCGTCAACTTCTTCCTCCGCCAAGAAGAAGGCTTCTTCTTCTGCTTCTGCCCCCCCGGCGGTCTCCCGCCCCCGCACCGCCGCCGCTGCCAGCACTGCCCCGGCGACAGCCCCCTCGTCACCCAAAGCGTCGCTAGCAAAGGTAAAGACATGCATCGAACCCGAGATTTTTTGCACATGTGGTAGGCACGCTAACCACGACGCCAATAGAGTCGTTTGCATCGAGTGGACGTAATACAACACCACCGTCGCGATGTCTTCTTATAGATAAATAAAATAAATTTGTTTGTTGTTGTTGTTGTTAAAAAGGACTCAGAGGCAGAAGCAGAGACACAGGGCGGAGGGGGGGGGGGTCAACTCGCGTTGCTTCCACAGAACGTTCGCTTTCGTTTTACATTACGAGTCAAAGTAACATAAAAAGCGCCAACAAAAGCATAATATTTGACTTTGCAAAAGAAACTATTGAATGCACTTCTTTTTGTGTTTATGTCGGAGTCGTCTGCGGGGATTCTCTTAAGGTACTCTCTGTCTACACGTGTGGAGAGGATATTTGATATCTTTCGCTGAGATGAGAATGGCGACGAGGCGGGAATCGGTTAGGTCTGGGTGGAAATGGTGTAGTGGCTAACACGCTAATGGTGTAGTGGCCCCGCCGCCATTTTTACCTGAAACCGAAAGTAGTCATAAACGCCATCATTTGTCATATGTCACGTGAGAAGGGGTTATCGTCACTTCATTGTGTCTTCTCTTTCCTCTCTTCGTAATCGTTGAAAACCTCGTAGATGTGAGGGAGCTTTATCATCCTCCTCCTTCTCCTCCTGCATGTCCTATGTATTTGTGTTGTGTTGTAGCCGAGTTCTTCTTCTACTTCTACTTCTTCCTCCTCCTCCTCCACGTTGCTCGGAAGTGGAGGGAGTTTCGTCGCGAGTCCTTCGTCGTTGGCCGTGGCGCCTCCACCTCGTCTAGCGGCCACCAAAGCGCTGGCGGCGGCTGCGGCGGCGGCCAATTCGTCGCGGAAACAACACGTCAAGAAGAACACGTCTCCTGCGTCAACAACTGCAGCGGCAGCACCAGCAGCAGCGAACAAGCAACAACAAAACAAAGTCAAGGTAGGTATACAACAAATTCCATCTCTCTTTTCTTTTTTCTGTTTAGTTTAGTACACTACTCTGTGTTTCGAACATACGATATATATCTGCTGCGTGTTGTCCGCGATATGACGTGAGACAGAAGACGCTGTTGGGTGTCGTCCTCTCTCTCGCACATCCGCTTGGTGCAACAATCAGAGAAAGAGAAGGAGAGAGATACCCAACTTCGTTTTCCCCCTTCGGACACAACCGGCGCGAAAGATATTCTGGGTCTACATCATATTTAAGTGTACGCTTTCAAATTTACTTCCGTTTTCTTCCTTGTCCATGAAACTGCTGCCGAACAACTAACTTCTCAAAAAAATGTCTTCAGCTTCTTCCGCGACTTGAAGAATCCGTTCAATTTCGTCTTGTTTAACACTAAGTATTAGAATGCCCGGAATATTCATCTTAAAACCTTTTTATCAATCAACTCATACGATTGAAGCACCTTCTAGCACCTTCGCGGACGCAACACTTTTAAAATTAAAAACCGTCTTCATTTGTAGAGGTATGAAACGAGTTTTTAAATCTTTTCCCGTTTAAGATTCTTGTGGAATCTATGTCACCGATGTAATAGGAACGAACGCTATGTAGTTTTTTTCTCCAAATATCACATTTTATGATCCAGAAACACGTCACCCAACATCGAACTAAAGCATAACAACAACAACAACAACAACAACTCGTAGCTGAGGCTTCTATCACAACACGGGGGAACTTGTAAACCTCCAACCGTTGACTATCTAGATTGAACAATCTCATTTATCTTCCGAAACTGCCCAAGCAGGCAGAGAGTAATTCTAAGAGCAGTTCTGAGCTGCGATTCGTTTTATAGCCAACTATTCATTCTGTAAAATTCGACAATTAAATGCAGTAATTTGGAACTTGAATTATCTTTCTTTTTCTTAGCCGAAATGACTTAACCTTTCTTAATTCACTATACTTGTTGTACAAGACTTTCACCAGTTGTGAAGGAATAGAAGCATGAATAATTTTGGATTACTGATCTTCATGAATGAATAACCTTTATTCAACTTTTGCGGAACCCAAAAACAATTGAGATAGGTGAAGTACTTGCAGAAGTTTGAAAACTTATCGAAATCAATTGGACAATGTTAGATGCTAAGGTTTTCTACTAATACATTTAGAACTGCTCCATTAAATAGCTTAATAAAACGTAGCCTTTGGACCGCAGACGTAGACTCTGACCATTGGTGCAATAAGACACCGTCGCTTAGCAACTGTCACTTAGTACCTGTTGTTTGACCTCGTTTGACCTCGAAATGAGAATGAAATGAGTAAAAGTTCTCAAATCGGCGTAAATTCACGGAATAACTTCTGATCTCATTTTGCGATTTCAACTTGAAAGAAAAAACAACATAACCTCAACGGTTGCCATTTCAATGAAATAATTGCAATTATAATTGATGGTGTAAATAGATTGCGTCTTATGGAGAAAACATATGATTCGGCTGTGACTCCGACTGCTCCCCCCCCCCCCAACCTCAAAAGGAACCTCCCCTTAAAAGATTTCTCATTCAATCGTTGCCGGGGCGTTTGCAGACAATCAAGTTACGAGGGGTAGTGAGCAGCAAGGCCGCCAAGAAACCGCCCCCGAAGCGCTCTTCGGTCCCCGCTGCAGCCTCTTCCACTCCCAAGCGTTCACCGCCCCCACACACCGCCCCCGAGGCGCCGCCCCCGCGATCGCCTACTTCCATCCCCAAAGACAAGGTGGGTGCTGGTCCCCTATTGCACCAATCAGCATGAAACAACCCTTACTTCACTACATTACATTTACAATTTGATTTTGCTTTCGTCTCGTTTCATTTTGATATTATCCCGTTTGGATGCAATTTTCATTCCTTGTCCCCCTATCATTTTGAGTATTTTGTCCTTTTTTTACTCGATTGTGAGCAATTTAAGAGACGTCTTTCTCTCTTTCTTTCTTTCTCTCTTTCTTTCTTTCTCTCTTTCTTTCTTTCTCTGCTTCTTTCTTTCTCTCCTTTCTTTCTTTCTTTCTGTCTCTCTTTCTTTCTCTTTCTTTATCTCTTTCTTTCTGTCTCTTTCTTTCTCTTCCTGTCTCTCTTTCCATCTCTTTTTTCTTTCTTTCTCTCTTTCTTTCTCTTTTTTCTTTTTTTCTCTCTTACTGTCTCTCTTTCTTTCTTCCTCTCTCTTTCTTTCTCTCTTTCTTCTTTGATGGTACGATGCACGTGTTCTTTTTGTAGCGTTCACTAGTATTTTGTGTTCGTTTTCGCTTCTCGTTCACCGAAATACACTCACCTGCACTTTGCGACTATGTATAGAAGAGTATATTATGTGGTTCCCATGTGGAGTGATTTTGAATGTATGTAATAATGTTCTTTTTCCTTAGTAAAAGTTTATGTTAAAACGTTTGGCTTTAAACTCATTTCCCACGCGTTCATTCTGTTTTCTTCTCTTTTGCTTTTTTAAAATTAAAATGCATTCTGTTGAATCGTTATCAGTCTTACAAAATACAAGACAAATGTGATAATTCGTAAGAAGTAACAATAAAACTGATTGTATTAAAACAACGAAATATAATGAATATCAAATGTACACGAATTTATGTAATTTATGAATTATTTTTTTGTAAATGAATTATTTGTTTGAATTCGAAAGAGCACTCATTTAACCTTTCTCCCCCGCAAACTTTTCTATATATTTAATTTATTTTACTGTATATTGTAATATTGAACCCCAACAAGTGTCTGATGTTGTCTGTTGCTCTCAGGATGCTTGGAAGCGCGGAGGGGGTGAGGGATCTCCCCCGTCCCCCGCTGCTCCGGCGTCTCCCGTCCTCGTCCCCCACCTTCTGCCGCGATCACCGAAAGCTGCGGCCGCCACCAGGTAAGAGGAGATCGATCGATCGGTCAGTGCGTCATACACGTCATAAATATATATATTTTAAATTCCTCGGACATGAATTATAAGAATGAAAGTATCAAAGGTTTTATCCGCAGGTTTCAATGTTTTGCACCACCAATACCCCTTTGTCATGTATTAATTTGGTTTGATGTAAATATTAGTTTCAAATCTTCATATTTAAATTGTACTCGCTTCAATGCAAATCACTTGTGTATATATTCCGTGAATTTCTATTTTGATTCCAATGTCGCGAGAGATGGTGTCCAAGAGCTTAATTCACTCGCCAGTAAAAGTGCACGAGAATTTGTGCCTCGCGTCTTGAACGGATTAAACTCTAGTATTTTACCTTCAACGGATTAACACAGCAAATAGAATTTGAAATAGAATTGAAATGGTTCTCAAGGAAAATAGCAAAATAAATAAAACACTTCGTCACGCAGTATGTTAATTACAAAAAAACAACAACTAGTGACGCAGTGGATGAGTGGAAGTATTCATTTCTTCATTTACTGCGTTACAACATTCAGGTCATCATCGCATCCACAACACCCCCAACAACAATTGTTTACAAGGGTCTCTTCCGTTCTTGTTCTGTGGGTATGAAATTATTTTTGGCAAAACTCATTCTTTTTACGGATAAAATGTGTCATAGATTGCTTTGTCTCTTGTCTTACCTCGAGGAAGAAGTCTGAAAGTTGTAGTAGCTAATAACTAGATTTTGCCCCTCAGCCCTTGTGACAGTTTCTCTTGTGAAATCGTTTCTCTTGTGAGCACAATTCGTTCGTGGTTACGACCCGGATCGTGTTTCTTTCTACAATCCCTGAACTTAACATCTCTCTTTTATGTTATGTATCTTCTTTCGAGGGCTTCTTAGCTGCTGCTCCGAGTGGAGGCGGACTCTCTCTACTATCGCGGCGCGTCTTTAATTGTTTTTCTTATTGACTTTATTTCGGTAAAAATAATCTCTTCAAAAAGTCATTTGACAACAATTCTGCATCGTACATATTCCCTTCCTTCCTTCATCAAAACGAAATTAAACGTCGTTAAACGCACATTCAATCAACATTCTCCTCCTCCTTCCCTCTCTCACATTGACTTTCTTCATTCTCAATAGATCTCTGAGACGGGGGTTGGGGGAGGGCAGTGCGCGTTCCTCAAAATGTCTGTCCTCAATGAATTTGCAGTCCACGACGCACTGCGATGGTGGCGGCAGCGGAGGCGGCGGCTGCTGCAGCGGCGGCCATGGCGGCGGCCGGTGGATCACCCGAGGGCGGATCACCCGGAGGAGCGGGGGGTCGTGCCCCCATGTCGCCTCCCGCCGCTCCTCCTCCCCCCGTGCCGTCATCGCCCGCGGGGTCCCCTCGTCGTCCAGGAGGGCCTTCCTCGGCATCGGCACCTCACGAGGACAGTTCTTCCGCTTCGGACGAAATCCCTCTCGATCTGCTTCTGTTGAGGCAACACGAGTGGAGGAGGACGCAGCTGCCGGAGAACCAGGTAAGTGCCGGGTTTGTACCTTGCTTCTACGGTTTCCTACTTTTACTTCAATTGAATCGTAGTTTCATTAAAGCTTGTGGAAATGAATACATTTTTATTCTAAAGTAAATATTCTGGGAACCTTTATGCTTCATATGTTGGCAACAATTCTCCTTTTACGCCATTGAACTTTATTGTCGATGTTCGAAAAAAAATCCGCGAGTTTCTTGGTAATTGTTGTAACTTAATAGAATTATTCATTACGAACTTTATTGTACAAAAGTTTTTATTAAATATCACGACGTTTCGGCTGTTGATTATTGATCGTCAGGTGACATGTGATGTTTCGTAAATAAATGTCTATATTAGAGATCGTTATATTTCTATTAAATTATGTCAATTTATTTTGTACCCGTACCTGTTTGAGTTAATAATCCTTTCGGGCATTCATTGAGTTGCATAGGAGCATTATTTAAGTAGTTTTTATGTGCAATCTTTGTTGACATGTCCTGTCTTTTGGCAGCGAGAGCGCGCGGGCAGCAGTTTGACGGAGGAGGACCTCGCGGCGTGGGATCGCTCTCCCGCCGCCCTCAGCGCGTCCTCCGCCCCCGCCGGTGCCGCTCCCGCCACCAATGCCGCCCCCGGGGGTGGAGGTCGGGGTCAGCAGCAGATGCAGCGGTGGAGCAGTGACGAAGACGGCCCGCCGTTGGCCAACGTGAGTCAACGCCGCTCGCTACAACAACCGGCCCCGAAGGCCGGGGGTCGCGGAGGTGGAGGCAGAGGCCGTCCCCGGACGTCGGCGGCGTCGGTTCCACCCCCGCTTCTAGTGAAGAGCGAGATGAGGGATGAAGAACGCTCCCCTCCGCCGCCGTCGAGACAAGTGAGCAGCAATTGAAATTTTTCTTTTTTCTTTTCTTTAAACGCTGTACAATACTTTAACGAAACAACAATTCCACCTCTTTTTTTACTTACTGTCGAGTTTTTTCTTTTTCCGTCTCTTTTCGCCTCTGAGCAATTAAGATTTAGGCTATTTTCAAACTGTGTACTATCCTTTACTACCAATCTTATCTACAACGTCTCCTGACTCATTTATCTCTGACTCCTCGTCACACGTCTATACATCTTCCTATCTTCTGCTTGCAATGTCTTGCGTCCTGTCACGAATTTTTTCAAAGCTGCACCATCCTTTTTTCTATTTTCTGTATCTTATATCATTGTAGTTATTTCATTCTTTTTTCTTCGTCTTGCTGGAATAGTATATATGCCCTTGACTCATATTTTCCCTTTCTCTCTTGTACATTGAGACAACTCCTTTTCGGTAATGTATTTAAATACTCCCAATCGTACTAACGTGTAAAATAGTGTCTCTATGACGGATGCTGAATGTTCCCGAAACTACAAATTTTGACTTATCACCAAAAGGTTTCCTTATCTGCAATGTGTGTCATTAAAAGGATCACATTTTTTCCAATCTCTTCCTAAACTCTAATATTATTTCACTTTGCCTATCTACTATTCATAATTTTCAGATCCTATTCTACTGTTCATTAATCTACTCGTTATTCCATATTAAATTGTAAATAACATGTTAAGATTTCTGATCTTTCTGTTCCTTGTAGTTCACAATCCCATAGTATATGAACTTGGGTTTCTTCAGTAATTCCTCAATTTATTCTTAATGCTCTTGCAATGTCCATGTTCTTTGTCTGTTTCTCGATACTTTTATGAATTGCCCCCTCTGTCGTCTGCTGCAGGTGAAAGAGGAGTTGATGGACGAGGAGCAGCGTCCCGTGTCGTCCTCCTGCAGGAGACCTTCCGCTCCCCCTGCAGCCGCCGCCTCTGCGACGGGAGTCCATTCTTCGTCTTCCGCTTCTTCTCCTGCCGCCGCTGCAGGAGTCGTCTGCAGGCAACTGAAGGAGGAGCTGTCGGACGAACGAGAGTTGAAGGACACGAGCGAAGAGAGCGACGGCGAGCGACAACCCAGGAGGCAACGCAGGCGACGACTGCAGGCGCACGCCAGGCACGGCAGGTGAGTGAACGAAGGAATGAGAGCCACGAGACACGTACATGTCGCGCGACAGCACCTCAGACAAATGCCGTTACATAAAAATTTTGAGCTTCATTCAGGATATACCAATGTATGCGCATGCGCGGAACCCATCGCCAGTACGCGCTCCGCCATGTTTGTTTTGACATTCAACCTGTATTGTTTGTAGGTTATGTCATTGTTGTTAAACATATTTCGCATAATCCGTTCATTCGTGAAACCTTAAGCGTTGAGCAGAACATATTATATTAATTGGTTATGTATAGATTAGTGTATTTCAATCGCGAAGTGTGAACGCATCCATGGGGTAGAAGCGTCCTCCTCCTCCTCTCTTCTGCTGCACCACGAATCCCGACTCCTCGTCCCTCCCTACTTTCTCTTCTTCCTCCTCCTCCTCCCTGAAGAATCCCTTAGGATGATCACTCTCAAACACTCCTCCACGAGTAGGAGATACTCGCAAGTCGTGAGTTATAGAAAATGACGTCCGACACGTAGGTACGTGGAAACCGGGTACAAGTAGTGGTGCTCTCCCAGCAAATGGAAGCCGCCTACGGTCACTTATCCTCTGATTGGAGATGTGAATCAGGTTCACCTGAAAAGACCGGGCGGATCTTGTGTGCGAGCTTGAGGAGCCGAGACGTGTGGTGCAGTGGACAGCACACCTGCGGCCAGACAGGAAATCCCGGGTTCGACGCAATTTTCACTTGATCGTTGACGATGACTTGACGGAGTCTTCTTTGGCTACTTTTGTCTTCCTCCTCCGGAACCTCATAGGTTGTTTCTCTTGCAGATGCCAATCGTCTACCAACGCAGCAACAGTTGCTCCTGTACCTCCTCCTCCTTCTGCCTCTGCAGTACCTCCCGTGACGTCATCTGTCGCGTGCAAACAAGAGAGCGCGGACTCCGACGCGGATGACGTCACAGTTCCCCCTTCGACCGTCGCTGCCGCAACCGCACCCCCCTCCTCCTCTGCCACGAGAGGTCCCAAGAGACCCCCTCCGGAAACGGCTTCTTCGGGACAAGGATCTTCCTCTGGGTCATCGGATCGACGACCGCTCGCCAGATGTCACAAGCACCAGCATGGTGAGTTCCTTTCTTTCTCTCTCTCTCTCTCTCTTGTTCCAACTATAACCCAACCTAAGATGCATGTAACAAAAACCTAAGTACTTGCGCAGTGCACGTAGATTTTCCCCGAAGAACGCTTGTATCTAATTACTAAGACGGCAATCTATTTAATGTCTTCCATCTACTGATTTTCCTTTAGAGAATTACTGTTGTGTGAATCCATAAGATGGATGAGTTTTTCACCTGTCAGCAATTCACTGAAACATCACTTCTTATTTTTATCATTTTCTTTTCGTCCTGTACTTCCTGTGCATTAACTTAAAGTCGTATTATCTTGCAACAGGAAAACGGCACTCGAACCTTGGATTTAAATTTTGTAACAAAATCATGAAAAGTAAACAATTGAATTGCAGTTTAATTGAAACGAGTATAAACGAAAAAACGTCAATAAAAAATAAATATTTTGCTTATGCACTTCCCCACGCTTGACGTTGCTTGGCTCAATCTGTACTTGTTTTCAAGGAATTCCATGTTGATCAATTCTCTCGGATGAATTTTTGTGAATTGGGAAAATTACAAGGCTCGTGATGAGCGATTGTCATAGTTGACTCGCGACTACCGTACTTGTCCTTATTCCAATCATGTGATTCGCAGGGGCATCCAAAGGCGAGCGTGCGCGTCGCTTGCGGCTCTTCGGCTTCTGGTCTGGTCCCAAGCGCCATCGCGTGGCTTCCCTCAACGCTTTGGCCAAAGTGCATTGCCTCTACGAGAACGAGAGTCGCGGGGCGTTGGCTGCGTTGGGGGGCCTCGCCCTGCCCCCTCCTTCCGCCCCCGCCGCCGCCGCCTCCACCACCTCCTCCTCTCAGACGCCTTTGCAACCCCCCAACTCTTCAAACAGCTCCAACGGCACAGGTGAGTGTGTGGTAGTTGTCAACTGTATGGACATTCACTGTAGGTATGCATGGCAGAGTAGACACAATGTTTCCAAATATTCACGTTGCTAACCCAATACGTTTTACTAATTTGTATCATCTAATTGAAAATATCAGTTGTGACAATTTCCCCCTTGCCACTCCGGCAACAAATAAGAAAACTGTCTCTTGTTTGACGTTGAGAAATATAAAATATGAACTTGACGATTTCTGGAACATTGATGATGAGGGATCGTGTCCTGTTAAGATGATGCAATGGTCGTTGAGTGATTGTGAGTGAAAAAGAGTTGTTTCATAGGTTCCGCTCCAGGAGGACGTCCTCGCAGTCCGGATCCTCCTCCTTCCACGATGACTCTGCGTTCGATGCCAGGACTCCGAGGTGCTGGGAAACACTTCGATATCCTCACCGCCACCGCCGCCCTCACCTCTTCCTCTGACGCTATCTCGTCTTCGCAGGTGAGACCCATTTGGTTCCGCTTTCAAATTTATTTATTCGCAACAATCAATCATTTGTTATACATATCGTCGCTTCAGAAACAACATTTTTTTCGGAAATCGTGTTTTAGTAACTCCATGGAAACAGCATCAACATGCATTTCGCATGTTCTCTCGATGTAGTTCGCCGAACACACAATAGAATAAGCTGATTAGTGGTCTTCTTCCACTAAACATAACATCGCTTATTTTCACTGAATATTATTAAATGTAACTTAATTCCACTAAATGTATCTTCGTTTATTAACCCCCACATGGTCGTATGCGGTTTGCAACTGTTTTTTCGCAATAAATTGTATTTATTTATAAAGTTCACCAAAATTTTTCAGCTTTCCTAAAAAATTTGCATTTCGTCACATAGCCTCTGTTGTTTATTGAGCGACGATATATTCATATTATTCTTCGGTTCCAAACTATCTTCTCTATGACAAAGTCATTACAAAATTTCTTAATGTCTTCCCATCTTAATTAAATGAATCAAATTAGTTTGACATTTAGCAGCTCGTAATTCCGGCAACATTCCTGTCCACACTTTACGGACTACTATCTCTCTCTCCATTTTCTGTCATAAAAAGTATTTTTTCTGTTCCTTCTTCTCCCATTGTCTCATTCTTCTCCCTTTTCTCATTCTTCTCCGTCTTTGCACGTACCAACCACGACGAGGTTATCTGCAGCATCTTCTTCTTGTCTGTCTGTTGCTTCTGTAGACTTCGTCGCAAGCGTCCCGGTCTCCGTCGCCCCCCGGCGCTCGTCGTGGGCGCGGGCGAGGGCGCGGGCGAGGCCGCGGGCGAGGGGCGCCCCGAGGGCGACGGAAGGCCACTCTGCTGAGGGAAGCTGCTGCCGCCGCCGCCGCTGCTGCCGCCGCCGCTGGTGCGGTGAGTGTCCTAATTGCCCAATTGCCCAATTGCCCTTCTCTCTCTCTGGACACAGACGCACAAACACCGATGTGCGACTGGCGTATCAGTCGGGGAGCGTTTTCCTTTATAAAATTTGCGTTGTAAAAAACCATCATTTTTAAATATTACCTTTAAATACAATGCCGCAAATAAAAAAATAAAATAACAATAACAATTATTTATTCAAGTTATTAATATGTATTATAACTTTCGTGAATATGGTATTATTAATTTTAACGATCTGGTATTCATTTTATAAATCTAGTATTAATAACAATAACAATTATATTATTAATAACAGTTATTAATCTGTGTTTTATCTGTCAATAATTCTAGGTCCAGTGGGGGGG
>NNCF01133952.1:154144-176125 GCA_002313205.1 Laupala kohalensis | reverse complement strand
CCCCCATATAGAGATCCGCCACTCTGTTGTTACGTTTCATTCTTACGGCAGTTTGCAATTAATGTGAAATACATAGACTTGTCATTGGAGTAAATTAATACTGAACTGTGGAATAGAAGGCGTCCCAATTTAGCCCCCCCCCCTTTGTTTTTGTTGTTGAAAATCCTCCGTTGGCAAATAGACAAACATCTTTGCCATATAGGGCATGGCGTAGGGCGATGTATACATTTACAAATGGCGGCGACTGTACTCAAAGGGTTTCCGTTAGTGAAAGTGGAGAATTTGGTTAAAAGATTTTCTAGAGAGCGTTATAATCGTAGAAATGTACTTGTATTAGAGAAAAATAAAATTTACTACTTGTTTCATTTGTAGCTTTGTTTGAACACGTTGTTTCTCAACGAGAAACCAAAAGAATGTGTTTCGATCATTTGAATAAATTTTTTTTTACACAGGAGTAGATAATACGACGTGTTAAATGAAAAGGGGAAACACAGATACACCTCCCTTCTTCTTCCTTCTATCAAAATCTCTGACAAGGCGGCTCGCGCCTGCGCCTACCCTGAACGAATCTTTACGAAACTTCGTGGAACCATCCAAGGGATCGACGCGTGCAAAATGGGTGAAATGGTTGTGTTCCATATCTGGAGACAAAGCACCGCTTTACGCGAATGCGTCGACGAGATATTGACGTCACCACTCACTACAATGACGTCAACTGCAAATGAACCCCTGGTTCAGTTGGCTTCGAGTCAAGGATTTTTCTTCTTCTCATCATCTTTTTTCTCTTTTTACCGAACTCTGCAGAGTCCGAGAGGCAGCGAAGACGACGACGCTTCGCCTCAAGACTCGAAGGAAGGACTTTTGGACGCGGCTCCCACCGGAAGGAAGAGACGCAGTCGACAAGAACTCATGATGGATCTCAAGGTAACGAATCTCAAAGGGTCGATGAAGAATAATGGTCGTTTCCATTTGCATCTACAAATGACGTACCTTCAGTTCATTAATCGTTGAAAGGGAACGATATACGTGTGTTCTGTTATATGCATATATTTCTTCCTTGTACCCTACACTTGGAGAATATATGTGGCAACTTTCGGTTTCAGGTGAAAATGGCGACGAGCCGGGAATCGAACCCGGCAATCCTGCTTTGATCGCAGGGGTGTTAACCACTACACCACACGTTCACCTTCAGGCAACTGTACTGTTAGGTCTGGATTACCGGGTTTGATTCCCGGCTCGTCGCAATTTTCACCTGACCGAAAGTTGCCACATGTGTTCTGCTTTGCCTCGGGTAATAAATTAAGATGAACGATAAAAAATGACATGAAAGTATTTTTTTTGTGTTTTTTTTATCCCGAGGGGCAGGTTGTAAAGAAATATCTTCCGCGTCATTTGTTCTTTGCAAAATAATTCTTCCGATTTCGGATTTGGAGAAAATTGTTTGAAGCGCGCTGTTCCAAGTATCGAACCGAAGTTCTGGCGACGGAAACCTTTCCTCGAAATTCCCGAGTAGAGTAACACACGGACCGAGTAGAGTGTCATCTCGCATTCGCAAGCAACAGAGGAGCGCTTCTTGAAGATTTTGAGAGTTATTCTCTGCCTGGGCGCTAACGGCAATTTTATCTATCTACGAACGAGCAACAGCTCTCCGGCTTCTCTCTCTCTCTCTCGTGTAAATTTCTGTTATTTTGAACTTAATATCGTGTAAATAGTCCAATGTGGCGAAAGTGTAAAATGTTTGTTTCCATGAAGAGTACCTCGCGCCACCAGAATATGCTTTGTCTGCTCGTCCTAAAAAGAAAAAAAAAACTTTGAACTTTTCATCCAAATTTTGACGATTGAAACACAGTTTTCGTCTTTCTTAAATGTAAAAACTAAAGAAAGCATTTAATTTGATGGAGATTGACTTCCGCCCTCTTCAATTACTCCCTTTTGAGTGGAAGTATAATAATAACGCGTCTAGTTTTACAACTCTTTCTTCCGATAATTTAGGATAACTTTGTAGATAGACACGCGCTGTCCGGGGGAATGTCTTTCTAGAACTCTTTGAGACGAAGAACGATGTCGACCTATTTGTAACCGTTTAGACCGCGTCGTATGCAAAAGGTCCTCTCTCTCTCTCTCTCCGAATACGGATTTTTTCTTTTTCTTTCAAACACGATTCGCTCAATATCGTCCCAAATGTGTGTATGAGGGTATGAAGAGGGTAAAAAGCGAGTGTGTCTCGAGAGAGAGAGAGAGGGGGTGCAGTTGAAGGGTTACGGGAGGAGGAGGAGTTGGTGAGACGGCTTTGGGAAGAGACGCACGTGGGTGATGTGTTGCTGTTGCTGGCGCAGGACATGGTGGTGCGCAAGCGGATGGCGTCGCTGAACGCGAGCGCCATCCTGGCCGCGTCGTATTCCATGGAGAAGCGCCAACCGCGCGGAGGTCACCATCACCATCACCACCATCACCACGCAGCGGCGGCGGCGGCGACGGTGAAGGAGGAGATGCTCATGATGCAGGACGACAGACACCAACAGCATCAACACCAACAACCGCCTCTGTTGCAGGTATTGTTGATTGGTCCAGCCCTTTTTTTCCCCTCTTGTTCATAATTTCTATACGGGACGAAGATGTGCCATGACTTTCGGTCTGTTTCACACGGAATACAATATATTTATGCGTAAATCGAATCTCTCATTAAGCTCTTTCGTTAAAATCACTAAATTATCTTTCATTATAGAAACATTAGAACATTACAAAACTTTTAACCGTAAGTATTTCAAATTATCCAATTTATTTATATCTTTTTATATTTTCGGGAAAGGAGTTTTTCAAAATAATTCCCGATTGATGTAGCTCTTTTTGGCAAAGAGCGGTTGATGTAAATTTACAAACATATTTGCGTTAAATTACAAACATATTGACATTATATATGTATTATAACTCGCTGCTAACTTGTCATCTTATCTAGCAACTTTTGCTGACATTTTTGAATCCGCCTCTGCCTTAGGGCCCCTTGATCGGAATTGATGGGATGGTCCCTTACTTGCTTCCCGAGAGTAAGTTAGTTTATTGTCCTCCACGTGGTCATACATGGCAGTTTGTACTGTTTTTTGACAATAAATTTATTATTACGCCAGGATGATGAATGGAATATTTCTGCCTTATTACGAGTGTTGTGTTCGTGAAGGAGACTGTTTCTCCTGAAGCAGGGGTGGGATTTTAATTATTCTGTCTTAACAAACACGACTACTTCACAAGTGTATATGCAAGGGAGAGGGAGAATATTTAATTCTCTAAAAAAAGGTTTACATGAATTTCGGGGATGAGATATACAGATAATCCGAATTATTCTCTTTTGGATTTTAAAAGTTTGAATGCTCTGAGTGGATTGGCCCCGGAAGATAATGCCGTATCGTAGATGAGAATAGGCATTTGCAACATACACGCTGCGAGAATCGTGTTGACGTATAATGTTGACTACAATTCGGAATGCTTAGCGTATTTTACTTAGTTCCTGTGTGGGAATGTGTTTCAGATCTTCTTCCGGGGTTAGGGTCGGTTGCAAAAGGTGCACTGTCGTGGAAGAGGCAGAGGAGTGGCGTAGCGGTTATCGCCAGTGCAATCAAAGCAGTAGCAGCATTTTCACTTGGCTGAGAATTATCACTTATATTAATGATTTATTGAACGAAAATCGGAGACGGCACTGGGGATGGAATCCGGTTCACTGACCACTTCGCCATTCCGTTTTGGTTGCAGACACCCCCCCTGTCTATCACAGTATTTATTTATCTTGCGACAACTCAGAGGAAAGAGTTGTCATATGACACACTGATCTCTTTTGTGGCGACTTGAGAGAAATATATTCCTATTTAGAAAATGGCGAACTCGCGTATTCTCGTAAATAGTGGTCAGAGGATGTTACCTCGTTCATAATAAGGGTTGAAGGTAGTTGATCACAACTTAATAGATGTTAGTGGTGGGTAACAGTCGTTCTAATGAAAATATTTTCCTGCACTACTTATAAGCCCATTGTTATGATATGAAATATCGCATGTCGAGTTTGAGGTTAGGTTTGAGTTGGATCGAAGTTACTGAAGTTGTTGTTGTTCCGATTGTGTATCTCTCTCTTTCTCTCTCTCTCGGTAAGAATATTATATCATACTTTGGAGTATGCGATAACTTTTTTTTATTGGCCAATCTAAATTGTATGTGTTAGTTAAAGAAGGTACTGGAAGATAATTAGAACTGCTCTCTCCAACTTATTGCCAACAACCCGCGAGACCATTGTGTGTATTCTTTCCATCGAGGGTGTTTGGTAAAATGTGGCACGACGAATAAAAAAGTAGTGGGTAATCGAAAGAGTTTCGTCAAAAGAAACAATCACTTAATAACTCGCCAACGTTTCGGTTTTTATTTGAAATCCTTCTTCAGGACTCGTTATTCACTCGTCGTCCGAGAGATCTGGTAAAAAGAAACGCCATCCTACTTCCTCCCAGCGCACCATCATTAAGACATTTTTTTGCTTTCATCGAACAAACCCTACGTCAATTATATTGAGTGACGAAGGAAGATCCAGATCATGTTTATTTATTACGCAATGTTTTGATTCTTTTCAACTAATGTGTATTATTTCAATCTGCAAAAATTAAATAGTATATTTCTTTATTTTTAGAAAGTTTTTTTAAATATTTAATATTATAATAAAATATTTTCATATTGTATCCTACGCGCCGTAATTGCGAAAGCAATTTTCGAAATTTTCTCACCGGAGGACATGGCGCGTTAAGTGTTAATTCTGACAGCGTAAATATGTTTTGTGCCTTCCCCTGTAGCAGAGGGTGTAGTGTGTGTGTAAGAGGGCGTTTCTGTGTTCTGTGGNTTAATTCTGACAGCGTAAATATGTTTTGTGCCTTCCCCTGTAGCAGAGGGTGTAGTGTGTGTGTAAGAGGGCGTGTTCTGTGTTCTGTGTCGATGTGTTACCTCAGCTGAGACACGATGATGGTTGAGACACTGGAGGAGTGTTTCTCGACATCATTTTGTAGCACGGATTTACTCGAACGATTTACAGGAGGAAATCTTTTCGCCATCTTAGATCGTACGCGAACCCGAAAGACTCTGATTGATTCTCTACCACGTACCTCTACACCTCGTTCCTCCCGACTTCTCAACACACTCTTGTATTGCAGTATTTATTTGTAAAATTAGGAAATGGAAAATGTAGCTTAGTGCCATTGAAGCTGCTTATCATCTATCTACATGGAGCAGCGATAGGAGGAATTTAGGAGGTGGGTGGTTGAAAGGGGAAGAAGGGAACCGATTGCTAAAAGGTGGATTCACCGACTCACCAACAACAACTTGGCCCACGAGGTGGAGGTGTTAGTAGGAGTAGGTGCTAATAGTGATAGTACTACTAGGAATAGGGGGAGGAGTATTAAGAAGGGGATTAGCTGTTTTAGTTGTCACAGGTATATGAACTGGGACATTAAACCCGCAGTGACTTAGTGAGCGAGAGCGCTAGAAACTGAGCCACCGGAGGGACTTTGAGTGGAATTTGTTGAGAAATTATCTTCTTGTTCTTTCGTAGGTGAAGACGTCTCTGTCTCCAGTTCCGTTGCCACCGGCAGCCGCCGCCGCCGCCGCCCACTACTACAGCGGCCACTACCCTCCTCCACCTCCCATGCACTACCAACCGCCTCCGCCACCACCCCCTCACCACCCGTCGCATCACCACCACCACCACCACCAGCACCACCCGTCGCACCACCATCACCATCACGAGAGATCGCCGCGCGGTGACTCCTCGTCTGCGGCGCAGCACTATCCCAAGAAGCAGCGACTGCTCGCCAAGACGGAGCCGCGATCTCAAGGAAGCGCCAGGTACGCGTCGTCTCTCTTGTGTGCGAGAGGCTGTTTTGTCTGACGTATATTTCGAAAAGAGGGGCTTAGAACGTTTCATGACGTGTTGCGGGGGGTGGGGGGGATTTTGCTGAACTATGACATATAGCATGAAGAGATGTAAAAGAAAATTGTATGTCGATGTCGCATACGACAGAACCATTTCTGATAGAGATCAGAGTATTTTCCGCAGTTTGATGTTTTCATTCACAATGTTTTAGCTTGTTTGTTTTCCCTGTGTTCAGACAGCAATAAATCCGCAAACGTTTCACCATGTCAACTCAAAGTAAATCAAAAGGTCAAATAATTCAAAATTTTGCGACGTAAGGGTATAGAATTGCATGGCCACTGGATAGAGAATGGTTCAAATCATCGTTTCAAACTTTTTTTTTTTTTGTACTTAAACCTAGTCGTTCCGACAGATAATGTACTGTCAATTCCCTTTTCAGTGCTGTGAGTAGCGGAGGCAGCGGAGATGAGCGAGGTGCCGGAAGCAGAGCGTCCCCTACTCACGGACAACAACAACCCAACAAGAAACTGGCCACAGTCATCCAGGTACGACACTTCGACAATTGCCCCCTTCCCCCCCCACCACCCCCCACGTCACACGCGCCGTGTTCCCTATAAACGCGGAGAAGACATTCGGTCGGATGGAGACAATGGAGACGATTCGCAGAGGGGTATCACCCACTACACCACCCGTTCGCTGCCTCGTCCACGACTGTAGAGGGTCTTCTCTGGGTGGAAATATGGTGAATACGGGGTTGTGGAAAAGGTGAACTCTCTGTGTTTTTTTTGTCTGAAACAGAGCTTTCGTCATCGCGAGCGAATAAATATATTTTTTAGTAAAAAAAAAAGGACTTACGACCGTCTTACGGACGAATACCTTGGATCAATAACACACTAACGTTTCGACACGACGTTTGAGTCGTCGTCAGGTGAAACATTGTTATAACAGAACAATTGAGCGTATGGTATTAAACGTAGATAAATATTGAAAACAAAAACTTGTTATTGTAAATAACAGATATGATTCGTTCTCAGTTTTGAGTTGGTGAAATTTTCTACTCGAATCTTTTCAGATGCGCCACATTCCAATAGTATTTGAATTAATAAAATGTTTATTTAACTTTTTAATCCTCTTTTCTGAGAGTTGCTTGTTTTATTTAAAATCCGATGTTGAATGTGGGTATAATAAAAATGTTCAGTCTAAACTGAAATTTTAAGCCTCTTAAGAAGCAACAACCGAAACGCCAAGACATAAACGTTTTTGTTGCGTAGGATGAAAAAGTTAAGTGGTATCTTATCTGTCGTTCGTTTTAGAGATCCGCTTGAACGCCGTTTACAGTGTAAACGAATTCGTCTTCTGTGGAGCAAAGAACACCAACCAACCAATCGAACGATCTACGATTTCGCTATCACTCATGAGGGTACTCACGAGGGTGGATTCAACAAGGAAAAACAAAAATAGCTTGAAATGAGGAAATTGAGAAACGCAACTAAAACAGTTTATTAACATTTGATTCTTTGAATATATTAACATTGCAACGGCATTTGTGTTAGTTAGTAGAAGCAAATCAGAGAGTTATGATGAACGATGCAAGTGTATTTCCCTTACACAACGAAAGTCAAAAATAGTTCGTTAGGTTCGATTACAAAGAGGTGACGTCACCTTTACGGCGGATAACCGCAGCCAAAGACACTAAACGGTCGGCCATGTAAGTCGTCTGTAAGAATTTTCCCCTATTTCTGTCCCAGATAATCCTGTATTTGTTGTATATTGTGGGAACGACGCTGGGCCATCTTCCTCTCCAAATATTCTCTATAGGACAGAGAGAGAGAGACAGATCTCGACTCTTGCTGCTATGTTTGTGTCATGTGACTTCGCCGTTTGTGACTGTGCATTATTTCGTTTTCTGCCACACAATCGCTGCACTGACGGCTGTAGATTGATTCACGTCAAGAACACGTGTGTATCGGCTGGAACATGTATCTTATTTGTACAAAAACGCAAATTGCCACGCGACCCTTAACACCATTACAGAGCTCGGTGCTTGTAACAGGACGGATCGTTTGCTTCGTCCTTCTTCCTAATAACCTTTCGGCCAATATTTCCACGTGAAAACTGATAAATGGATTCATCTGCCCACTGACAGCTCGTTGTTGTATTTGTAAATAGAAAATGTAGCTTGGAGCGGTAGGAGGTAGTAGTTGGGTGGTAGGGGCTATTGTTAGTAGGTGGGAGGGTTAGCTGGGTTTTTTTCCAACAACTTGGCCCACGTGCGAGGGGTTAGTAGTAGTCATAAGAGTTATAGACACTACGGGGAGCTGGATAGAGGAAGGAAGGAGGGTTC
This sequence comes from Laupala kohalensis, assembly GCA_002313205.1. Lineage (NCBI taxonomy): Eukaryota > Metazoa > Arthropoda > Insecta > Orthoptera > Trigonidiidae > Laupala > Laupala kohalensis. Next base: position 167,888 of record NNCF01133952.1, on the reverse strand, counting down.
TTCTCTCTTCAGGAGTTTTACAGCCACTGAAATATGAACTGAAGGACATTTATGTATGAAAAGCTACAAATCATCATTTTTTTTCTTCTTCTTCCGGCCCCCACCGGAAGTGACTTGGTGACTAGCAAGAGCGCTACCAACTGAGCCACCGAGAGATGCGATTTGACCCACGCGACGCGCCGACGTTTGTTCGATGAAGTGAGAACGCCGTTTACAGTGTATTCTCGCTTTGTAGAATACGAAAGTCACGCCTCTTGATACATCAACGCCGTAGATGCTTCGGAAATAGTCTTTCCAAAACCCCTTGTCAAAACCAGGTCTGCGACTGCCAAGTGCCTTTTTTTAAAATACGAAATAGGGGGTAATCTGCCTCTCGTTCCGTCAACGTTTTAGCTTCCGACTCGACGGCGGCGGCTGCTACTCCACTCTATAGTAGTGGAACAGTTTGTTATTACTGGAGATTGTGTGTCGTTCGGTCGATGAGTTTCGCTGCTGCTGCTGCTGCTGCTGCTGCTGCTGAGGAGGAACGATTTGATTGCGTACCGTCCTTTCGCCTCCTTTTAGCTTCCGTTTTAGCTAATTGCTCGCCCTTAGATGCTGTTTTACGGTTGGAATATTCTCGTTCTTTCCATTGAACGAACTTTATATTGCGAATCGTTGAGATTCAGAAATCCCCTTTTTGACCAATTTTCAGTTTTTTTATTTTTTTATTTTAGTTGTTACTTGTACTACATATAACTATGAATTTTAAAATTTATAGTTTGGATGATCCCGCATTTTTTAAATATCGGAGACCTTAGTGAACGGATTTCATTGACGTTGATGAATTTTCCTTCACATAATTATTCTGAGGATTGTTTTGTTATATTTGACGAGTGTGAAAAGATCTGCTGCTGTTATATTATTTCAAGAATTTTCCGTTCCTTATTTAAGGAATAATGTTCTGTTCGACCGGCAAAAATCATATAACGATCGCTATACTTACAATCATGTAACTTTGCCGAAATTTATGCAATATGGCTACCTAACATATTGCCAACATCTTCGAATTTAAGTTATATCCCAATAAATATTAATAGTTGTCACAAAAGCAACTCTAATTACTGTATATAAATACGAGCTATAATAACACAACGAACAAACTGAGACACAAAGCAATAAATATTCGTTCCACACTTTTCTCCATGAAGCAGGAACAGTATAGCAACAGCCGCAAGAGCCATCAAGTGCATTGAATCAGAGGCCGATGAGTGTTAGCGATGGATTTAATTCTATACAAATCCGGAAATACTGCCAACATAACGCGAGGTTCAAATATTATTACTTTTGGACGATGGCGAAGTAAAAGCGTTCGAAATAAATGAATAATTTTTTGATGACGTATAATGCGAATGACCGACGTCATATGTCGATGTTGAGGACAATATCCATTTTTTTTGTGAGTAAAGTTGAGCTGTATATTCGGCGTAATGTTTATTCGTTTCTGAGAGAAATTCCACCGAAGAAAAAGAAAACATGAGCAGAAACCATGCACTGTGTTTATTAGTTTAATTGTATGTCAGTCACATATTGTCCTCAACTTGGTCTCATGCGCAGTTTGTAACAGATCTCTTCACAATGAAGTGTGTGTCTATATATAATATAGGCTTGATGTTGGTACACAGGGCTCGTGCTCTTTTACTTCGGCGCCATCGTCCATAAGAGTCCAACGAAACTTAAATCCACGGCCTAAATCGACCATCAATCCGATGCACTTGACGGCTCTTGTGGCTGTCGCTGCTATTCTGTTCCTTCTGCATCGGGAGCAAAGTGTGGAAGGAATATTAACCTTCTTGTGTCTTTGTTTGTTCTTGTGTTCTTTACATTTTTGCCACTTATTGCACGACTGACTCTTTCTTTCGCTGTTGTTGTTTTGTTGCCCTAAAACAGGTGAACCAAGACACGGACGTAACCATCACCGGCGTGTACGTCAACAGCACCCTGACGCGTTCCTCCACCACGCGCATGCACGAAGGCTTCTGCACCACGTGGGCCGCTCCCGGAGGACACGCGCGTGTGGGGATGCAGTATCGCATCTCTGCGACGTCGCACACGCAGACGGAAGCCATCGCTGCGGAAGTACTTCCGTCGTCCGCTGCTGCCTCCGCGTCTGCGCATCGACGCAGCGGAGGAGGAGGAGCAGCTTCAGCTGCAGGAGGAGGAGGAGGAATAGGGGGCTCTTCGGCTCCAGGCACCGCGGCAGGGGCACCAGGAGCAGCGGACAATATGGCGCAGGTAAAAGCGATTGAAAGACCGGAGAACCTCCTCCTACTCGTTTGCAGGAGGAGTAAATCAAATAGTTCTCAGACTCTAATACGAGATAAAAAAATATGTTCATTTGAAAAATAATAGATTCTCTTCACCTTTAATCTTTGGCCGAAAGGAGGTGGTGGTCTCGGCCTCCACTCGTATCTCTTTCGTCCTGACTTCATCGCGCACTCTCTCTTGAATGATTCCCCAGAGTGCCACCGGGAGCGCTGGCGGCACCGGAGAACTCAAATCGTACACGCCGCTAAGGGCGCTGTCGTCGATGGAACCTCCTGGCGGTCGCCATCACCACCATCACCATCCGACTCCCCATCACCATTACCATCACCACGCGCCGCCTCCTCCCCCTCATCATCACCACCATCACATTCACCAGGTGAGTGGCGACGCATTTTCTATGAACTATTTTGTAGTAAATAGTGTAAACGGGAGGGGAAATGTAGCTTAGCGCTATTGAAGCTCATGAACGTGGAGCATCAATATAGGAGGTAGAAGTTGGGTGGTAGGTCATTGTTAGTAGGTGGGCCGCTTAGCTGGGTGTACAAACAACTTGGCCCACGTGGAGGGGTTAGTAGAAGTAGTTCGAGCTATTGATACTAGAAGGTGCTGGATAGAGGAACTGAAGGTTTTACTTTTCAGTAGACACAATAGAGCTATATATGAACTGAACTGAAGGACATTCACGTGTGTAAAGCTTAAAATTTTCCGGCCCCCATCGGGAATCGAACCCGGGATGACTTGGTGATTTTGCGTTTCATAGAACAACTACATCATTAATATTTCAATACTTTTGAGTGCTCGAAATTGAAAAAAAAATTCGTTTTTCTCACATATTTGAATTCTTTTTATTTTTCTATCTATGGGGTTAAAATTCAGAAATATTCCGAGGGCGAATGTTCTCGAAGGTAACACATCCACGAGAATACCCCTCGCCGTGTCTACCCTTGAAAAAGTTGGTGCAGTCTGGGCAAACATCATTAGTGAGTGTATCCTTTCATCCCATCTCCTTCATCCCATCGATGCCATGTGACACGTTCTGTTTCGTATCATCGTAGACGAAGAGAGGAGGAGAAGGAGGAGGAGGAGGAGAATCAAAAACTTCGCAGAGCGATGAACGTAAAAAAATAAGAGCGATGATCAGGAGTCTAATACGCGTCAACAGTTTTAAAGATAAATTAAACTTCTATATGATGAAGTTTCATATTGAGATTTTAAAGGAAATAATTTTAATTGTCAGTGTTCATGAATATAATATGCCATCTATTTAATAATCGTTCGGTACTGTTAATAAAATTACGTTTATTGGAAACCTCTTACATAAGAAAAGAAACGAACTTACAGTTGTTAAAAGTAAAAATAAGAACTTTCGAAGCGTAAAGAGGAGAAATGGGGAGATCTTTCGAAGTGAGTGCCAGTGCAGCTCATCGCTTTGGCACAAAAGTATTTCTGTCGACGTTTTGTAAAGCATTCATAAGTTGTGACCTGTCGGTGAGCGCCTGTCGGAAGAACCCAATTCTTATACTTCTGAAGCCCGTCATTCTTGGCGCTCGTTTTCATTCCTCTATAATATTTAGGTAGAAATTCTAGAGATGAATGAATTATAATACTGTGAATATATATCTAAGAAAAAATATTTTTGACGCACAGAAATCCTTCTGCATGTTTATAGGTATTGCTGAAACAATTTTCATTGCAATAAAAAATCCATCACGACCTTACATAGTTTAAGCAATTCAACAAAATATTTTAACTTAAAAGTGATTGGCATTCCCTTCACAAATAAATAGTCTCGCATGTATCTCATGAAAAGCGCAAGACATTCAATCGCGACAGAACCATCATACGAAGCTCATGAGAAATATCACCAACGCAATCCGCATATGGGGGTTTGGTGCCCCACGTAATAGAAAATCATTTAATATCTCGCTGCATTTGGTGATCGGATTTGCGTCTCCAGACCAACTGCCTTCTCCGGAAGAGCCAGGTCCTCACCGCATTGATGCGTGCGCCGAGGGCAGACATCTGCCGCATCCGAGACACACACACACACAGTGCGGAACGATGGGGGAAGTGGACGTCGTGCGCGTTGACTATTGGAAGCGCAGTCGGTGGGGGTCGCTCGAACTCAAGCACGTTGGCTGGGGGTCACAGGGGTGGAGACGAGTTCCATAAGTCGCCAAGCGGTCGCAACGGCTCTCCAAACACAAGTTCGGTCGTCGACGCTTGAAATCTTGCTTCAGCGTGTTGCGTAGACCGAGGAGGACGCATGGGTGAGCAGCCAGCCAGGTATCCCCCTCATGGCATATCACCGCTGCTTTCAGCGCGCGGTGGAGGCGTTCCACCGTGGCAGATGCCTGGGGATGGTAGGCGCAAGTTCGGCTTTTGTCCGCACCACAAATGCTCAAGACAGTATTGAACAAGCCACTCGGATTGCTTGGAAGATAATTATTGTTGTAGAAAAAGGTCACGGGCTGCCGGGAGACTTTTGCACCAACAGCGACAGAAGACGCGCGTCGCTGTCGAACAGAGTCCAAGCGTTGTGGAGGAGAGGGTGAGAGCCAGGGGGGTAGCAGCTGACAGTCCTTCCTTGCATGCTGCGAATGCTAATTCCATTGTAGGCGTCTAGGAAATGGGCTATGAGCCCTTCAATCGGCTTCCTGACAGGGCATCGTGTGGGGGCGTCTGTAGCGCCGCGGCGTTAGGTAGAAATTGTCTGTAAAAATTCACCATTCCCAGGAACCGACGCAGCCCTTAACTGTCTTGGATGGCGGAAACTGAAGTCTAGATCACAAACGACTTCATCTATGAATGTTTGGAACGTCTTACTTGTGTTTCTGAGACCGAAAGTCGTGAACGGTAACTCGAAGAGCCCAAATGGAGTGGAGATTGCTGTCTTGCAAGTGTCCTCTGGGTTCACCGGTATCTGTTGGTAGGCCTCTACTAAATCAACGGTGGAGAAGATCACACAGGCCGCAAAGTTATGTGAGAAGTCGACGATGTGCCGCACGGGATATAGCGATCAGGAAAGGTGCGGGCGTTTACGGCACGATAATCCCCACAAGGTCGTCATCTGTTGACACCTTTCGTTGCAGGGTGCAGAGGCGCGGAGCGGACGCTCTCTGATGGGCGCGGGGGCAGACCCAGCACGCGACATGTCGGTGAATTCGGTGTTCGTCACCCGTTGTCGGGCGACGGGAGGGCGGCAGAATACGGATGGAGGGCGGGTTTAAAGATGTGGGAACTCACACAGCAAATCCTCCATTATGACTTTCACACTGAAACGCGTTCACTCGGAGAGCGGCGATCACGAAGAAGACGACGAACGGGGGAACAAACAACAAGAACAAACACAGATCAGATCCAGAGTCGATCAGAAATCTTTGTTTGCTCACTTGGTCCGTCACAAACCAGCGGCTGCCACCATTACAACATCCTGTCGCCGCTACTACGAGCTGTTGTGTGCATTTCCCGCGTACTTACACGACATGCAACATCGAATGTGCGGTGGAACCAGCAGCAGATGTCTCATAGGAGCTGGATTCTGGGTTCGTAATGCCCAGAGTCGGAGCGAGAGCGGCGTCTGGTGTCTTGATAGCGCCTGACGGTCGTGCACTTGCACAGAGACCTCATCCAAGCGGGTCGCCAGCATTTTGCGATGTCCATCCGTCCGGAGGCATTCGGTGGTGGGGACACCTCCAAGATCCGGTCAGTCAACTCGGCAGCCTTTATCACAGGTAGTTGCATTTGTGTCATCAGGATGCCCTGAACGTGTGCGGGCAGGCGTGTCAACCAGAGTTGGCGAAGTCATTGATCGCGATTCTCCGATGAAGTTGAGCCCGCAAGTGATTGAAGGTGCCGCGGAAACTGAGAACGCTTCCGGTCTCCCATTTCCTCCGCACTTAGGAGTTGCTGAATTCGTTGCTGCTCACTAAGTGACAGATGGCTGAGTAGGTCTCTTTTCCGATTGCTGGTGAGGATCCGGTGGTTTGAGGAGGTGGAGGATGTCTTCCACCTCTGCATCGAGCTGAGCCACCACGCGGCTGTATTTCGCAGCTTCTGAGGTGATATGTCCGAGGACAAACTCCGACGACGCGGGACGCTCGGCCTAGAAGGAAGGTAGTTTTACAGCCCGATCTCTCTGGTGTTGTTGTTGCCCTTCGTTCGGCCAAGCGCGGAAGCAATGCCAGAAGCGAGTACGCGGGTGTAACGATGATGTGCTTCGCTGCATCACAATCTAGGATCGCGGAACCCTTGGCCAGTACACCCTCCGCCATATTTGTTGATTTTGTAGGTTATGTCGTTGTTGTCCTACGTGTTTCACATGAGCTATTGGTTCCTGTATTCTGAAATGTTGAGAAGCGCATATCATATGAACTAGTCGGTTTCTTTCTTGAGTAGATTAATGTATCAGTTTGTGTTCTTCTCCCACAAATGCACCAAAAGCGAATCCCCGTCCGGTTGAAAACATTGCAGAGGTGGAAGTGTCTGAGCAAACCTTGTTTGAAAGAGTTTGCGATACGCGTATTTCATACAAAATTGCAGAACCGTACTTTTAACAGAGAGGTCGCGTTTCTCAGAAGGATCTTCGTTCATCGCGGAGTGTCTCGTATACAAATGTTCAAATCCGGTTGAGGTAAACTATTTTTATTTTTTACTTTTGTCAATGTAATAATAATACGCCGCTTGATGTTTGGTACTATTTTTAACAAATTAACTAAAAAAGAAAAATGTGTACATTATTGGCATCGGAGCAATTGTCTCGATTACGCTTTAGGACCCTCTTAGCCTTTTAAAATTGGGTTATATTTTGCCTTGGCTCGTTCACAAATTACGGCAAAAGCCAAGGATTCTCTTATACATGAATGGAAACGAGATATTTTTTTTGTGTGTATTGTCCGTTTATGACTTGAATGATGATTTCTTTCTTTCTCTGTGTCTGTGACGTACGACAGACTCCTTCAGTGGCGGCGGCGCCCCCGTGCGGCCCGTTGCCCCACCAGGGAGGCGGAGGAGGACGTCCCATGGGGGCGGGAGGTCTGGGGCGCCGAGCACACGGATGCGCTTCCGCCTTCTCCGCCCCCGGCAGCCAACCCCCGCCGCCCCCGCAGCAGCAGCAGCCGCAGCCGCCCCCGCAAGGGACGGTGTACTCGCACGCTCCCGACCCCCACGCGCCGTCTCCACAACACTACATGCACGGTGAGTGACAACCGAGACCGACCAGCAAGAGACTCAGATCACCGAGATATATAATGGTTTTTCTTTTTTATTCTTCTTCTTCTTCTTTATTGTTATAAAACACACCCATATAATTAATACTGATAAAAGAACACGATTTTATTTCTACCCGTCACTTAAAAGTATTGTACAAAGAATATTGAAGAATAATGTAAAAAAAACAACATGGCTGTCGAGCACAACTTTTTTTTGTGAGTTATGCATCTCAGATCTTTGGAAAATGTGAAATATCTTTCTCTCAATTGTCCTAGAGATGACGTATAGATAACAGTTACGTAAAAAATACTACAAAGCAAAGTAATCTCTCTCCATCACTTTCACGATTTAAAAGTTGCTCTTGTTTTGTGAGAAAGAGTTTTCTCCACAAGACGCGAAGTAATTTCAACATCAATTGTAATTTGCTATTATTTCATTTAAACGGTCGGCGAGTTATGGTTTTCTTGTCGAAACCACAATAAGTACAAATGCTGCTCTGTTTATTTATTTATTTTTGCCGGTTTAAGATATTCTAGTGATTAATTCCTAGCTGCTACGCTACGCTTTTGTATGTACTACGACGTTTTGAGAGCGTCGCTTATTAGAAGACTCNCTAGCTGCTACGCTACGCTTTTGTATGTACTACGACGTTTTGAGAGCGTCGCTTATTAGAAGACTCTGGGAAAAGGTTTTTAGAGAAATCGGTTCCAGTTTCATTTTCATTTTGAACGTTGAACATATTTTGATTTTGGAAAAATCTTTACTTCGATCGAGAGGCTAAACGTCTTCTTTTTTTCTGTCGTCGTCACGTGATCGCACTTCGTTCAGAGAAACAAATGAAATTTTCTGCCGGTAACCAAATGAATTAAAGAGTTTATTCGTCAATGAACTTAGAAACGTGATTAACAGCTCTATAGGAAAATAAACCACCCGACCAGAAAATCGAAATAAACAATTATGAATTGTGAATAACCCGTGTCTATTTTCTACTTACTAGGTCAGACTAAATATTTCAATTTAAATATCAATAAAGTGTTTTAATTTAATTTTTTTTATGTCGAACGCAAAGAGTTGAAGGACGAGATCGTCAATTGTTGAAGCGAATTTCGTAACAAAACAACAACAATCGGAATGTCACGTGACTTATGGCAAATATGGCAAACGCCGTGTTACCACAAATTGCCACAAACTGAAGCTACGAATTGAAGTAATGACCAAATACATATTGATAGTACGGTAGTCACAAAAGCGCAATACTATTTGCCGTAAAGAAATACAATTTTATACCACAACAAACCAACAAGACACAAGAAGGTGATATTCCTTCCGCACGTTCGATATAGGAGGATGGCGCTGAAGTAAATGCGTTGGCTGCACTGTGCACAAGCCCTGTATCGACATCGCGTCAATTCGACTGACAATAAATAAGTAAAGAAATTAATAATTTATTGTCAAAAGTGAATAAACTGTTACAAACTGCCTAAGACAGGACGTCGAGGACAAAAAAGTAATTTAAAAGTGCTAGAAACACATTGCACCCATGGCTCCCCTTTAATGTCTTTTTTCCTCTCTTACATTACTAGTTAAAACTTTTTTCGAGATCACAACGGATGTTTGTTTGTTGCTAGTGCGTTATATTAAAACTCCGAACACTCTTTGAGTTGTTTTTTGACTTAAAGTGTTCGAATGCAACACAAAAAAACTCATTTCCCAAAAAACAACTGATGACGGTGCGTGAGAAATTGATAATCCTTTTGCAAAAGTGAAATGGAAAATACCTCTTACAACCACCCCCGTCTACATTTGTACTTAGTACCAACCCTTTTGCTTCATGTTGTGATCAGATGTTGTGATCAGTATGATCCATATCTCAGCGGCGGATGTTGTCCTCTGTCCTCCCAGCGAAGTGACTCTGTTCCCTGTTTTGGCAACGAGACGTCGCGTAGTTGAGAGCCTCACCAGGCGCAAACAGTAGAGAACCCCTCTTAATCGCCCTCGTATCAACCGGCCAATCTCGTGGACCTCCTTTTTTTTCCCCCTTCCCTTCTCTCTCTCGTAGCTGGCAGACATTTTGACTCGAAACATTCATTTTGCTTCACTCTGTGAACTGGAGGGGGGAGGGATTTCCCCAGTTTCATCCCCCTCTTTTGCTCCCTTCAAAATATTCTTTAATTGTCTTCATACATATTTTTAATTTCTTTATGAGTTCCTTTACATTATCACATTTAGTTATGTAAGATATTAAAATAACTATATTTTTATCCGTGAAATCGCTTAGAAATACTATTTCTTTACTTACTTATAAACAGTCAAATAAATAAATAAATAAATTTATTGTCAAAAGAACATTTACACACTGTGTACGACGACGAACTAATTTAATGAACCTTAGTCAGAGGCGGATTTAATTTTTTTGTTTTAGCTTTACACTACTCTTAAGATAATAATAATAATGAACTGGACCCGTCGGGAATCGAACCCGAGATGACTTGGTGATGAGCGACCCTATTGGCGTTCGCTGCCTAAACGGTTAGAGATACGACTGCTGCGAACGGCAAAATGGTTTTTACCTCAAAGAATTTGTACAAAAAAGTTTCCCGATAGCTTAAGTCTGTGTACAGGAATTAACATAAATTATCGATACAACGTTATTAAAAACAGGATTAAAAATAAAACACTTCAATCTAAAGAGAGTAATGCAAGCAGGAAAAAAATCAATCGTCATACATTTAATGGGTTCCATGTTTTGTGCATTTAATAGAGATTAAAAAAAAGGTCTTTAAATCGTAACATTTCGACGAATAGTAAGTGTTTTGATCTTACGTTGGAGATATATTTTATATTTTGTTTTTTCCTGAGTATGAGAACGTAAGAGTTGTAATAAATCTCGGGAAAATCAGCTAAAAGTGTTAATTAATTAATTAATTGAATGAAAACGATTTTATTTTCGCAGAATTGATATATATTTTTTATTCGATTACAAATTCTTTGCAAAACTATTTGACCCCCACTGTGGGGGGGGGGTGACCCCGCCTCGCGACAACTGAAGACGAAAATGAGACAAAAAAGAACAATTCGCTGAAACTGGATCACAACAGGAATCTTTTGTATGAAATCAAAGAATAAGGCAGAGATAGAACAAAAAATATGCAATGTTTTGTAAAAAATATGTCCGAGGCATTTTAAACATGTATATCCCACAGGAGGTGACTACTTAACCCGACGTTGCGTTGCTCCGTAGTTCTCCTCTCAGACGAATCTTCTTTTGCTCGGGGAAAGAAATGAAATGAAGTCTCGTATGTTGTTAGATCAAAAAACTTTCACTTCGTGGCTTTTAAAAACATGTTCAGCACCCTCATTTTTCAAATTCATAAAAAAAAATACTCTAATGTAATACGAGAGAGTACTTACTTCTCTCTTTTGCTTGGATCCTCTTTCGTCGATCGAGGATTCTCGCTTCCGAGGCGCCATTTCATTAAAAAATTCTTGTAAAATATAAACTATTCGCCGAAATTTTACGATTTAATGACATTTTTTTAATCTTTGTTAAATGCGCAAAACGAATAATTCATTAAATTTTATGGCACGGTTGTGTACATAAGCCCCATCCTGGCCCGGGTTTTTCTCCGTTTTTCCTTTCGGGTAGAGGCGGAATTCTTATACAGGTTCTCTAGTCTTTGTCTAGGGGCAAAGTGTTTACTGTAACAATAAATCGTGAATTTAGTGGGTTTTTTTTCAACTCTTATGATTTTTTAAACACTATACTCAGAATAATCTATAGTTCGATAATAACTTGTACATGTAAATTTACAAACATATTGACATTATATATGTATTATAACTCGCAGCTAACTTTTTATATTATTTAGGAACGTTTGTTGAAATCTTTTTGAATCCGCCTCTGCCTTAGGGCCCTCGATCGGAATTGATGGAATACGTCCCTTGCTTGCTTCGGGAGAGTAAATTAGTTTATTGTCCTCCACGCGGTCATACATGGCAGTTTGTAATTTTTCTTTAAATTTAATTTATTATTATGATGATGATTGATTTTTTCCCTTTAAGTCTTTTAAGCTAATAAGTCTGTTTTCTCGATTTTATCGACATTTATTGTCAAAAAAACATTTCTTTCTTTCTTTTCACACATTAAAAAAAAAATTTAACATATGTTCATCCTGAAACCATCTTAACTATAGTCTTGAACAAATTTCATTCCGATCGCTTCTGGGGTTCAGTCGTGAACAAGTGACAGACGGACGGACACTTTGGGTTTTCGCGTTGCGATTCTGTATTCTTTGTCTCATTTTTTTTCTGAGTATTTTGGGGGGAGGGGGTGGGGGGCCCACCGTAGGGTTTGGAAACGTTATTGACGAAAAGTTAATGTTTAAAATAATTAATTTTCCTGTAAAACGTTGAAAAGTGTTAGTTTTGTTCATATTTAAAGCAACCCTCAATATTGACATTGATTATCATGTACGCGAACGTCGTCCCCTATAGAGTCTTCGTTCAAAAGGACGGAGGAGCAAAACACACAAAAAAAATCAAGTGTGTTGACGACTCCTTACTATTTCATCTTAACACTACTACAAATGACGTCTGTTATGTAATCAAATTAAATAAATTCCAGATTAAATTAATAAATAATTTAAATTTACGACCGTTGTCGGATGAACAAAATATGTTTAAAATAATTCGTGCGAAAAAGGAATGGTTTCGTCTTCAGAGCTTTTCCTTTTTCCAGGTGACGGCATTTAAAAATTACGGCCAAGAAAAGACGCTACTTTGACTCATTGACTCGATCTCGGATTCTTGATTCCAGACAAGTGAAATCACCGATGCGTGCCTTAAGTAATCTACAAAAGGGGAAAATGTTTGTCAATTGATGACGAGCAAAAACCTGCTGGACAAATAAGTACGGAATTTGGCAAAAGGAGATAAGATTAGATGTCCGGGATGAACTTTTATTTTGTTAAATGTGTGAAAAGAAAGATACGAAATTATTTTGACTATAAATATCGATGTAATCGAAAAAAAAAAGCGAGAGAAATATTTGACTCCCATGAGGTAAAAGTGACTGAACCATAAATGGCGACGGCGACAGTGTTTAACTCCGAGCGAGAGTTTAATACAGCAACAATTGTGTATCTACAAATATTAAAAAAACAGAAATGTTAAAATACTTCAATTTAAGAAGAAAGTAATTTGAGAAAGAAAATATCAATCATTCTCAAATTTAATGGATTATTTGTTTTTGTGCATTGAACAGAGATTTAAAAAATGTCTTTAAAAAGTAAAATTTCGTTTATAGATTTTACAACAACAATTTTAACGAAGTGGTGCAGCTGCGTAATGCGTCATGAAGCGAAAACTGAACGGACCCGCCTTCCGCGAGACGATGTACTGTAGACAGTCAAAAGTTTTGGTTTTAAATTTGAATTTTGACGAATATGAAAAAATTAGCATGTTATACACGGTTTTTTTTTAAAAATCCAGTGAGTTAAGGGATTTTGATCTTACAATATAGATAGATTTTATTTCTGCACGAGTAAATGTAGATTAGTGTAAGAAGAATCCCGAGCAACAACGAGTAATAAAAAATATTTAAAAAAATTCGTAGGAAATTGTACCTGAGTTACGTAATGATCCATTGTTTATAAATATTATGAACTTTTTCTGATGTCCTGTTTACATTGTTAATGCGAAATTTGAAATCAAGAGAAACGTACTTACAACTAAAAGTTTGTGGGGCGAAATATTATTCAGGTGAATAAAATAATCTCTCGCTACAAGACATGTTTTCCTGCAGAATAAAAAGGTCAGATTCAATTTACTCTCAAGGGTTGATCTACTCTATATAAATTCTAATAGGAGTGTAACTCTTAAATCAATAAACGTGTCTATAAATACCGCCATCAGTTCTTGAACCTTATCTAAGTAATAATTTGGATATTTAATTTTGTGGCGCAATCGGTCAGTTCCACGATACTCTTTTCATCCGTCTTTTCTTTTCGTACTGATTCATAAAAATGTGTCGATTTTGCCTCTGAGTATTCGTTCGTCACAAGTCATGTTTTCGATATCTGTATATATATAATACTAATAGAATGTCAATATGTTTGTAATTTTAAGCAAAAAATTACATGTAAGTTATTATCGAACTATAGATTATTCTGAGTATAGTGCTTAAAAATTGAAATAACACTAAATTCACGATTTATTGTTACAATAG
>NNCF01133952.1:97522-112211 GCA_002313205.1 Laupala kohalensis | reverse complement strand
CAGCCGCCGCCTCCACTCCCCCTCTCTCCCCCCCTCTCCCGTCACTACCCTTTCCGTTTGCGATCCCCTGACCGAGCGAGCGAGCGACCGACCGCGTCTGCTATTTTCTCACCCAGGTTGTGCTGTGACGTCACGACACTGTGTTCTTCTGTCTGTTTCTATGAGAAGCGCAGCGGTCGAACTGCAACACACGACACGACTGTTTCAAAAAATAATAATAATTCAATTCTCCTTTTTTATCTCTTCTTCCTTCGTGAACGATTCCACATCGAGCGATTGAAGAATGATTCGAAAATGGCCTCTTCGTCTACGAAACACTCGTTGGCGGCGCCGCTGTTGTTGCAATAATAATAATAATAATAATAATAACAATAATGATGTAGAGAGTCTCCCTCCACTCGTGTTCCAACTTGTTAAGAGGATCTGCAGAGAAAATCACTTCTCCTTTTTACTGCTCAAGAATATAAAAAAATTCCAAAACGTTTCTATAATAATTAATTTTTTTTATCTCACCAATTTTATTCTGCTAATACTCTCACCTATATTTCAATATAAATAATATAAAATAAATTAATGAGCGACACCCGAATTAAAAAAATAAACTTGGAAAGAAAACGCGTAGAGATTCGGGATTTTGAATCGTGACGCGTCTCACAATAAAACTGTTCGATGCTCTCTCTGCACCAAATTCCCTGTTCGTATCCTTCTCCTTTCGATTCGGCGTCAGAGTTCAGTTGAATTCCAGTAAACAAATAAATAAATAAATAAATAAACAAACAAACGTGGAGGATAAAAGAGAACTCTATAATTGTGTTCGTTTCTGTTTTTTGCCCAAAATACAAAATGTACAGACTTGTTGTTTTTTATTTATTTTTATTTTCTATTTCTATTTTGTATCGTATGAAGAAAAAATAAAACAACAACCAAATTTCACTTCTCTCCATATTTTGTTTAAACCAAAAACTTGGTTTCGTGACTCTTTTGGAAGCGACGAAAGAATTCTCTGGAACTTTTCCTTCGTTACTCTGTACAAAAGGTGTCGATTCTGTCTATTTTTATTTATTGTTTGTTTAAAACAACGGGGGGATAGTCTTAAAAAAAAATACAAAACAAGTGTTACCTTTGTACGTATGAGGTACAGAAATTAGAACGTAGAAATACCGTATTTTGGACCTGAACACACGCGTGAGATGAGCCACTTTAGCGCATTGTCTCAAAAATTTTGACGTAGAGCTCTTTTTATCTATCGCTAGACGCATTTAAAAAGAGTACAAAAATTTTATTTGTCTCTAAGCGAATCTCTGAGACAGATCTGAGAGGGATGCGGGAAGTTGAGATTTTTAGTCTTTTGGTGAAAGGTATCATACAACGTTCCATAGTTTTTTCCTTTTTCAATCCGTTTCTAGTTCCTAGAATATTTTCAGACTTTTAGGAGATGGGATAGAATGTGGAATTAATTTGCGTTAAATTTGCCATTTCTTTCATTTCATTTGAATGTGTGTTATTAAATGTAACTTTAAATATTTCTTCTGATATTGTAATAACAACAATAACTTCTTTTGCTTTTTTTTTAATACATTCGATTCCTGCTACTGAGAGGATTTTGAAAGGGAAAAGGGATTTTGTGGGGCTTTAGGGCTTTAGGTCGACGGCAAAGGTCATTACGGCCCTTATCTATAAGAGTCCAGGGGGGCGTATAAACACAAAAGATTCCCCTACCGCCATACTATAACATTAATGTACCTCGCGACCCCCCAATGGCCCTTGTTGTTATATTTAAATTTGGAAATATATTTAATATTTTTTTAAAAGTAAGGAATGTAAATGTTAAGATCGTTTTAGTTGTTTTATTGTAATATATACATACCATATACATTTTTAATGTGGTAATTGTACAAAAAAAATAATCCAAAATGATAGATTCATATTTTCATTCGGCTTTCGTAACTTTTTCCTTTCTTTAGAAAACGTCTCGACGACCTTCAATTCAACGGGATTCCTTTAAAAAAGTCGTTTTTTGTCTTTTGCAACTGGAATTGGCGTAGAGTTAAAATAGCAAAATGACAGCTGTACACACACACACACATCCGATATCTCATTTTTTTTAAATGATCGATTAGTAAAAGTTGAACTTCAGAAAAAAAAGTTCCACGATCGATTATGACTGGATCACGTAAAATAATGTTTATTTTAATAACGAAAATTCTGTTGTTTGAATAATATTTTTTTTCTTGACACCAGTTAAAAAACCATGAAGAAGGTCCCCTATTACCCCGTAAGACTGCCCCCCCCCCTTCCCCCGCGGGCGATGTACAAGATTTTATTGCGATCCGATATCTGCCCGATTGCTTCGCTTCGCTTCAGCGTCAGATGAACGCTGCATTTCTCATCCTCTTCCCACACACAACCTGTGCAGCAACGAAACCAATTGGGAGCGCTCCTCTCTCTCTCTCTCTCTCTCTCCTGTTTTTCCCCACCACCCGCCGTTAGTCTCGCGCCATGTTGACGACGCGACGGGGGCAGAGTCAGGGGCAGCCGCCGGCAGCCGCCATCTTGTGTCTGCCATGTTGGCGTCGGTCGCCCCTCGAGAGGCGCTCGTCGGGAGGACGGAGAAGCATCGCAGCAACGACATATGAGAATAAGAGGACGAAAAAGCTACAGAGTTGGGCCACGCGGAGGTGGTGTTGGTGGTAGAAGTAGTAGTAGTCAGTAAATCATAGTTATTGACACTAGTAGTAGGTGGTAGTAGGAGGGTTCGCTTCTATTTGTAGTCACAAAGCTAACAAATTATGTTTCCGCCCTGCCGGGAATTGAACCCGAAATGAGGAGGTGACGAGCGAGCACGCTAGTCCCCGAGGCACTGCGGGGTGTTTGAACATGAGTTTTGTTTTCTTACTTTTGTTGTTGTTGTAATTTTGCTTCTTACGTATTTCAAACGCCCCCAATCAATCTCTGGGACGCGAATGCGTCTCTGAAATCGAAATGGCAACAACAACAACAACAACTGTTGCTTGCTAAGAAATGAATAGCTGAGTTCAGTTACTGCGACAAAAGATAAGTTCTTCGAGAACGATAAGCGATTCTTTTTGAACATGAAACACTTATTAAAATCTGCCCCGCTTTTGAGAAAGATACGTAAATAAACCTCACCAAGCGTGGAACCAACTCACCATTCAAACATAATATATTTCATTAACTTTATATTTATTGTAGCGTATTATGAAGCGTACGGCGCTTGATCCAAGTGGAGAAAAAGTCCATGAGATTTCGTTCCGACACAACAACGTCATTCGTCTGCAAAAAGGGCATCCGAGTACCCTTTTGTCGTTCCCCAGCCTCATGAAATGAGGAGGCGCTCTCTCTGTACCTCATCGCGCTCTGTGTTGTGTGTGTGTCGGGTAAAATGACCGAATCAATCGCTTTTCGAGGAGTTCTACGACGTAAGCAGAGGACGTAAAGTTGATTCACCTAAGGAGTGCGTAAAGTCAGTCAGTTAGTATTTTGTAGAAATAAAAAACCCGTAATTAATATATTTTTACTTGAAAAATGGATTCATAAAGAAATTCAGTTTTTTATCCCACGTTTTCTACGGAAAGTTCATTGCAATCTTAATGTCTTGCGTGTACAAAGCGATCGCGTCGGAAGAATCTTAGTAGAAGTAGTGACTCTATCTGGTCAACCAACACCCCTCTGCGTTCTGAGCAGAGGACCCGGGTTCGATTCCCGGCTCGTCGCCATTTTCACGTAGCCGCAACTTGTAGTGTACACGAAAAGAAATATGTACACTAAAAATTATGTGTTTATGTAAAATATATAGAGAAGGACCTAATATATATTTAAAAAAAAAAAGAACTTTGTACTTCCTTTGATTCGTGTGTCGGGTATTTTGACATTTTCAAAGAATTTTGCAGATTAAGAAACATTTTGTCACCAAATATTGGAAAACAGTTCGGTTTCGTCCAAACAGCAAAATATTATTCGTTCTGCGTGCTTATCAAGTTTACAAAATGGACGAAACCTTTCGAAACACTTTGACTCCAACCGATGCGGCCGCTTGCATGAATTTCTAAACGACCGAATGCTGCTCGTATTGTAATTGCTTGGGTGAATTTTTACGTTTTTTAAATGATAATTTAAATGATTTTTTTAAAAATATTTACGTCAGTCTTCGTGTGTGTGTTTTGACCGCAAGGAAGTTAGGAGACCATGAGTACGGTCATGTTTAACTTTATTGTTTTCTGTGTCTGTGTGTGGATTGATGTTTCTTTCGAATAAACTTCCTATAAACAAAAAGGAAATTCTCTCTCTCTTATTCTGCGACGAAAGAATGGACGATCGTCCTACGTGAAGCGACTTCCGGTAGATGTCTTCATTCGCTGACAGTCAAATCCGGTTGCTCCATCTTCTGTCTGTTGCCACAAACATGCCCTTTCTTCACTTTTTCTCTAGAGCTCATGACAGATAAGCCCTTATGACGCCGAAGCTTTCTAAGGTACCTCATAGTAGGAGTCTAGCAGATAGCGCACACAGTCTAGTATGTCTATCAAACTTTCAAAAAAATAGCGCCGTTGCTGTTGCGTGTATATTAGAAATAGGTTTTACAAAGGTATTTCAAGAATCAAGTTGTGTTAGAAGCTACGAATAATTACTTTAAACCAGGCTCTACTTTGACAAATGTTAAGTTTTGTCTTTACTTGTAATTAATTATTAGAAGATTAATTACTAGATTATTAATTTATTTCTTGGTTCTTGTCTACTAATTTTCTAACGATTTTATTCCTTTTGTGTTTTGTATTTTATAGTTATTTGGGTGAACATTTGTTATTTAATTTCTTTTATCGTATTAAGTCTCAACTTATGTTGGTATGTCTTCTTTCCTGTCTGCCGCGAGCTTTTTGCTCACTTGTGGAATTTAAATAAAAATCTGTTCTCTCGTTTGGTCGAAGAGAGACGACGCAAATGTCGTAGTCATTTTTTTCTTCTTCTTGTCTCATTTGTATTTGTGAAACGTGTAATAGCTTTAAAAAAAAATATCTCGATTCTGTTCATCCATAAGAGCCCTTCGACAAGGTTTTATTCAGATATCAGCTCCCGCAGAGGTCCAAATGTTGTCAGACGAATTATTTATTTATTGTTTCTAATCGGGGCATGAAGAAATAGTCGCCAGCTTGCTTCTACTACGATTCAAGGGAACAGATACGCTTTAAGGGCTGCGCGAGACGGGAAAGTTCTGGAATCGCCTCACTTGGCGTTGCAGTTGCTGGTATTTGCGTATTCGTTGCATTTGGCAAAATATCTGACGTATTCACAAATAATCACAAACATGGCATCCTCACATGGAGTGAACGCGCCAAATACGCTCAATAGTGCCATATATGTTTTCTTATACAAAATAAGGACGGTAAGTATTTGACATAATTCAAGAAATATTTATAGTGTTTCGCTTTTATAGTCCATATTACAGAAATTGTAGAATAAGGAAAGTCAAAATAAAGGTTAAGGAACCAGAATATCAACGAATCTCGATCCCACGCTTTGCTCTGTTGAGGGAAAACCACACGTGTGGACGAAGGTTCGCGCAAACATTTGCCATATCCGAGTCCTTTGATGTGCGACTGCAAACCGACGAGAGGAGAGAGACACATGATGTGTTCTATGTATTAGCGCATTTGCCATAGAACAGCAAATACGGACAAATAACTCATGTGCACTCGGCCGTGTCTGGGCAGATACTCGTAAATGCATCAATACGCAACGTCAAGTGAAGTGACGGCATTATATTTGCAATTTTTGCGCAGTTGCCGTCCTTTTGGAAGAGATGAGGAAGTGATCCTTTTTGGAAGAGATGAACTGATCCGAGGAGATGAGGAACTGATTCGGTTGGATGAGGAACTGATTCGGTTGGATGAGGAACTGATTCGGTTGGATGAGGAACTGATTCGGTTGGATAAGGGACTGATCCGATTAGGTGAGGAACTGATCCGGTTTTGGTGAGGAACTGATCCGTTTTGAAGAGATGAGGAACTGATCCGTTTTGGTAAAGATGAGGAACTGAGTTTATGGTGCAGATACAGACGTCGTCGTGTCAGATGTATTCGAATGATTTCGCCCAGACGTTACGCGGTACGTAAACGTTTGAAAAGGCTTTCTCTTCCGAGAGAAACGAATTGTAGCAAGTATTTTTAATTTTTGTTTTCTGTTACTTGCTTCTTCTCGTTCATTTTCTCGCACATTCGCGTGACGTCAGAGAGATCACGAAGTGCTTGGCAATAAACGAAGCGAATCATCCCTCCAAGTGAAAAGTCACTGTGATGTACAATTGTTATAAAACAATACAACATGAATAATAACAAAGAGAAAACACGATTTAATTTGTATCTATCAATTAATAATATAGTACAGACAATATTCAGGAACTTTCCTCGACTCAATTGAAATACATAAACAGCTTTCGTCATCTATTACGCATCCCCCACCTCTTTTGTTGTCTCAGACTTACTCTGTTTATTTATGCTGATTTAATTCTTCCTCCTCTAGTACAACCTTCAGATGCTTGCGCTTAAATGCTTTTGTGGTCGTGGACGATGCCATACCATTCCTTCCGAGAGTGTTATCAGTTGTTTTCTTTTCCTGTTTGAAGCGATGATCGCAAGAGTGAGCTTCTCTTCATAGTAAACAGTCGAGCCTCAAGCGCTCAAAAGGGATTTTGTGTTTTATGCGCGTCAAGTAGTCAACTAATTAATTAATAATTCATTCTACTGGTTTATTTTATACATTGCACGAGAACAATTACTTTGTGACCTTAAATCTCGATAATTAATATTTAGACTCCTCCTCTGACAACGGAGGGTCGCATTGTCTTCAGAGTCACGCGATGCGGCTGCGTCTGTTTCCGTTAGATGGCTCAGTTATTTTGCTCAGTTTGTGGTGAATTATTCTTGAAAACGGCCCCCGTAACGCGTGAAAATCTTTACGTCATTGCATCCGTCGTTCCTATTTCCCTTTGCTATGTTTTAGTAGGGTTTTTTTTTTTTCTATGCTAAGTCGGTACTTTTGCCGGAATAACAAAAAAAACAACACATGAACCCGCGAAAATTTCTCAGTATAAACCCCATAGTAATTGAAAGTCAAACAATTCACAATTTTGCGCCGTAAGGGTATGGAAATTGATCGCCACTGGATAGAGAAGGGTTCAAACTAACGTGTAAAAAAACATTTTTGGGGGTTACTTAAGCCTAGTTGCTCTGACAGAGCACGTCGTACCTTAAGTTGTTGATCGATTCATTGATGTGTTGGCGCTGAACTTATATCAATCCATGTGAACGCGAGCGTTACTCTTCCTACTTGTCGAGTGAAGGATTCGTATTTCCTCTTGTGCCGTTCGTTCTCGCACGTTCTTCGATCCGGATACGAAGGATGTGGAGGAGAGGAGAGGAGAGGGAGATCGGATGCCCTTTTCTTTTTCTTTTTCTTTCCAGCGCGTGGATCTAATTTAATGTCCGCCAGTATTTGAGATAACGGATTTATCATTTCTGTTCCCCCGTAAGGGCGAAATCATGGCACGGGCCCCCGTCAAATGAGAATGAAAATAGTTCAGTGCGTGTTGTAATATCAACAGAATATCCACACAGTTATCGATAAATTTCGTGCTATTCCGAACAGTGCTAATAATTCAAGATATCAAAAATTATAAAAACAGTAGTGTCCCTGTGTGGATGGCTCAACCATATGTGCGTTGCACGTCCCAGTGTATTCCATTATTAATATTTATAGTAAATGGGAAGGAAATGTAGCTTATTGAAGCTATTCAACCTTATCTATTCGTGGAGCGATAGGAGTTGGGTGGTGGTAGGGGGCTATTGTTAGTAGGTGGGCTGGTTAGTTGTGTTTACCAACAACTTGGCCCGCGTGGAAGGGCTCGTAATAGATAAAGAGTTACGCTACCGGAGGGATTTTCCCAACACAAAACTGTTGAAATGATGCTGAAACGGTTTTATTGTTGCGCATCGCGCTCCTTTCTTTCGATGCATCTGTTGGTTGCGCGTCGTGTCCGCTTGGAGCGCTCGTGTCGTTGGCGCTTCTGGTTGGTGGTTGTTGTTGGTGGAGGAAGGGTGGGGGAAGGAAGCATCGGTGGTCGTCGTCTAACGGGTCGCACTCAGAGCATTGAACTTTCGCACTCGCTGCAACGTCACGCGCTTCGTCCTTTTTAGAAAACGAAGCGTTCGTTGCGCTGCTGTTAAATTCGAACAAAATGATATGACACTTCAATAGTTTCTCATTCTAATTTCTCGTCGATGAGGTGGTCTTTGAGCGGATCTTTTGACCGCAGATATTTTCCCCCAGAAATTGTTCTTCTTCTCTTTGATGCATTCGATGTCATCGATCACGAAATTGTTTGTTTTTTTTCTTCGGGATTTCCTTCGGGTATTTTCCATGGGGAAAAAATGGCGTTAGTACTTTTGTTTTCTTAATATAGAATTTTTACTGGACAATTCATTTTGGCATGAGAAATGGATAACAGTACGTATTCATTAAAGAATTTTTTGAAATAAATATTAAATCCACCAGTGCCCTTGGGCCCTTGCTTGCTTCCAGAGTGTAACATATTTTATTGTTCTCCACGTGGTCAGACGTGGTTCGACACTTGCTTCCTGACGATAAAGTTTATTTTATCGTATAAATATAGTTTATTATTTTGAAATTTCATTCGAATGATAAAAGTAAGAATCTCAGCAAAATTTAAATATTTCGAAGAAACGTGAACCTCGTGCGTTGACTTTTTCTTAATTCTTCAGGTTCTATTTTTTATTATTCTTTCCATTATTCGCTTTTCTACTAAAACTTTTTGAGGTTTTTTTTACGCAGAACGTGATTTTATGGCGACAATTCTTCTGATTTTAATGTTGTTTTAGTGCAAGTAAACTATTTTAGTAAGTATTTTAAATTTGTAATTTTTTTTTGCTAGAGGAGCAAAAGTTGTTGCAAGAGTCGATACGTTCATGTTAGCAAAAAAATAAAAAAATAAAAAAAATTATTATTCGTTTCTTCTTCTCCTCCTCCTCCTTCTTCTTCTGCGTACCTTTACCCCACCCCTACCACATCGCAACAAATCATCCTTTCGTATACTTCGCGGTGAAAAAGGGTTTAGAAATATGCGGAAAAAAGAAAATGTAGAGGGGTACAACAATATCAAAATAATTTCTTCTTTCGTACCAATAAATAAATAAATAAATAAATAAATTTTTTTTTGGGTGGGGAAAAGCATAAAAAGTGCCTGAGATCGTGTAAATGAGAATTTTAAGGAAGCAAAGGATCACTTCGTATGAAAGTTTCTGCAGGGAAACTGCAGAGAAAACCCCAAGGCGACGTAGAGGACGAGGGCGAAACAAACCCTATACGGGATGTTTTCGGTTCTCGGATTCTCAATTCCAGATTAACTAAGAATCTAACGACGTCGTTTTCTTCTTCTAGAAAGTGAATCGATTTTGGCCGACTCGATCTCGACCCGAAATTCCCCGTCGCATTCGCACCGAGGTGCAGCGAGAATTTATTTATTGTCGAGAGAGCAGAAGTTGTAAAAGTGCGTACGACGATATGCAGAGGACGAGAAAGGTACGGATCCCATCAACTGAGATCAAGGATGGAGGACATTTCAGCGCTTCACTTTACTCCTAAGAATAAAAATAAAATGAGTAAAAGCTACTTGTTATAATATCAATAAAATACCGACGAATTAGTAGAAAATATATAAAACACACACACACACAAGATAGTTATTTCGCAGAGGACGTTGACTAGTATTGAGTGACGTCGTCCTGATGACTGTGTCGATTGCAGTCGAGTGGAGTTCGGTGGGTGGAGGGAGTGAGTTAGAGGAGGGGTGGAGGGGAAGGGGAACGAAGGAAAGGAACGAACGGCACATTTGTGTTTCTGCTGCCAAGTGGAGCGAGAGGTGAAAAGAGAAGAGGAGGAGGGGGAGAAACCGAAGCGAAGTAGAAGCAACGGTTTTCTTCGGTTCTTTCAAGAGTTTCTGCAGAAGGTCACAACAGCAGCCGACCACTGCTTCTTCTTCTTCTTCCTCTTTGCTTCTGCACTTCTTTACGTTATTAATTCTTCCAAGGGAAATATTTGATATGGTATAGATTTGGGTTCAGGTTGCAACAGCGAGTAGATTATCACCCTTTTTATATTATTATACAATAGTCAACTCTCTCGTCTGTCTGTCACTTCCTCCAATCACTCGACACACGCGATTCGTTCTGGTTTAATTCCCAGATATGTTCTCTGACGAGAGGTTTTTTTAAAAAAAAAAAAAATCTTACGTATCACAAGTAAGAGACAATAACGATAATACACATTCAAAATCTGGGGAAAACTCGATCTCAAAGAGACGTAAATAGTTCTCTTAAGTAAATAGTTAGACACGTCCCAAAAATGGTCTATTTAATTAGATTTACATGATGATGATGCGCACATAACGTATATTCTGTTACGCTGCCCAAACGGTGTACGACTGTATTTGTTGTTCGCATCAAAGAGTTCTACAAAAACAGTCCTCACCGTCATGTGTTTCTCTTTTGAAAGGTTGTTCCGGTTATTATTCAAAATAGAAGTTCAAAAGCATTAAAAATTAAGCAGGTAAAAATGAAATGCATTTAGGAAAGATGATAATGTTTTTAAATCGTAAAATT
The DNA here is from genome assembly GCA_002313205.1 of Laupala kohalensis. Lineage (NCBI taxonomy): Eukaryota > Metazoa > Arthropoda > Insecta > Orthoptera > Trigonidiidae > Laupala > Laupala kohalensis. Next base: position 101,520 of record NNCF01133952.1, on the reverse strand, counting down.
GGGACGAATAGTTTAGATTTCACAAGCAGCAGCAGCAGCAGCCGCTAGGATTATTTGCTACAACTGCTTATTTCTTTTACCTATTCACTTTTCATTCTCTTCAATCGACGCTGATATATTCTTTAAAAAGCGCATTTTGGTTATATCGTTCTTCACAGTCGCTTTACAAGTAGAATAATTTTTCCCCAGCGCAATACGTCAGAATTTTTTGGTTCCTTTTTCTGATTACACCTCCAGAATTTTCGTGTTTAAAAAAAAAAAAATCTTACGTATCACAAGTAAGAGACAATAACGATAATACACAATCAAAATCTGGGGAAAACTCGATCTCATAGAGACGTAAATAGTTCTCTTAAGTAAATAGTTAGACACGTCCCAAAAATGGTCTATTTAATTAGATTTACATGATGATGATGCGCACATAACGTATATTCTGTTACGCTGCCCAAACGGTGTACGACTGTATTTGTTGTTCGCATCAAAGAGTTCTACAAAAACAGTCCTCACCGTCATGTGTTTCTCTTTTGAAAGGTTGTTCCGGTTATTATTCAAAATAGAAGTTCAAAAGCATTAAAAATTAAGCAGGTAAAAATGAAATGCATTTAGGAAAGATGATAATGTTTTTAAATCGTAAAATTGGGACGAATAGTTTAGATTTCACAAGCAGCAGCAGCAGCNCACACACACTTTTTTTTGTCAAAAATATATATATTTGCGATATAAGAAAGGACTTTTCTCTGACACCAGGAGCAGGCGAAACAGACTTGAGAACAACAGCGATGTTAACATCATCATCCCTCCCTGTGTCACGAGGATGTGTTTTAGAAGAACACACTCGTAATGTCACGTGATACTGAGTGCGCGTTCGGGTAGCGTGATGGATTCATGTGTATATCATTTGATTAAATAAATAATTTGAAATCCAGCAGCATCTCATTGCTTCTCTAATATCAGGGAAATGTATTTATTGATATTCTCCTTTTAAGAAGTTAGTAGTAGTTTTAAATATTCTATATCGAATGTAGTAAGTGTTTTTATTTTATTGTCAGCAGCGAATAAAGAAACTTGACAATTAAGATGTGAATATGATGACGCTGGAACGAGGCGTAGCGTATCGATATCCGGTCTCAGATAACATCCGCGTCACATCCTGTCTCTATCTTCGAGGGTTGATTTCCTGTTTCCTCTTCCCACTTCCCACGTTTTATACTCCGCTCTTTTGCATTTACTCGTCTTTATTTTTGTCTTGGAACGAAAGAGAAAGAAAATATCCTCGAACGGAAACGCTCTGTGTCTATCGGTTTCAGTGGTCGCAACTGCTGCAGGGCTTCTAACTGCTGCTCTCGTCACAATAAATTACTTACTTATTATTATTATTATTCAGTCTAATTGGTGTGATGTTGGTACAGAGCTAGTGCACAGTGTAGCCAACAGTTTTACTCCGCCGTCGCCCATAAGAGTAATGGTATTTGTACCTGGCGTTTTGTTGCCGGGACAATCGAATATNTCTCGTCACAATAAATTACTTACTTATTATTATTATTATTCAGTCTAATTGGTGTGATGTTGGTACAGAGCTAGTGCACAGTGTAGCCAACAGTTTTACTCCGCCGTCGCCCATAAGAGTAATGGTATTTGTACCTGGCGTTATGTTGCCGGGACAATCGAATATTCTAAAACTTAAATCCATGGCCAACATGGACCATCAAATTCGACGCACTCGATGGCTCTTGTGGCTGTCCTTCCGTTCCTTCTGTTACTTCCGTTCCTTCTGTTACTTCCGTTCCTTCTGTTACTTCCGTTCCTTCTAACCTAACGACTATTACTTTGTGGTCTTAATTTTTTGCGTTATTATTAACTTTTCTATTTCTTTACAGCAAACAGTCGCTTCGCTGACTGACTATTTAAAAAAATTCATTCTGATCCACAACTTGAATTCGTGTCGAGTCGCCGTCGTGTAGAATTCTCGAAAAAGTTACGTGCCTCTGGAGAATACGCGGCGGGACGTTGATGTGCCGATACAGAATACAGTTCCTCGTATGTTCGTAAAACGTGACCACACCAACATCATCCATCCATCTGCTTCTTAATTAGGCTCTACTATCTCACCTTCCATATTCTTTTATACTCTTTTGTACCTTCAGATCATTTTGAACGTCATCTTTCCAAATGAGTTTAGCAAATTCTCTCTTCTGACATTCGACATACGATGGGTCCAAACCAAAACTCAATCTCGTCGCTTTCATGTGCTTTACAAATACGTCAAGTCTTTACCCGAATATTTTCCTCAGACTCTGTGTGTTTCCCCCGGGTTTTGTCATTTTGCCCGGTAGAACTTCACTTTAACATTTCTGGAGAGTAGCTGCAAACACCGAGAAATTCTTTCTTGAATTAGTAGAAAAACATTTTATGTTAAACCGATCTGCGCCTCTTAATTGCTCGGCGATATCGTAGCGAACTTTCATCTTGAATTATTGGCTCTTATTTGTTGTTGCGTTTATTATCAAGGTATGATTTTTTCCTTCGCTTCACACTAACTTCACAAACCATCAGCTGATCACAAAACTGTGCCAAGTGCATCTTTTACCTTTCGAGTTTCAGCTTTGTATCGTACAAGTTGACATTAGGTTTTTTCTTTCTTTCTTTCTTTCTTTTTCTCTTTCTCTGAACAACCCTGTTGACTATCGAAGCCCTCCATCCGTCCGTCCGTCCCCACGAAGCGATACGTCGTCGTCGTCGTAACATTCCTGTTTTGAAGGCACTCTAACAATAGGTGTTCTTCTTATGCAGCCATTTTGGTCCCAATTCGCCTCACGAAGGACGTAATTTTGTGAATACATGCTCGTAGTTTAAAATATTGGAATGATTCTAACTATGTCTGATTGACATAATGAACGAAATAAAAACACTACAATTATTCATTGATATTCATTATTTATGCAAATTAAAAACAATAATTCTACGATTATTGCCACGTAATATAAACTTAGGCACTATATGAATATATCTTTTAAGTGTTTGTCAATAACGAAAATATGTTACTAACTCAATATTTCCTATGAAAAAAAAACGGCTACTTTTTTTTGTGAAAACAGAATCCGAAGCAATGTTGTCGATGCGTTTTCTTGCAACTTACAACATTCGGACCGAGATGGGCGGCGTGAGGGAGGAGGATACCTATATTCTTAAACTGTCGTTATACTAAAGCGCGTATTTTGATATTTTGCTTTGATTCCGTCACTTCTCTCTCTCTTCGACTCTCGTTCGTCCAGGAGGAAAGACCTTCCATTCCTCACCTCTCTCTGGCCGTCTTCTGTTGTCGTCCTTGACGACGAATACACAAAATGCGTTCGACGAAAAATCCTTTAGGGTCCCCCCCCCCTTCTACCCTTCTACCCACCTCTCACCCGTTGGAACAATTTTTTTTTCTTTTTTTTTACGACGCTTTTCCTTTCATGTTTGTGCATCGTAATGTTTTTAAATTAATGTATTTTTTATAACAAAATGTTGCCTCGACCCAGGCTTCCATATTATAAGCATTCATTATTTTCCTTCTTTAATTTTCTTTGTGCGTAAATTTAGAATCGGGAGATAGCCCCTCCGTGGCTCACGTGGCAGCGTTGTAGCTCATCACCAAGTCATCCCGGGTTCAATTCCCGGTGGGACCCGAATATGTGTGTAGCTTTTGACATTAATGTCCCCCTTTATATAGCTGTGGCTGCTGAAAATTAGAGGAATTTTCAGAATCCACCTCCACCAACTGTGTTACTATTACTAACTATTTCTACTAACCCCAGATGGGTCAAGTTGTTGATAAAACCAACCTACTAACAATAAACCCTACCTGCTAACTCTCATCGCGCTCCATGTGGATAAGCTTCAATACACCAAGATACATTTCCCTCCCATTTTCAAATACAATAATAAAACTAAATTTGGAGGTTGAAATTAGATTCGTGTACTGCTAATTTAATAATAATAATAATAATAATAATAAT
>NNCF01133952.1:84537-96876 GCA_002313205.1 Laupala kohalensis | reverse complement strand
CAGTAATTCGGTCTTAACAAACACGACCGTTTCATAAATATAAATGCAGGGAAGTGTTAAGATATTTAATTCCTTGAATAAAAGTTTAAAGTACTTCCGCCGTACTTAGTCTAAAGCATCTTTTCAGTGGAAAGCTGGCGAGAGTAAAAGTAACTACAAGACGACATCACATCTGTTGTTTATTCTGAAAATGAATAATACTTGTATCATTTCACCGATATCCAACTAGTTTTATATCACTTAAAATTGACCAAGTAACTCTTGCGGTTTAATAGAAGTATTTCAAAAGGTGATGTATTTTATACTTACGTAGAAGAATTTCTCAAAGCGTTTTTCTTAAATTTATTTATCTGACGCTTGAAGTACTTTCGTGTTCATCTTACAGACGTTACCGTAATTCAGGTTTTTCCTCGATTGATCTAGGTAAATGCTGAAATGATCCCTGAGCAAAAAAGAAAAAAATAGTCCTCCAATTATTGTAATTTATTTAAATGAACACTTGGACATAACGTTTCCGTGTTTTACGAAATTTGAACACTTTTAATTTTAATTTCAATTCTCTTGACGACAAAAGAAGAAGCAAAATATAGTTTTATATTCGTGTTTTGGTCGCGTCTTTCTTCAAATGAATGATGACGGAAATCCGGAAGAGCTTCATATTATTGATTTCCATGGTTTTGTTCACCGTTATGGTATATGTTGATGATTTTTTTTCTTCTGAGGAAACACCTATTGATAAAACGACCGAGTGTCATTTCCATCTCATGTTCCTAAAGATAAAAACTTTCGAACTATGTGGAATGTTGCAATATTGACGGTTCTCTGAAGATATACGTGAAAAAATTTGGTTGTTATTGTTGTTATCTTTGTTGTTGTGGTTGTACAGAATTTTTTTTTTTAACCGAATGCTCAAAACTTCAATTTACAAAATGATAATGTTAAACGTTGTCTTCTTCTTTTAAGTCTCGTGTAAATGTCCAAAAATGATTCTCTCGCTGTTTCGTGTCGATGTAGTGAAGGAAATATTTTCCCTCTTTTGAGTGAAAAGGTTTCGATGATTCGTGTTTCCGTTTGCGGCAGAGGGCGAGTCGCCATTTTCATTCGCATCCCTCCAACTTTCGATAATTGAGTCTTCTATNGTCGCCATTTTCATTCGCATCCCTCCAACTTTCGATAATTGAGTCTTCTATTCTGTTAGTAGGAAAACAGCGATTCGTGAATTATAGCGTATTTAATTCTGGGAATCATTGATTACGCCGTTTATACAGAAACAATGTATTTGAAAAACGGTAGTAAGTGTGAGTACTAAAAACTATTTTCTTGTTCATTGTGATATTTGTAGTATTTGTAGTAAATGGGAGGGGAAATGTAGCTCAGTGCTATTGAAGGTTTTATCTACACGGAGCGATAGGAGGTAGGCGGAGGGTAGAATGGTAGTAGTATGGGCGGGCAAGTTAGATGGGTTTTATCTACAATTTGGCCCACGTGGAGGGGTTAGTAGAAGTGGTTAGTAATAGTAATAGTTAAGAGTTAGTGATACTAGGAGCAGAAGATAGAGGTGGTTAGAGGAAGGAAGGAGGGTTCGCTTTTAACAGTGGTCACAGCTTTATATAAGCTGAAGGACATTGAAGTGAAAAACTACGAATATTTTTCTGCCCACGCTGGGAATTGAACTTGAGATGACGAAGTAGAAAGCAAGCATGCTAGCTACTGACTCTTGGTTATCGAATACCTATGGTTTCTGCATTTTCAGTTTTTTCTTGCATTTTTGGTACAGTTTATATTGTTAAACACACACTTCTTTTCTCTGGTTGTCTTAATCTAAAATCTAATTGGACAATCTAAAAAGATAACTTGGGACTGAATCCAACAACATATTACAACGGTAAAAATGGCAAAGAGATCCAAAAAAGTAGTATAGTAAAACATTGTGTCAAATTGAACCATAATATGTATTTCTCTAGAGTTCAAATAATAGACAAGAAAGAATTATTTCCGGAGGTACATTTCAGAATACATCAACATACAATTAAATAATACAATGAATAACCAATTATAAAATAATGTATTCACTTATGAGTTTGATAGTGTTTTTCTTCATTTGAAAAACTTGTAACAAGGTTAGTATTATTTTTTTGTGGGGCGTAGACATCGAGGTCATTGAGAGTTCTAAAATTCTGTACAGGTAGGGAGGAAAATGCAGTTACGCAACATGACTCTCTCCCCGCGTGTGGGACTCAACCCTACCCCACTAAGAGCCCTACTGAATTACAACTCAAAACTCAAATATATGAACATATCTCCTAACATTACATATATCATTATTTAAAAAAAGGGAAAGAGGAAAATGAAAGATACCCTGATAGCCCTAATGGCGTCGGGATCGAAAAGAACAACAAGAGGTGACACTAAGAAAGGTCAGGAAAGAGAAAGGAAGAAGCATAGCACAAGTAAGTGGAAGCAAGAACGCGAGACTCAGCTCTCGGGGTCCCGTGTTCGCCAAACACGTACTTACTAGATGTAAGAAGTCCCCTGGGGGGTAGGTTGGTAATGATGAACCAAAAACTTTAACAATATTGTATTGGTACCTCTACTCGTTTCGTGTCATTCTGACCGTAACAGGTGACAAGACCACACATACGAAAACGGTTATAGATCATTATATTACTGATAACGGTTATTTTATACAAGTTAAGGGTATTGTTGACAATGAATCAAATATTCTGATATTTTAAAATATCGACGATGTGTTCTCACGAAAACCTTTTACTTCCGTAATAGATTCACTGGAGTGTTTGATTCGCTGTGTGTAATGTATTTAATTAACGACTAACTTTTTATCTTTTATGTAGAAATTTTTCAATCCTTAGCCTCTCGCATAGGGTCCTTGATCGGAATTGATGGAATACGTCCCTTTGCTCGCTTCCGGAGAGTAAATTAGTTTATTGTCCTCCACGTGGTCATACATGGCAGTTTGTAATTTTGCTTTTTTGACAGTAATTTTGTTTCATTACAGTTTAAATTATGTCGATGTATAAGAATGAGAGATGCACTCTGTCGTTACGGGGAAACGTCGTCGTCGTCCCTCCGATTCAAGATAATCATATATTATGTACAAATAGATATTGACATTGATAATGAAGTGATTGTTAGATAATAAAGAACAGATATTGATAATTGATTGTGTATAATGTAACACAAAATTTTAATTTTCCTCGTGTAACAGTTTATAGTGAATAACATTCTCAAATGTCCCGTAGGGCTAAGAATATTTTTGATTTTGAATTCGGTTTTGTAAAACTGAAACCGCGGGGGAGGAGCGATGAAATCATGAAATAATTCATTCGCAGATTCGCACTTCTAAGGTCTCGAGCGACGCGTCCATTTTACTAGATTTCACTGAGAATTGACTTAGTTCAAACGTGAAAGTGTGAGTGAAGTTCTGAACCTCCCGCTCTCGAAGGCAGGCGCTTCGGTCGATGAATCCAAAGAACGCGATAATCGATTTTCGCTCGTAAATTGATTACAATTTCATCCGATTCAATAAACAAATAAACAAAAGCAAATGAGACGTCAATTCAACTCATTTTATTGTACTTTGTACGATGTTCATAAACGAACATTGAACAGTTGATTCGTAGAAAAAATAGACAAATGTACACATTGTTTCACAGAAAAAAATTAACTCGTAAGCAAAAGAGGGGATTCAAACTGATCGACTCCCCCCTCCCCCCTCCATCACAACACTTAACACATTTTTTTCCATTATTATTATTATTATTATTATTTATTNTCATTATTTGTTGCACACAATCTTCGAAATCCATCTATCTATAATTTTTTTTATATTTTTAATATATTCTGTCCATTGTATCTGTGTTAACTCCGTGTTTTTGTAGAAATACTTTTATTCCATTTCTGCTCTCTTTCGCAGCTCGCGTGCAGTTCCGTAACGCATGGTTTACACTTTCATTGTCTTGCGGACAGATGCACTGTTTTGTTGTGGTTATCTTCACCCTTTACCAATACTCCATGTTGTTTTAGTATTTGTAACATTGCTTGTGATGGATGAAACCATTTCTTATTTATATGACAGTAGCGGTCTGTTCTAATGTGATTCTGCCCTCCTTTTCCTTGTCCCAGCGAATATCCCAACATGCTGTTAATGCCGAGCCTATTCTTCCCTTCCATTTTCCTTCCGCGGGTCGTATCATTTCATCTGCTATTTGTATAGTTTCTCCTAACACCTAACCTCACTTTCCGGGAAAAGTCCCTCAAACGGTGGATGTTTGAGCTTTTAAACGCTGAAAGAGAAAACTAGAATGTTGCAAGGGAATTTTGCTTCGATGATATCAGTGGTTCGCTGACCACTCATGGATGTAGATCACGGCATTAATTTAATCTTTTATTCGTGTTATGAACCAGAAGAAATATGTCGTCATGAGAAATGATGTTCAACAATTTCCTTCTGATTAGCGTTTGCCCTCTGACGACACCCTTATCTCTGCCTATCGCGTTTTCCTATTAATATACTCGTCGTTTTCTCTTCTCTTCTCTTATCTGAGAGAGAGAGAATGTTCGTTCGTTCTCCTTATCTAACCGAAGTGTGTGTCTATAGAAGAGCTGAGCTGCTGCTGGACATTATCAACACGGAAAAGAAATCTAGCCTTCAATACGTCTGCTGCTTGTGGATTTGTATAATATATCAGTATTCGTGCTTATTTTTGGAACTCATTCCTAAGGACTGAAGAGAAACGTAAAAAGTCCTTATTTTTTATCCGCTGCATAGTTTCCTTAATTTTTACGAGAGGGTGGAAATCTCCCACTTGATTCACGGGATTGTAATACTTATACGTCACCACCGAAAGCCGTAAGCCACCGCTATGAGATGTTTAATCAAAAATATAGGGTTCCTTCCCAGTTACCTTCAAAATAAGATTTTTTTTTTCAATTTAGAAATCGAGGATTGAAAGTGGAAATTTGCCCAAAAGTGTTACCTTCAATAGATAACACCTCTCTATAAATTAGAGAGTTAATGGAATTATGACATTTTTTATGACCCGCTAAATGAACTGCAGATACGCGAGGGGTAAAGAAGTAGAAAAATTTAAAATATAGTCTCTGTTCAGCCTCTCATCATATCAATTTGAAAAGCGGAGAAACTGCTTATATTCAACTGTGTTGTACTCTGCGTATATTGAATGATTATTATTATTTCACAGGTTTCTTTTAAAAAAATAATTTTTTTTTGAAGCGCATCTGGAAAAAACGATTTTGTTTGAAGAAAGTGGCGACACAATTTTACGAGTGAGTGAGTGACTACGTAACAGTTAATGAATCGATTGAATAACTGCTACGACGAAGGGAATGAGAATAGAATAAATGTGTTTGATAGAAGAAAGAAAGAAGTAAATCTGTTTTGAATCAACGTGAAAGTTATCTTAACAGATCGAAGAAAAAAAGCTTCTCAAAACGATTGAGTTCTTTTGGAGATTCTGTTTTTTCTTTCTCTACAGCTCGAAATGAAACAGGTAATGAATGAAAGAGAACGGTAGAGATTAAAAAAGAAAAAAATACAGGAAAAACGTTTGGAATTTATTGAAGTTTGAAAGTGTTATTTGACAGCCGAACGCTTAAAGGCAAAAGTAGAGGCAGCTGATTTCGAATGCAAAATGTGTGACAGATGATTCGTGTCGTGTAATTTCCCCTGCAATAGATTATTTATTTATGTTGAAAGTATAATGCGCGTGAATATTAGTAGAGTTATTACATCTCTACTCTACGAATCAGTTGTAAAAACTCCTTCGTGTGATCTTCTTCTTCCTCATGTTTTCTGTGACGTCATCTTTTAATCGTTCGCTCACTTTTTACGTGTTTTCTCTCTCTCTCCCTCTTCATTCCTTAACCTCACACTGGCGTAGAGAGAGAGAGAGCAAAGAGATTGCACAACGCCTGTATCCGTCGTTTCGTTTGTGCATCTCTTTTCAAATGATTAAACTCTGGTTTTAAAGTGTGTTTATTGCAAAGAGAGGGAATATCATTTATCGTAAAGCAAAGAGTAACTTTCTGTTACTCATCCACTGTTTTCAGTGCTATCTAGCGACCGTAAAGCTAAACACAAAACGCGTGTCGATTCCGTATATCCCCTCTCCTGCAGTTTCCTCTACATTTATTTTGATTCAATAAATAAAGACATAAATAAAATAATTTCTTGTAAAAAGAAACTTGCAAACTGCGTCTCGTATGATTAGGTGGGGGGGGGGAGGGGCAATAAACTTATTTTCTCTCCTGAAGGAAACAAGCAAGGGACGTATCCCATCAATTCCGATCAAGGGCCCAAGGACTGCAGGGGCGGATTTAATATTTATTTAAAAAAATATTAAATAAAGTACGTTCTGATATCAATTTATTGTTGCAAAATGAGTCGTCAGAATTTGAGAAAAAATTATAACAAAAGTATTGAATGACAAATCTGCCAAAACCCGGGCTACACAGATAACACGTAGAGGTAGACAGAAGCGCTGAGCGGAGATTTTACAAAACGTTTCATTTTGAAGGATAGCAATCGGTATCCTTCACCTCGTCATCTCTTTTATGTTGTAAAATGTGACTTTTGATGATGTACCCCTTTCTCTCCTCGATCCACGGAATAAAGATGTTTTTTCTCTCTGCTCCTTTTGCTCTTCAGCGCTTCTTTCTCTTTGAAATGAGAAAAACGGAACACGATCATCTCTCTCTCTCTCTCTTGATATATATAAAACACGTGACACACACACACACAGACAGGGCATATTCTATCTTTAGCATTCACTCGTTTTGCATTCCGACGCCAAACAATGTCTGGTCACGTGGACAACATTTAATTGCAGTTCTTTCACTTTGTCTACGACCAAACTAGTTTCCTTGCCATGTATGTTGTTGTTGTTGTTGTTATTATTATTATATTTCTTCAATCATATTTCAGAAAGCAAACAATAAATCGGTAAAAACATATATTATTTAGTCTCGCTCGAGGTACATGTAACAATTGAAGATTTGTGAGGCGTAGAAATTATCATTTGAAGACTCCACTACATCGTTTTTCCAAATATTTTGCAAAAGTTGTTCTTCAATGGAATGGAAGAGGTGTGTAGCATAGCGCCCTAACCTTCCATCGTGGGAAGATTCATCTGAACCTGACAGATATTACAATTGCGTTGGGGTCTCTACCGCCAACCGTCTCTCAACAATCGAAATATTTTCTTCTCATTGTTGAAGGTGACGCGTTGATTTTCTCTATCATTTCTGTGTTTAACGATAATATTAAGAAGTTATTTGTCAAAGTTGCAAACCGCATGTTAGCTCGTGACGAGACAATAATTTACTCTCCGGAAGCAAGAGAGGGACCATCGCATCAATTCACATCAAGGGCCTCTTTGAGGCAGAGGCGGATTCAAAAATTTCAGCACGGTTCCTTTATATAACAATAAAAATAGTTCGGTTCGTGTTATGATTTCAACACAATATCAACAAATTAGTATTTAATAAAACACACACACACAAAAAAAGTAATTAAAGAAGTACTTCTTTAATAACTTTTTATTATCGAACTATAGATTATTCGGAAAGTATTGTTTACACATCGTAGCTATTAAAAAGAACACTCAAATTCTAGATTTAATGTGTTTCCACGGATGTGAGATGACAGAAGGCGCGTTGCATCACTCACTCGTCTCGGTCCTTATACGCGTGTGCGTATTGGCGCTCTCTTCGAGTGTTGTCGAGAGAGAGAGAGAGAGCGCGCGCGTGTGCGTCACGTACTCTGGAGAATGCATTCCATCATCATCCGTTTCTTACGCAACGAAACACTCTTCTTTCTCCAAAGAGATTACATCAGACTAAAAAGAATAAGAAGTACTTTTGTACAGCGGCGCGTGTACCGTATTTCTTAAAGTCAAATCGACTTCTTTTATTAAAAAACGAGCTAATGTTTTAGTATGACGTTAGCGAGAGCGCGTCGCAAAGAAAGTTTTTAAACGGGAATCGTTTTATTGCGTTTGAAAGGAAATTGTTATCAATGTCGATTTCTCAGTAATGTGGCTTCGTGTTCTTAATTGCCTTTTACTTACTGATTTGTCTTATTGTAAAACGTACCAATTGTGGTGTTGAATTTTAAGGGGAGCAGCAGTCCTTAATCCAGGTTACTCGAATGACGGTCGTATATAATTTTTTAAAATATTTATTATCATTGTAATTGTTTTAAAACACAACAATATAAATAATAACCAAGAAAAAAAAATGACTTAATTTGTATCTATCAGTTAATTGTATAGAGTACAAACAATATTCACCTCTTTGGAAAAAAAAGTATTATCTTTCTCTCAAATGTCCTACAGATAAAAAAGTGGCGTGAAAAATACTACAAAGGAAAATTTACTATTAAAAAATCAACTTTCGTGATTTAAAAGTAGCTCTTAAAAAAAGTGTTTATTCTCCATTAGACGTAATGTATTACACCATCAATTATCAAATAGCAATTATCTCTTTTAAATCGCCGGCGACATGTTTTTTCAAGTTGAAATTAAAATAAGACCATCTTACGCTGTTTATTTAACCCGATTTAAGATATTTTAATGATCTGATTCTCTACCCAAAAGGACACTGACTATACACAGGAGAGTGGAAATGTCCTTCAGTTGTCGGGGCTTTCGAAATGTGTTACGGAAAAACGTCGTCACTTTTGACAAAAGCTCGAACACGTCATCAGCGCAGTCAGATGGTGATTTTGGAACTAATTTAACTGGCTTGAAAAGAGATCCGATTCCCTTCCCAAGAAATTACACGAAAACTTAAAAAAGATGGCCAGAAATATAACTCTTTATCGACGAAGCGGGTTATAAACTTTACTAAGCGTGAGAAAAATGTAAATATATAAACAGTGATATAGTCTCCTTGGTTACACAATACAGTCATAGGATGAAGGGAGTCGTGTGTACAGTGTCCTTAGTGATACCTTAAGAACGAGAAATGACGACCGAGAGAGAGAGCCGTTGTGGGGGCGGGCGGAGGGGGTGGTGGTCTTATTTAGGAGACGGTGTTTGTGCCTCGTTTCTATTTCCGTCTGCGAGTTTTTTTTCTTTTCTTATTTCTTCAAGGTCAAGAGCAGCGGCGAAGTAGTTGCAGCAGCTATATAAACCGATGTGAGGGAGGGAGGAAGAGAAGAAGAAGAAGATATAAAAATAAAAAAAATACGTGAATTTGATTTCTGCAGCTCGGAAGCATCGTCTTCAAAAGGTCTTCAAGACCTTCATTGTACGCTTCTGATCGGCTGCGACGTCTTCCTCTTTAAACGTCATATTTTCTACGGAAGGCTAGTAGCGTTCTTTAACGTTTAATACATCATTATTTCATTCACATTATAACAAGCATTAATAATACATTCCATGAAAGAGCATTTTTTTCTATTATTTATAAATAAATAAATAACCTTTATTGTCAAAGAAGCAGTTACAAAAATGCGTATGACCGACCTCGAGGAGGAGGGGGGGGGGAGTTGATATATATTGTAAAAGTTAAAGTTACTCTCTCTCCTAAAGGAAAGAAGCAGGGGGACGTATCCCATCGATCCAGATCACGGGGGTCCAATGGCTGCCAAAGGGCGGATTTAATAATCATTCGTTTTAAAAATCAGAACCGTACTGTTATCAATTTATTATTCCGAAATGAATCGCAGTCAAAATTCGAGATTCATTGAATACGTTTGTTATACATTCTTATTACATTACATCCGCCACTGCTCGGAGGAAACCCGAAGAGAATCCCAGGAGAACCAGGATGGGGCTACGGAGATAATGTATGCAAACATGGCAAAAGGTTTGCATACAACCTAACCTCTCTTCGTTTCCGAGAAAACTGCGTTTGATAAAGAATTAAATCTAGAAGAGACGCTATTCGACCCATTTATTTGTAATCTATGAACACTGTTAGGATTTTCTGTTGTATTTTTACGAGTAAGGCGTGGAAAAGTGTTGTCCTGTCCATGAAATGTGAATTTACCGCTCAAGGTACTGTAGATATACTGCACAAAAGTACAGTGAATTTACCGCTCCTAAATATTGTATTTTTACAGCATCAAAGGGTTTACTAGATTTACATCATCGGTATTGTGAATTTTCTTCAAGGCATTAGATAGGCATTAGTATGAAGAAGGGAAATATGGGGGGAAAAAATTATCCAGTATGGAAAATGGAAAATGTGCAGAACATAAATATGGAGTCACAGAAGTAGAGAATTAAATATTTATCACATTATTCAACATAGTTATAAATATAATATTTTCATTATACTTAAAAGAAATATATATATTTTTCTTTGCACCCGCCACAATCGCACTTTGTTTTATTGTATGTTTGAAATCTGAAACAATTACAAATAAAAATCCATGATTATATTTTGTTCAAATTACATCACATATTTAGAGAATTTGCACTTCAATTATCAAGTGAAAACTGATTTAAACCTCCATGTCAGATATCATTTATATCCGCTTCTTAGACGTTTCCGGTTTGCATTTTGCTTCGTCCCAGAGGTCACTGAACTAGAAACTGTCACGACCTTTGTGTTATGGCTGAGTTTGTTTTATGGCATCTGGGCTTTTCGTGGCTGAAAGATGCTTCCTTTTTATATTTCCTTTCACTTCTCGTCGACACATGTCAATCGGAAGCTCAGGGAATCCCAGCGGTCACTTTTTTTTCGAACACGAGAACATTCTGAGACCGCGAAAAAAAAAACACTTCTGAATCAGTGACCTACACATTAAAAAAAATATATGAACATGTTAATATTGCTGTAACACAATTATCCCTTAAGACATAGTTTAGCCATAAAAAATATTTAAAAAATATACTTACTTATTTCTGTAGGTGGCAGAAGTTGATGCAAAAGAACTCACAAAGTACCACCGCAATCACTCCCAAAAAGAAGTCTCTCTCGCCTAAATCTATACGACGTCTGAGGGCACGTTAAGCTTAGGAGCAGATCTTATATATACACACATACACTTCCTTGTACTAAACTTCCTTCCGATTCCATAAATATATATTTTCATTTTCGCAAAAAAAAAAATTTATGGTTTATTTGCAGGACAATATTTCGGACAATGATCCGAAGGCGCTCAATCAGACGGGAGAGCAGCACATCGCGAAATTCTTCGTGCACTGATTTTACGTTAAATAAGATGCTTAACACACAATCATAAACGAAACTCTGAGTATTTAAACCTCACACTTCACGACTAACGAATTGCTATTCATTTGGCGCCTACTTCGCTTTTGAGCGATAAAAAAAATTACTTCTCTTTGGCGAAGGATATAGAGTTTCTCTGAATCCGTTTCTCTGAATTGCGACGCCAGCGCCTACCTGAAGACACACGTCGTGGCTGTATCCGGAAGTGCTTCAACGGCACATCGCGCACATTTCCGTCCTCGACACGATACAAAATGAAATTTGAGTATTTAAACTTCACACTTCACGGATCAATACATTCACCGCCGTCATAGCCTGAGTCATTAAGTGTCTTCTCTTGAAGAAACATTTCTTCTTAGAAATAAAAATCGCATAGCACGTCGGAAGAAGCGACTGTTTCTCTAATGCTTATTCATAATGACGGGCTGCACTCTGTACTTCACTCTGTAAATCAATAGTTAACGCAGTTAGACCACGTATTTCCCGTTGCGTTTATTTTGCAAACGTTTACTCCCATTTCCGTTACGGCATCACCTTCTGGGGTAATTCCGGTCAGAGTATTCGAACTTTCAGAATTGAGAAGAGGATAGTTCGGATAATTTGTAAATCTCACCCCCGAAATTCTTGTAAACCTTTATTTAAGGAATTAAATATCTTAACACTTCCCTGCATTTGTATTTATGAAACGGTCGTGTTTGTTGAGACCGAATTACTGAAGTGCCACCTTTGCTTCATACGAAACAGTCTCGCTCACGAACACAATATTCGCAATAGTAATAATATTCATCGGCCTAGAGAGTCAACCACTCTTTGCCAAAAAGGACCTTATCATTCGGGAATCGTTCTATATAATTCCCTGTCCGAGAATATACAAGACATTATGAAATTGAATCTCTTCAAATCCGCTGTTAAAAACTACCTCCCGCACCAGTGCTTCTACACAGTAAAATAATTTATTGATTTTAATAAAAGTTAAATCCGGCTTGTACTGTATCACGCCATTGCTGTAGCACTTTTTAAATGACTTATAACAATTTCAAAAACTATTTTCTTGCATGATTGTGTTGTCTTATGGCTCATATTAATTTAGTTTTATGTGTACTCAACATTGGCACG
>NNCF01133952.1:71846-84443 GCA_002313205.1 Laupala kohalensis | reverse complement strand
GTCTAGGGGCGTGTTTATTGTACTAATAAATCGTGTTATTTCAGTTCTTATGATTTTTAAACACTATACTCAGAATAATCTATAGTTCGATAATAACTTTTACATGTAAATTTACAAACATATTTGCGTTAAACTACAAACATATTGACATTATATATGTATTATAACTCGCAGCTAACTTTTTATCTTATCTAGGAACTTATGCAAAAACGTTTTTGAATCCGCCTCTGCCTTAGGGCCCTTCGATCGGAATTGATGGAATACGTTCCTTGCTCGCTTCCGGAGAGTAAATTAGTTTATTGTCCTCCACGTGGTCATACGCAGTTTGTAACTTTTGCTTTTTTTAAAATAAATTTATTATTATTATTATTAATAAAAGCAAAATATAATTTCCTTTTCCCCGACGCTACAAAACTTGTCACGAAATCAGTAGTCGTGCGGTACTTTTTGCACTAAAACGTATGTGTCGTACAAAAAAGATAAAAATTGCTATTAACAAGATACGAACCTCTCGCTCAGAATGAATATGACGTCTTGTAGTGAAATTATAACATTTATCGCATTCTTCTTACAATTGTTGTGCAATTTGTACAGTTGAAAATTAACAGTAAAGTCGGTGTAAAATCGCCAAGTTCTTTAAATTTACGGCTTTTGTGTAATATTGCATCATTTCCCAGAGCTTTTTAAAAATTACAACAAATGTGGTAAAATTGCAATATGCGTGTGGTAGAATTACAGATANAAATGTGGTAGAATTACAGATAATTCTATCAGTGTAAGTTTGTTTCATAATTCCTGACAAGTGATACACAACATGCGCTCCTTTGTGTAGTATCTTGTACTATTCACAACAATGTTCTGTGTCCTGTGTAGATTGTTGATGTGTTCCTGTGTACATTGTGACTCCGAGCGAAACTTGCGAACAAGTAAATGGTACGGGCAGAAAGTAATATCTGCCATGTTATTCAGGTAAAGGAAGTAGACTTCGTAAACATTCATCTTTCCGTAGAGAATATTGAAGGTAAGATTTTTCATCTAGTTGTCGTTTCAGTCGACCTTCACTTGTCGCGCACGGAGCCAAAGATCGTCTACGCGTGATACTCAAACCACGGCACATACTTTCACATTGACGCTTCTAAATATATTTTAAAATGGAAGTAAGTACCTTGCATGGAAGTGCAGGTGTGAATTTATAACTCGACACATGCAATGGCACGTTTTGCTCTTCCGTCAGTGATTTCGATTCATTGACGAAGAAAAATGTCTCAAAGACCTTTCAAACAGGAAAACGAAGTGGTATTGTACCAGAGCAATGATTTTTATTGTGTTTGACGTAAACTTTTAAGCGAAATTCTGTAGTTTGCGCGGAAGTAGATGGGTCGCTCGTCACCGTGTCATCCCGCGGGGTTCGATTCCCAGGTGGGGCGAGATAAAATTTGTAGCTTTTCATTTTCCATGTCTCAGTTTAAGTAGCTGTGAGTTAATACTCGGACACAGCAGCAATCTAGACGCTTATTCCTCCCATCTGGGTAAAATTNGAGTCTAGTGAGTAAACTCACACAACACTGAACCCTTTTACGTCCGAAACGAGATACTCACATACATTACGTGGCTGTAGTACTTTTTTCTGAACACCAAAATTGGAGAATTGTTTTTAAGAAATTTTCCAAAAATGTATTTTTTATCTTCATATATTTTGCATCTTTTTGATTTGTTCTTTTAATAAGGTGACAAAAACATATGTGAAATAAGAAAAAACTGCACCTATGAAACTGTTATCTGCATGTCCAATATGCCTTATCATCTTTTTTCCCTAAAAAGAAAGTCCGTTCTCGTGGGAATATATATAAACAATCTATACAGAATATAAATTCGGTGTGTCAGCAAAACACTTCACGTGGATCTGAGTGACGCATTCGATGTATCTGCACAAGCTTGTCATCAGTTGTAAATGTTCCTGTGGCGACGAACGACGTGTACTCAAACCCACGTGACTTGTGCAATATGGCTGCCCAACACGAATTACCAACTTTACGGAATCTACTTTTCATCCTAATAAATATCAATAGTAGTCACAAAAGCAAGTCTACTTCTGTATATGAACACGACGAACAAAAAGAGACACAAGGTAATAAATAAATATTCATTCCACACGCGCGATGCAGAAAAAGAACGGAAAAGGAGCACGCGAACTGAAGTGATGGTCGATGTTAGCGATAGATTTAAGTTTCCAGAAAATCGAATGTCGTGCCAACATTACGTGAGGTACAAATATCATTTTACTCTTGTGGACGACGACGGCGAAACGCTGTTCGCGAGCGCAAAGTACCAACATAACATCAAAATGATATAATTTAAATTAACGAGTAATTGATTTATTGCCGAGAGAGAGAGAGAGAGAGAGAGAGCGAGCTGTAGGTGTTACAAACTACCTTTCAGGAAAATAACGTTGAGGATATACAATAAACTAATAAACACTTCCGTTCACGATCAAGTTGAACTCTTTCTCTTAGAAGCGAAGTAAGATGACTTGGAACATGTTGCAGAATTTGGAAATGAGAGGGAGAAATGTAGCTTAGTGCTATTGAAGCTTAGTTTAAGAGGCGGGGGGTGGGGGTGGGGGGTTGAAAGACCAACAACGCGACGTTGCGTGGAGGGGGTTGGTGTTGTTTTGCTACGGGAAGAGTAGTATAAGTAGGAGTAGCAGGAGTTCCCTTTTCCGGTTGTGCTCTGCGAAAAGGACGGGGTCGAATGAACTAACACCCCGAGAACATTTCATTTTATGCCTTTCGGACTCTTTAAGACTCCTCCACCTAACGCGTGAGGGATTTGGGAAGGATAGATGTCGGGTTACCGTGTACCGACATTAGTCTGGAGTGTAGGTGAGGGA
Source organism: Laupala kohalensis (assembly GCA_002313205.1). NCBI lineage: Eukaryota > Metazoa > Arthropoda > Insecta > Orthoptera > Trigonidiidae > Laupala > Laupala kohalensis. Next base: position 81,553 of record NNCF01133952.1, on the reverse strand, counting down.
AGGGGGTTCGAACCCCCTCCCCCCCACCACCACCCCCAACGCTCTCAGCCAATGGGAACCGCTGTCGGTACATCCGGGAGAAGAGGGAATATTATTACGACTCAAATACAAAAGAAAGTTAATAGTTTCAATAACATGTAGTTTATAATTTTAAGTAAAATATCCAAATATATTTGACAAGTAGAAGGAACCTACTAATTATGAGTTTCGATATTTTGATATTAATAATAACAAAATCACTTTATTTTGAAGTGATGTGAACACTCTTATCTCCTACGCTTAACCTCTTTGGAGAACACATTTAATAATTCATTTTCCATGATATATAAAACAAAAATGAAAAATTCAAGTTAACGAAAGTCATAGATTATTGCAATTTTCTAATCCAATTTGTAAAATATATTATTTTACAGTTTCTTTTCTCGAGTTTTCGAAATCTTCTGTTCTTTGTTAATCCTCTGTCGAATGGATTTCGCCCTTCTCTGTGACGTCACAGCTAAGCGTCCAGTGACGTCATACCACTGTGTGATTTTTTTTTTTTCATGAACATTTACAATTGCCGGCAGCCATGCGATCTGGTAGATACGAAACTTTTTTTTTTTTTTAAATTTCGATTATTGTAACAAACTAATTGAAGTTGAAGAGCTCTTTGTCACCGTTTTTTTTGTGAAATGGTAAAAATGTTTTGGGATTTTTAAAATTAAAATTTTCCCTCCATACTGTCACATAATGAAATATTTTTTATTTATTCAGTTTTTAATGTATTGGAAAAATTTATATCTGTTATACAGTAGGTACTCTTAGAGAAATCTTGATCAACAGTCATGAATATCTCTTATTACGTGATAACTTTTCATCCCGGGTGTTAGGCCAGTGTTTTAATTTCATTGTCTTCCTTGGCGAAGGCAAAACTCTTTGAAAATGTAATGTGTGCGAGATTTGACATCCTACTTGTCTGCTTATAAAATACTCAATGCAATTCATTCTTCTTTATCGCTGGCATATTTTTCTAAAAGATCTTCACTGATGTACGTTTTGGATTTTTTAAATAATTGATACTAGTTTATTTTTTATAAATTATTCCTCTGCGCTCCCGTTTCATAAGTTTACGCGAATTTTTGCATGTGCATGTTTTTGGAAGAAGAAGCAAGAAGTTTATTGTCTGTGTTGAAACGGGAGAATATTTTCCTGCTTGCATTGGTTAATGTGAATGTAATAAATAAGCTTTATTGTCAAATAAGCAGTTTCAAATTGCGCAAGAGCATGTGGAAAAGAATAAACTAATTTTCCCTCCGGAAGCAAGCAAGGGACCGTTCATCCCATTGATTCAGTGGTCATTTTAAATGTAGATGATGAATATTGTTGCTTGCGGAGAGAATTCGTCTCTTGCATATAGAAGAGGACGCGTCATTCACGGTTGAGTGTGGAGTTTCCTCTGTGTTCGACTGTTCGTCAAGACAAGTGCGACGCGTGTTCGCTCATTCCCCCCCCTCTCCCGGTTGCTCTGACGTCACGATCCCTCCCTCCAATGCGCAACTCCTAGCGCTGAGCGGCGGCGAGCGAGAGAAGGTCAGTCGTCAGCTGAGTCGCAACAAGTGCGCAACGGTTGCTTCTTCTACTGCTATTGGTCAACTTGTATGACAGTGACATCATATTTGACATTTATTACAATCGTGATTCAGTGAATATCACATACACTTGGTCTCTTTTTTTATTTCTTTTTTAGTATAAAAAAATAGTGCTCTCGTGTGTTTCGGATGTTGCCAGCATCACGTGCACCTCTGCGTCTTCTTTCGCAACGCGACCTTCAGATGTGTATCGAAGAAGGAGGATCGATTCGTGGTGGTGCTGCTGCGTAGTTAAGTTAGTCGATCATTGCACAATACTCTCAACCTACTACGTCGTCTTCTATCTCTGAAAGAGGAGGAGGAGGAGGAGGAGGAGGAGACCCGTTCGATGACGTCATTCACACCGTCAGCGAAACAATCGAAAATGCAGGACGCGTATGTGTTGTTTTATTCTTCGCGAGATTCTCTTGTTGTGTTGCACCCTTAGTGGATTTGTTCTTCGAAATTGTGAATAGAAATCCTCAGACGTTTCTTTTCTTGTGTTCAATGGAAATAGATGTTGTTGTAAAAACCATAGCAGATGCTCATGTGATGAGATTTTATTCGTAGTGGAAATCCATCGATGCACAGCGATGTGATGAATTCCAAGTCGCATTTATTAATGATGACGAAATGTAGCTGATACTGGGAAAGAAAGAAAAGTCTGATTATCTTGTGCCTTATCTTCATCTGTGATTCCTCCTCCTCCTTCTTATTCACGTTCTTCGAGTACCTGAAGCGAGAGTGATGTGATCTACCTCAAAAGTGATCTACTTGTTCAAGTGAAGTGCATTTCTTATCGTCGGCGTTGTTGTTGCTGTTGTTACAATGATGAAGCCCCCGTGTGCGACACCCGCCGATTGTCCTCTGTGTCAAATCTTGTGGTCCTCTTCCCCATCATCATCGTCATCATCTGCTTCTCCGTCTTCCCCATCGTCGTCGTCTTCATCTTCTTCGACATCTTCTTCGTCGTGGGCGTTGAGTCGTCGCTTCGCTTGCGCCCCACCGCCCCCGTCGTTGCATCCGCCTCCGTTGGGGGCGTTGGGGGCGGCCGCCGCCGCCTGGGGATGGTTCCCTCAGCTGTTGCTGCTGCCGCCGCCGCCGCCGCCTCCTGCACCGTCCGTGGCCCTGAGAGAGCTCTTGTTAGCAGCTTGTCTGTTACGAGGTGAGACAGACAGACAGACACTTGCTACGTGCTGCGTCCATTTACGTATCAAAAGAGTTTATTTCCTTTTTCTACTACAATTCGTATGAATCTTTTATCTTTTCTTTCCTGCGTGTCCATATGTTGCACCTTTCTTTTTCTTAGACTCTTGCGGGTTATTCTTCATCGCATATCCTCCGTTCTTATATGAAGTTCTTTTTTCATTCATTCTCTCGAAAGTCCACAAAGGACAATTCTCCTTTTCCTAATTTCTGTCTGTAATTTTTTCAATGCGCGAATAAATTTCTTTTCTCCATCTTTCATTGGACCCGAGATTTTTCTGAGTAATTTCCTTTCAGTTATTTGTCGTTGCTCCGTTAATATATTCTTGTTCACGAGAAGACACTCAGCAGCATATATTGCTTCCGGCCGTATGACTGTTACATGTTTATTTATTTATTTACTTAGTTATTTATTTAAAACAGGTATAAATTGTATATACATTTATTAAACCGCAGAGGGAGAGAAATCCCTCTGTGTATGGACTATAGTGACCTAGCACTATTCACTGACTAATTTATTAAACATAATAAGAGAAAGGAATTTTGACGTATTTGGTATTTTATTTCCTACATTATTGTAAATGAACCAATACGAACGAATATGAACATATTTGTCCGAGAGACATTGTTGTTGTTTACAACCAATACGAAAATTTCTTCTTCTCTTTCTTTCAACTATAGTTTCTTACATACAAGTAAAAATTTACGCTTATTGGGAAAAGTAAATTATTTATTACATAATAAACCAAATAATCATCACAGTTTCACAGAAAGGTAATGAATTATTTTTATCTTTGTTATCATTTTTTTTCTTTTCGAGAAAGAAGGAAGCCCGTCACTTCGCGTTTGTGTCATGGCAACAAACCCGTGTTCGATTAACAACATTTGTAAAAGAAAAGTTATTGAAGGTCACATTGCGCATATGTCACAGGGCCCCCTAAACTATGTTTCAACTATTCAATATCCAGTAGCCGTTTTTTTCTTTCTGATATAAAATTAATGTGGACTTTTTGTATAAAATTAACGTAATGAGAGTCATAGAACTTTTTTTCTCTATCCCGATATCGAAATATAAATGGGAAAGTTGCAATGACGTCACAACAAAAACTGCGAAAAACTCCCGTCGTGTGGGAAATGTATCACTTAACCTCACTTTGAAAAGATATTTTTTGTGTGATTCTCTAAGTGGGAGGAGGAAGAAGCATGAAAATGTCTTCGTGCAACAGTAAATATCATTAGTGCTTATTGTTAGTTAATTAATTAATTAGATCTCAACTTGATTTCAGCGAACAAAATATTTAATTTATTGCGAAAACATTGTGAGGTTGTAGATGGGGTTACCGTGTTTCTCCTCGGATTACTCAGATACGTAAAACGTGCCCTTCGAAGGGCGAAGACGAGAATAGCCAGCGGAAGGTAGACCAGGAAGCGGAGCATCTTCCGTCTGTCGCTATATCCGTTTCCCCTCTCCTCCCCATCAACATACCCCTTCCCCCACCACCACCACAGAGACAATTGAAGGAGCGCTGCTGTTTCGTCGCTTCTTCAGTTCCATGTATTGTGGATGAATAACCAGACTCAATAACAAGTTTATATATGTTTGTTTATTTATGTGTATGTGTATATGTATAGCTGGTTATTGAGTCTGGGTGGAAGAAGAAGGATAGAAGAAAGAAAAAAAATAAAACTTATATCATACTCTCTGCCGACGCTAAAAGCTAAGAAAATCGACTAATTGTGGATCTTGCTTTGTTGTTTGTAGCTCTGATGAAGATAATATAAATTTTCGAAACGTCGGCAGTATGGAATAGTGTTGTTATTTTTTTCTTCTCTCGACCCAGTCTCAATAACCGGTTGAAATTATAAAATTGGAGGCCACACAATATGAAGTGTACAAAAATAATAATAACAACAACAACTTTCGTCTTCTCAATAAAACTACTTACTGCTTTTCTAGGTTTTACTTGACGTAAGTTAGTGGTTCTAGAATCTCGATGTCAGTAGAATACCATAATTACATTACATACAGTAACATTTTGTTTCTAATGTTTGTGATATGGTAAATTCAAAGAGTTGACTCATTAACTGTCGCACGCAAAACTATTTTAAAATGTTTTTACTCACCTTCTTTTCTTCTTCTTCGAATATCCCTTCAAAGTCCGATGAATGATTCTATTGTTGTAGGATTTTCATACGTGAAAACAGTACGTATTTGATTTAAAAAAAATTTTTTTTTTATAAGTATTAAAAATCCGCCACTGCAGCCCATGGACCTTTGATAGGAATTGATGTGATGGTCCCTTGCTTGTTTCCGGAGAGTAACTTAGTTTATTGCCCCCAACGTGGTCACACGCAGTTTGCAACTTTTGCTTTTTACACAATACAGTTTACTTATTTATTTATTTATTTATTTATTTATCTATCAGAGGATGATTGAAATGAGTCTGAATAGGCTTTTTCCATCAGTCGTGTTTAGGGTTGAGTGATATATTTTGCCCCTTACGAAGTATAACGTTTTTTTTTGAGCAGAGTGGAATTTCCACCCCACGCGCATCGCGCTGTCGCGTGTTGACGTTTGCTTCGATTACCCTTATGTTATGTCGGGGTTCGCATCCGCTTTCGGCTCTATTTTTCTTATGTCCCTCTCCTCGGGATATTTGAAGCACTAACGTTATATACAGCGCAAGGAAAGTTTCTTCGAAATTAAGTTCATCTACGGTAACAACTGACGCGTCTATATATGAAATTACTTCTAGTTAGTACTATAAAAGCACCCAGAAATTAAATTTTCGTTCGGAGTACTTTCTTCTTTTGAGAAAATCGATATGAACTGCCGTCAATTTCTGGAACTGAAAAAAAAAAAAAAAGAATCTTTCCTGAATTCCGGAAGTCGTATATTTTGATACGAGAAGAACGCAAATGTCTTTGTTTGTTACGCTTTTACTCTACACACGAAATCAATGGTTTCCACAAAATCAATAGTTACCGAGATAATTTTGGTGAAAAACCTACAGAGATTTTCGTATATTTCTATATAGAGAGAGAGAGAGATCTTAAAAAACTCTGGATGTCTCGTTAGTGCTATTGTTATAATTAATCTTGGAATTATGTATAGATTTCTTTTATAGTTAAGATTCATTAGCAATATTTTCCGGAAATTTTAACATTTTCATAACCGTACATACTTTTCTTGTATTGTATTAAAATAAATTTGTAGATGTTCTGTTGGGCTGACAATTTCTATGTGTCACAGGGAGGTGGGTTGGGTTGGGAGTTAGAAATGATAAATCTGTCCTTGATCTGAATTGCTGGGATGGTCCCTTGCTTTCTTCCGGACAGTTTATTAACTGGTTAATTATCCTTTTTGCTTTGTCATCTGCAGTTTGTAAGTCTTTTGTCTACACATTAATTATTATTATTATGATTTCGTTACTCCTGACGACTTAATGGCGGCACAGTCGGTTGATTTGTAAACCCATTCCATGTCGCTGGCACAGAATGTGGGCAGTTCCCATCAGTCTTTTGAATTGCCAGACTGTTTCAACTAATTCTTGTTCAAATTTTGAGGAATCGCACCCAAGACTCATTCGGTGCGACGTCTGTCATTACATTCCTCCTTCGTCCGATCTCAATTGCCAAATTCTTTCCTGTATTTTAGTTGTTTTTCTGTCTCCTTCCAAATGATGTTTGAATAGCGACGTCTGCGACCTGGGTGGCAATGTCCCGCTGATTCGGTATTACCATGCGATCAGTGTGGATTTACTGATGTACTAATAGAAGTTACCGGTCTCTGTGTATATTCCTACCACTTGGGATTCTGTGCGTATGTGCCAATAATGGTGGTAGCAACAGATTCTATAATGTCTTTGTAAATACTCATACTTGGCAAGAACTGGACAATGCGACATTATATAGTGAATGGTTTCTGTCTGATCTTCCATGACATTCGGCGTTTGTCGTTCTGAGCGATTTTGAGAACTACCCTCTCGTAACGTCGCCTTCTCAATCCCTCTGGTCTTTTGGGGCAGCTTCCGATTGTGGTTTCATTCTTCTGCATTATTATTTTTGTTTGTTTTTTCTGTGTTTCTATCACGGTCCATTCCGGTTCTTCATCAATGGCGGGATCAGTTCCGAGTAAATTTGATTCAAAGGTCAACGCTGAAGTAACATCCCTGACAATGTGGCAGGTGTTAAGTGCGACTGACATCTGGATGAGGTTTCTTTACAGTTCCCTTCTTGATCCCTAGGGCCACGACATTTCTGCGTAGGTTCTTGTGTTTGAACGACTAAAAGGGATAATATGCACATTGTGTACTTTCCACTGCTTTATTATTATTTTTTGTAGTTGAATTTTATTTTGTCCGCAAACGATGATTGATAAAATGGTACGAGCCTAGAGGCTAAGTGTCCATTTCTCTTTGAAATTTACCAAAGATAAAAACTTTCTAACTGTATGGGATGTTGCAATAGTGATGGCTTTTTGCAGAGATATGAAAGTGTGTTTGGGTAAATTTAATGTTTTTAAACTGGAATGGGGATTACTCCTGTGTATGTGTTTCCAGAGAGAGGGATGTATTTTGATGATTGTGATGGGTGGATGGATGTGTTCAGAGTGAGAGGATGACTCTGAAGATCAAAATGTAATTTGTGGGTTTTGTTCTCAAACACTTGTCTCTGGTGTTGATACTGATAATCTGGTTCCCCCCCCCTTCAATCTCGAGTGAATACTTACGCGTAATTCTTGAAGAATGATTTTTGCCTCTGCAAGGAATCCGTCTTCAATTCCTAAAAGATACCCTTCTGTCTCCGCGAACAGATCACCCTTTACTAGCCACGTATTAGATGCTTCGTGGTCCACCTCTGGTTGATGTAGCTCATTGTAATGTGTCTTCCATGCACTTGTATTTAACATTCCCCCCCCCCCTCTCATGTCCTGGAGCACTGTGCAAAAACCCACGCCCGCCGTCGCTTCCAATCTCAAAGGGGAGTACGATTTATCGCTTTCTACTACTGATTGATGTTTTTTTTACGATGGAAGAATTCTCGTAGGGAATGAATTAAGTGGACTGTAGCCTTGATAAATCTAACAGGCCTCTTCCTCCCATTTTTTGAGGTAAACACAATCTTTCAGTGAAGGATTTCGGGTGGTGCACTCGATTTTGTNTTTACCTTATTTTCCTGGAGTTTGTAATTCAAAGCTAATTCCTGATGAATGATTTGTCATCACAACGCTTGTACGTCGACAGTATCTGGACTTCATTTACTATTATTATTATTATTGTTATTACTACCGTTAACTATTTTGACAACTTGTAGTTGGATTCAGGTGAGGTGCGGGGAATACCAAGCATCATAACCTCAACCAACGTCTTCCGACTATTCTACAGGTGTTAAGGATGGCTGCTTTTTTGTAAAGTTAGAAATATGTTTTTTTGGGGGAGTTGAAGCCGATTGATGCTCAGATGCAGGGACGCTGTGTGGGATGACTCCAGTGGTGGACAGGACTATGGGAAATATATATTTGTAGGTTGTGGGTGTTGGTCACTGCAATATCTATGATGTGAGTGATTTTCTTGAGTTTGTCTATTATGATAATATCTGGTCTGTCGTGATGGATTGCCTTGTCGGTGAAGGTTGATCTATCAAAATAAATTTTGTACTTGGTGTTCTCCGAAATGGACCTTGGGAAGTACTTGTTGTGCGGGACAGTGTCTTCTATTAGTCCAGACCTCCCGCATAGTTTCTTATTGATAATATTAGGAACTTGATGGTGTCTGTGGGTATAATCTATTTATTATTATTATTATTGAAATCTATAGTAGTAGTGGCGTCTAGTGCGCCGCCTTAAAGGTGTTGGGTGATGTTCGTTCGTGGCTCTCTCTCTCTCTGTTGCTGTTCAGTGGGCCAAGGCTACGTAGATGTGTGCGTGCTAGCGGGGTGCCCCCGTTCGCTGACCTCGTCTTCTGCTGCCGCCGCCGCCGCCTCCCCATCCCCCACTCCTCCTCCTCTCTTTCCTTCCCTTTCCCCTCCCTCGACGTCTGCGCGCGCCAACAGCGCATAGGATTCTTCAGGGGCTAATTCACTCACTGAGTCACTCACGTATCACATTTCACAATGCGCCCTTTTTTCTCTTCTCTTTTTGTTAAAATTGATGGCAGTTGAGACGCATTATTATCTTCCGTTTGATCTCATTTAATAGCGACACTTCACTTGGCCCAAACACGGCCGAGTGCACATCTTGCTATTTATTTGTCCGTATTTGCTGTTCTATGGCAAATGCGCTAAAACATAGAACACATCATGTATAACTCTCTCCTCTCGTCGGTCGGTTTGCAGTCGCACGTCAAAAGTACTCGGATATGGCAAATGTTTGCGCGAACCTTCGCCCACACGTGTGGTTTTCCCGCAACGGAGCAAAGCGCGGGATCGAGATTCGTTGATATTCTGGTTCCTTAACCTTTATTTTGACTTTTCGTATTCTACAATTTCTGTAATATGGGCTATAAAAGCGAAACACTATAAATATTTCTTGAATTATGTCAAATACATACCGTCCATTTTTTGTATAAGAAAACACATTTGGCACTATTGAGCGTATTTGGCGCGTTCACTCCATGTGAGGATGCCATGTTTGTGATTATTTGTGAATACGTCAGATATTTTGCCAAATACAGCGAATACGCAAATACCTGCAACTGCAACGCCAAGTGAAGTGCACGACAGCGTAACAGGGTTTGCCAAATGTTTCGTCTGCATTCGTCTGATTGGTTCGCTGCAGGACCTCATTCTCACTACGATTTACTTCTTCGTATTGTAGTGTATCAGTATTTGTAGTGTTGGGTTTTTGTACGTGAAGGTTGAATTATTTTCTCAGGGGGAGAGAGAGAGAGAGAG
>NNCF01133936.1:238047-391936 GCA_002313205.1 Laupala kohalensis | reverse complement strand
GACTAAAACTCGTTTTGGCAGATGCATTTTGAAAACGTTCAATACTAGTTCTGACAACGCAATATCGTCCAAAACTAGTATAGGTCGTTTTTGAAAAGACAACAAGAAGAGCTTTTTATTCTCGACCTCAAAGTAAAGTAAAGTATTTAGTATTGTTAAAATATTATTTTCATTTAAGAAATATTAGGGAAAATGGTCATTTTCCGTCTTTTAGCGTTTCTTATGTTCGAATTGGTAGAAACTTATTCTTTGAAATATACTTTTACATATATTAATAAAATTTATTTGCTGTAAACTGCATTGAACTTGATGCCCCGAGGCTGAACACATGGGACTTCGCAGACGGACCTCACTGTTTCAAGCTAAGAAGGCGTAAAATCACATTCATTTTGTTATATATTTAGGCAATTATATTGTTCTTTCTTTTTCACGTCAATACATTCTTTTATAATTTTTGTTATTGAAGAACATTGTGGTTATTTAGTTACAATTATAACACATGGGAGCGAAATGAGATTTTTTATCTCCAACTAATTGAGATCTCCATATGTAAACAGTTATTTAAAAATCTAAAAATGAGATTTTTGCTTTTTCATTATTTCTTTTTGGACAGAAGCAAAGGTGGTAGATATGTTTTCATGTTTTTGTCACTCGCGCGAACGACATGGTAATTATTTTCGTTTACGGCATGGTTTATTATCTTCCGAACTAATATCATCTCTGTTTTTTGTATGCAAATGTTGTTAAATCAATTGTCTGGAATTTTTGATATTTCATATTTAGCAATAAAAATGTGTGAGAATATTTGGTGCGTTGTCTTTACTGACACATCAACGCATAGATAAAACTGTTAGCGTGAAATTCTCAGCTTTAACTCTTATGCTGTCACTTCACTTGGCGTTGCGGTATTTGTGTAGCGTATTAGCTGTATTTGGCAAAATATTCGACGTGTTCACAAATATCACAAACATTCCGTCCTCACATGGTCCGAACACGCAAATAACTCAATATTGCCAAATAGATTTCCTTGTACCAACAATGAACGGGATATATTTGATATAATTCAAGAAATATTCATCCTCTTTCGTTTTTCCAGCCCATGTAAATGTTCCAGTCGATATTAAAGAAATTGTGGAATAAAAAAAGTGAAAATATAGGTTAAAGAACCAGAATTTCAACAAATCTCGATCACGTGCGCTCTTCTGAGCGAAACACGGCAAACCAAGTGTGGACGGATCATATTTGCCTTATTTGAGTCCTTTGATGTGGGACTAAAAACCGACAAGAGGACGGATATGGGTGTTCGCGTATTTGCCGTTGTAGAGCATATACATCGAATACAGACAAATAGCTCATCTACACTTGGCCGTGTTGGTAAATACACAAATACGCAACGCCAAGTGTAGTACCGGCAATATACTTGTGAGAACAGGCAATTTATACGAAATTAAAGTTAATGTAAAAAACTCAGAATTAAATCTTTTAATTGTAACATTCACTCAGAATGAAAACCTTGAATAGCAAATAAAACACGATCAACAATGTGGCATTCTGTTTACATAAATATGAACCATAAAATTAAAGAAATAAGTAAAACATTATCTTACTAATGCATAAAAATAAGATTTTGTTTGTTAATTTCTTTACATATTATCGTAAAAACTAAAAAAGTAACAGATGTCGGTTTTTTTAATATAAACCACAATCATTCAACTTAAAACATAGGTTAAATTAAAGTTTTTGATACGTTGAACGATAAATTATTTACCAACAATATAAAGACATTTAAGAATATCATAGAAAGTATTTTTTGGATATGCCACCTGTTGAACGTAGCTGCATAACTCTTATCATTCTAATTATTCACAAACTTTGGGAAGTTCAAGAACTACGTTATTTACTAAACATCGTATCGTAACCATATCATACTAGTATCTTAAAATAAGGTAGAGTTTTATTATGTTTAGTTAGCATGATCTTGAAAACTATAAGCGTTATTGATTTCGTGTCTTTTCCATACTAAGCAAAGCTATTTAACATAAAATACAAGCTAATTTAAAACCTAATAAATTGTTAAACATAATTTTATCAGATGTTAAAGATAACTTCTGTAGTTATAACTTCAGGTTTACGCACGTCATATCTAACAAGATCGGCCTTCGGTACCCGTAAATTGTGTGAAAACACCCAGTACGCTGTTCTTAGTTTTGACTCAACTCACGAATGGAAATTCTCGGTTTTTTCGTAAAAGCTTTTTTCTTTTGCAACACAAGAGACGCAAACAAAGATTGCAAGATTCATTTTGTAACGGTAATTAATTTTTGCAATACAAGAATAATTCTACTCAACTGATTTAAACATTGTTTACCAATTTAAGTTCTCTCATTTATTATTTCTCCTATATATTGCGACTTATAACCCCATTGAAGCTGGGAGAATAAGCTAGTTCGATGATAAAGGGAATTTTAATAAATTAAATAAATAGAATTATCTGAAACTACTCATTAAAAATACTTTCATTTTACACCGCATTCAATTGAAATATCTGTGTTCATTGAATGTCTGTGGTCTCATAATTAGTATTATATTATTGTGTGACATTAATATTCAGTAAGGTTAATCATAAAAACGATGAAATATGTTACCGGAATGAAAAGTTTCTAGTGATTCAAGCATAAGAAACACTAGAAAGGAAAACTACCACATTTATTAATACGTATCGTGCATGGAAATTACAATTTTAACGACCCTAAATACTCTAGAAATTGTAGTACCTTAAATTTCTCAAAAACTAATTTTTACGATAGATTGAAAACGCATAGAACTATTTCTGGCAAAAACGCATCTGTCAAAACTAGTTTTCGTCGTTTTTTCGTATATATTCGTATATTTAGTTTTTTTTTGTTTCGCGCAAAGATGAGTAGACAGCGTTCTTCGAAATTGGGCGCATGTGTTCTACAGGAAGGTCCAAGAAGACAACTACACATTTCTTTTTCAAAATTAGATTTCGATTTTTGAGATTAAATTTTAATCCTCAAGAAAAGTTCTCAAGCCTCAGAATTTGGCACACGCGTTCTCCAAGGTCGGCCAAATGCAACATCAAGAAATTAAAAACAAAACAAAAACGATGTATTTATTTTTTCTTGATCAATTCAAGTTTTTTTTCACCTAGTGTAAAATGGCCCAGAGCTTCAAAATTTGGCACACGCTTCGAAAGTTGGTCCGTGTAGATCTCCGAAAGATTTTTTTAAAATCGAAGTAAATTTTCTTTACTTAATTTTTTAACGTTGCTAACTTTTATCTGGTAATGTTTTAAGATTGGGTGTTCACTTTTAACAGTCCACACTAGAGTTAAAGGAAGATACAACGAAGTTAAAAAATCAATAGAAAATATTTTACTTGATGTCTCAGCCAAAAAAATGTATGTGAAAGAAATTGAACAACGGGTGATATAGCTCAGAATTTAAATATAAGATACACCAAATCGAAAAAATCCTAAAGATTGAAATCACTGAAACAAAAAATTAATACGAAAAAATGCAACATTATAACAATCTTTTGCATGGCAAAAGGTATAGCTCTCATAGGACAGAAGCTAAAGCAAATATTCTGCACAAATGCTGAGAATGTCGAAAATTTCTTGAGGTTAAAAAAATACATTGCTCATTCTATGGAATGTTTTGCAAGGGAGTACAATTACAGCATTTCTATAGCGCAGCTCAAAAATACTTCTTCTCTTTGTGAAAATCAAAAAGAACATTCTGTTGGGCAATGTCTATTCGGGTGCTGAAATATGACAAGAACTCATGAAGAATGGACAAATCAAGACTCGGCATAGATGAAGATTTGGAAACAAGCTTTAGAACCATCTGGATAAATTGAATAGTCAACAAAGAAGTAGTAAGTGAAATAAACAAAGGTAACATAAATTCATCGAAGGAAAAAAAACACCAAACGTGTGCACTTGGAAGTAATACAAAGACGTTTTTAAATTTACTCCACAGACATTGTCAAATGTCGCATTAAAAAAGAACAAATAACGAACAAATAATTTCAGCGAACAAAGTATCACCATAGACCTCATAGACAATAGCAGTATTTCAGAACACGGTCCGATAAGTCAACTTTGAATCTTGAAACTCATTAATTCAATGTTCAAATTTCGATAACATTAAAATGAGCGTGTAATACTTCTTATACTAGTAGCTAGGAATGCCATAAATAAAATTGCAGAAATGGTTTAAAGATTATTCTCAAAATCTTAAAATAATATATAAAAACTAATAATATATAAAAGTAAATAGAAACAAATTTAATGCAAATATTAAAGCTATTTACGTCTATAATATTACAAAATTTTATAAACTATAAGAGGTCCTAAAATTTTATAATTTAATCTTATTGATATATTCTAATGAAATTTTAATTCATTGTTAATGAAAAAATCTATACAAATTTTTCCTTTCCTTTATAACTTTCCTATGCCCATAGATAAAAGGACAAAATTCATGTGGATTTAAACATTTCGCTGAAGACGTAATCAAGATGAATTTTTTATAACGGTAGATATACACTACCCCGTTTCACAGCTCGTTTGTTTCGATTATTCCATTGAAAACATCTTTCAAAACTCATTGCGTTCTCCCGAAACCAACAGCTGCCGCGTAGAGACTGGAAGGTTGGCAATCTTGATGTTTGCGTCTGCGCAGTTGGCAGCGCTCTTGTCTCCTGCAGCCCGCGCGCCGGCCGCTTCACTGCCGCGCCTTCACCGCGGTCGGACGAACGTGTGTCCTGAGCCGAGTGTGCGACCGCAACGTGCTGTGAGGTACGTTTGTTTACGTGGCGGCCTGACAGTTTTGTGCGCGAGGAACAGTGACAGTGTTCGATATAAACGTGCCATTCGAGTGAACATTTCATTTCGACTGTAAGGGGTTGGAATAATGGTATCTTCGCGTTTGACAAGAGGATTGAGGATTACGAACGAGGTGAGTTTATCAATTATATTTTGTTTACTATGTGTTCCCTCACTTAAAATAAATAATTGAATGTAAGAATTTCTTGGTAAAGTAATTTCTTCGATTGATTACAACACAATATCAACAAATAATGTTGTTAAAAATAACTTTGTTAATTTACTTTTTAACGATGTGCCAAGAAACAAATTATTTAATTTTATATTTATCGTTTTTAATATTAAGATTTTCATTATTACCAGGCTTTCTGTCATTGTGATTTCCTTGAAATACTTCTATTATTTCATGTTTGCGAGATTCCGTTTCTGTTAAATTCGTTTTGGTCAAATGGTAGCCGTCAGATATGTGCGTTTCGCCTACTGTCGCTCTTATAAAATTGTTGTAGACAGAACTAATGTGTGGTATGCAACATCCTGCATCTTTAGTCACGCGGATGGTGGCGCGTCTGTAACCTCTCGGTCGAAGAGCACGCAGGCCGACGTCAACTCAAGCTAACGGTGCAGTAAATGAAATCGAGCCGCTTCGGCCGTGGCACACTTCACTCGAGTCGACGACGGCAACGAAGCCAGGCAGCTAGGCGACGTCTGCGCCAGCCAGCCAGCGACGCATGAAGTGTGCCACTGTTGTCCCCGAACCTTTGGAAGCCTCTGGCACGAGCCACGACCGGACGTCCGCCTTCGAACTACGCGCACACGAGCGTGTTCTCTCTAAATGCACTCTTGTAGTCGGCCTGGCTTGGAACAAACACGCTACTATAAATTCAAGCACAATGCTTAATTGACAGGAGAGGAACAAACTCAAAAGTTTCCTCCATTACTCAAAAATATTATTTCCGCCTTTCAAAAATCTAGGTTGACCGTATCTAAGGAATAAGGAAACGCCAGGAGCAATGCTGTCTTCAAATTTGTGTATTTCAATTAGTGTCGCTGTATGTCGAAGGACGAAATTTTTATTTTTCTCTGCCTCCATTACCATTTATGATCTTAATAATTTGACCGTAAAATTCAATTATGTTGCATCTGCTATTATGATGGAGTTCACGCGGTACGTCAACCGTGAATTGTTATCCCTTTTGATACTTGAACTAATAAACATTGAAAGGACAGCGATCACAGCACATAGTTTCTCACAAGCTACACGAATTGCTTGTTTTGGAATCAACTCAAAAAGTAAATACTGAAAAACATTTGGACAAATCAATATGTTTCACCTGTCACTTCACCAATTACAGCATATATCTATTCGATTTTCATGCCTCGGTTTCAAATATGAACATCATAATCTTGAGTTCATTCATTATAGTTCGTTCACGAATCTTGCTTGTCTCAGCGTTTTATACCTTTCTCAAGCACATCATAATTATCTTCACATGTGTAGAAACAGGAAAATGAAATTTATGAATAATATTTGTATCCATAATGGATCACTGAATAAAAACAACCGTATCAGATAAAGTACGTCCTGATTGATGTGATAAACTTATCTCAAGGTGGAATGAAATTGAAAAACTTTAAGAAATATTCTGTCACAAGTAGTCGTTATCTAAATGATAACGAGTCCAATCGAAATTTATTTTTCCCTGAATGATTTTAGCATACATGAAAAGAAGGCTCGGGAACATGCGGCTAAAATTTTGCTAACTACATCATCACTTTCAAAATGTAAAAATAATATCACAAGATCGTCTAAGAGAAGATCAAATATATTTTATTCAATATGATAATTTCTGTAGAAGCGGAATTTCCGTTTAATTTCCGATCCTTGAATAATGTTGATTGATGGCTTATAATAAAACGTCAATTGGTGGTCCTTTAATTATGTATATTGTTCTTTATTGTAAAACTGTTAAATTTCCTTTTAAATACAATTATAGTGTAAATTTATTTCTTTGCATTTGATTACATTAACTCGAAGATTTCAAGTTAAGCTCACAGCATAAGTAACGGGGTTTTCTTCGTACGATTTCCTTCCTTAAAATATAAATTGTTATCCCGAGATCTTTTGAATTAACACATTTGTAGTTATGTTTACATTTGAAGAATTTTCTTGATTCAATCCGAGCAGGAAAATGAAATTCTGGGAAACATAACTTTGATATGCTCGCGGGAATAGGGATGAGACACGTTGAAACGAAATTCATTTTAGTCCCAATAGAATTGCTTAACTAGAGTAGTGATAAAACAGAGTAAATATAATCACAAATAATCATGAAATCCATTTACGATTTATTGATGAACCGTCCTTTAACTGTAACGTCAAATGAATATGCGTGAAAACGCGACCAAATTGTTTTTGTTGTTGATTTTTTCATACTTTGCGTTTGGTTTTTGACACAACAAAAACAGTTCACGACAGTTTAAAATTGACTGTTTCAATAATTTGATTTTTACTCTCCGAAGAAACTCGAGAAACCAACTTATAAACATTTTGACAAAGAGTACTTTATGTTTTCCATCAAAAATAACTACCCGTATGTAAAACATCTGGGCATCCTCATTCGCCTTAGTTCGTACTTTCTCTTCGATCACTTTGATGTGTTTTTTATGTAATCATCGTATCAGATAGCTTTGCATTCCTACTTACTAGTTTATTTGTGTATGTGTGTTTGTGAATTTCTATGCTCGTAAATCAAGTCAGGCGATCGCACTCTACCGACCTATCCTAGGAACTTACACCGTTGCTCTCTCAGAGGATGGAACTCCCCGCACAAGTGAACCTTTAGGAAGGAACCCTCCTGGGCCCAACCGCCATTAATTTTCTTGATTGGTTTTCTCGACCCTTCGGCTCGTCTTCACCTCGTGCTTAACTCCAAAAGAGGGATAATGTTCCACGCTTCAGCAGTCAGTGATCCAAATATTTCCTAATTCATTGGATAAATATTATTCCATAGTCTTACCCATAGAAATCATTTCGTAGTGTTGTTATCTATAGCTTGTGTAACAAAAAAATAACAAAGCTTAATTTCTTGTGATACAACAACATTTGATTAATTCTATAGATTGATGTAATGAAAAGGGGAAAAAATGTACAACTCTTATTGTTTTTGCATCGTAAGGTCGAATTAATGAATTTTCACCTTACTTATTGAGTACCGATTCTCTTTGCGAATTATGTATATACAATGTACCAATTACGGAGGTAGTTGTCGCCATAATCTCTCCCATTTGCATGTATTTGGTGTTTGTATTATTCCTAAAGTAATTAATATATTGATGAATATTAAATAATGTAGACGAATCGATAAGAATACGTGGTAGAGCCTGTGTGAAGCCCGTAATTTGAGTACAATCGAAGTCGATCATCATGCACCTCGAGGAATTCCCTACGCAGGTGAGTGTGTGGAGAGCGACCCTTTCTCCCTCGTGGAATCGAGAGGAGTAGGATACGTGGGGTGAGAACACCAATTCTCTCTCTCCTCCTGCGCGTATCTCATTACAAAACCCTCCGCTACGGGGCATCTGCAGAGGTGGAATGAGATCGTTACTCCATGTGGGAAATGAGATGCTGTCTCTTCTCAAACTGAGAACGCTCTACAATATGAGATTTATTACATTTGATTAAAATATTCAACTATGTTAACACTGTCTGCTTCTTCTTTCATCTTTTACGCTCGATTCTCTTCCAATCCTAAAGAAACGTTGTTAGTATTGCTAAGGGTGACATGGTTTGGCAATAGAGCGGGCGAATTTTTCATGGATACAGCCATATTTAACAAAATTTGATATCCGGAACAAATTTCTTTATTTTCAGCAAGGACTGTTTTATCGCTGGAATATCATTGCACCGCAGGAAAGTGAGGTAGAAATCATGGTTACCCACTGGGGACAAATTTACGAATGCTTAAAGTGATGTCCCTGAGTCACCACACGTTTTATATTCCGTGTCTCCTTGTCCTCTAGTTCTTCCGACTTTCCGTACTCCCACACCACGAAGTGTGTGAATCACGTGTGTTTCTCATATGCCAACGCGTTAATGAGCTCGGTACTTTACGGCTCGCAGCTTTCGAGGAGATGAGCTCCATTTTAAACGCGAGTTGTATTCATTTAAACATGTGAAGGTTAAATGACGGTCGTGGTGGGAGACGAGGGGGAGGATGAAGCCGCAAAAGCGCGTCAGTGGCTGGTGCGTGCGAAAGTAGTCCTAATGGCCTGCTAAAGTACAACAGCGAGTAATAGTGTGCATTAGAGCGTTTGGCACTGGTTACGGCTGGTTTCCGGCGTATCATGCGGAACAGGAATCTAGAAAGTGCTTCTAATGAGTAGCTCGTATTAGCGAGTTTGAATATCATTGAATTATAATTTTTTATCGTTAGGAGTATGTTGAAATGTTAAATCCGCCTCTGCCTTAGGGCCCTTGATCGAAATTGATGGGATGGTCCCTTACTTGCTTCCGGAGAGTAAATTAATTTATTGTCCTTCACGTAGTCATACGCAGTTTGTAACTGCTTTTTTGACAATATAGTTTATTTATAATTTTTCCTAGTTTGCTATATCTGCTTGCTCTTAAACTTTGTTTCTTTAAATTGCGCGTAAACACATGATATAATGAGTGGCTAATGGATTAAATAAACTTCTATTTATTTTAGAGTATATGACAGGTAATTTATTACAGGGAAAATCAATATTGATGAATTGAAAATGATTTTCTTCCCCTCCCAAATTGTGTTCAGTGAATGGGGGTCACCTATTGCCCTCTCATATGATAAGTCTTAAATATACTACTATGACATCTGCAGCATTAACATACGTCCTGCCGACGCAGATACTTGGTAATATATTTGTAGGAAATGGCAAATATGGAAGGAAGAAGGTTTAGGTCGAATGTTTTTCTCTTTATGACATAACTAATAACTAATAGATTCCCTTATGTTTGGAAGAGAATTTCCAAATTCCTGGAATGTATACCTCGTTATTATGGATGTTATTATTATTATAAGTTTATTACGTTTTAATTAGGGAGATGTCTTATATGAAATAAAATGAATTTTGTTTGATCCCATTGTGCGGTGTATGTTCATTTATTCCTTGTACATTTTATTGAAGTACTTCAGAATTACCAATTGTTTGCTCGAACTTTCCTTCTGCTCATCTCAATTATTTTTCTCTTTTCCTGACTAAAGACACGACTATAATTATATCGTTTGTCTAAATATCAATTTTATGATTGTGATCTGCCAACATTAAGGAGTTATCTCATATTACTCTTTCGTACCAGATTGGTGTTCATATGAGAAGCATTATGATATCTACTATCCTTGCCGTCCCTTTGTCATATGTAAAAAGTTTTGTAGAACTCCAGTAAAGTTATTTGACTTTTTGGGTTGGAACGTTTTTGGAGAAAGAAATCTCCAGAAGGAAAGTAAGTTCCAGTGTATTATATTCACTACTTCTGAATGTCTTTTATAATTTGTAATATGCAGTGAAATGCAACGTCTTGGTGGAAACTGGAATTTGCATTCGAAAGTATAATTAGGGAATCCATCAAGGCTTTCCGATGTTTTTTCCAATGTTTTATTCAGATCTAGTTGTCTTAGTGAATATGTTGAATATGAGTTTGGTCGATTATTTATTTTCAACTTATATCGATATTTTAATAATATCATCTCGTGAAATAAACGAAAAATATTGATACAGTATTTCTTTTTAATATCAAACTTGTTTTGAATAAATAAATTTTCTTGTTCAATGTATAAATCCATACATAATTCTAAAGCCTTTCCTCTAAAGCTTGAAATGGCGCTCTTTCCCTCTTCATTTCATGAATGTTCTTCAAACTGATGTTGTGTGAGAAGTTACACAAACGAGTCCGTTCTCACGACTTTCCTTCGCAGCCGAACGGGAGAAATTCGTACGTGAAACCGAGCAACGTGGCGATGGTTGTGTCTTTAACGGTATAGAGGTCGTAAGCTTACCTCAGCCTCTGCCACTTCCCCTGTACATGACTTCCCCTGATATTTTGTTTTGAACACATCCACTGCACTGATCCTTCCCTTCCTCTGGTCCTGGTGCTCCAACAACACTTCTGCTCCTACTCTTATATATCTCGTAGAGTAATTGTACATCCATACATCTCTGACAGCTAACCCCATTGACGGTCCACGGCCTCTTTCTACCCTTGCAGTCCTCAATTGTATTCGTGGTATCGCTACTGTCACCACCATCACATTTACCACCTCCTGCCGCACGACACATTCCTAGGGGAGTGTTGCAGCGGTTGGCGTTTCACTTCATATCAGAACGCTTAATTTGCTATGGAATGAGTCTTTTACCCCATCTCACTACTTTTCTTTGTCATACTTACGGGAGTATAAGGATTTAAAGTATCCTGTTTCCAAAATATTTCAATGTTTTTCTAACAATCAAGAAAATTTGGATATTGAATTTTGAAAATTAATCTTAGCGTGCGTTGAATTAAAACTATATTAGTTTTCTTATGAAAGTAAGTATATATTTTAATATATCCTTCGTCACGAAGTAAATTAAATCGAGATACTTTGGCTTCCCGATGTAAAAAAAATTGTATTTATTACCACAGAGTGAACCTCGAAACTAATACCCATACGGTAGGTGAATCTCTACTGATCATGTGCGAATTGCACGAATGACTGGATAAAAGCTATCATCTGGGCTGCGCCGGCAACAGACGCCCGCGTTGTGTGTTTTGCGAAGAGACGTGAAGCGGAGTAGAAGAAGAAGAAGAAGCAAGTGCCAGCATTTGATTTCTCTGGCGTCAGCACGGCACGTTGCACTCGTTGTCCAGCTCATGGCTTCCTCAATCTGGTCAGCTCTGTCCAGGTGCCTCGCTTTTGAATTCTCTTTGCACAGTATTTACATTATATTGCAGCGGAACTGAGTTGCAGTCTCAACTACCGACGAAAACCAATGTTCATTCCAAGTTTGCTATGTTATAAATATTTTTGATTTAAAATGAAGCAGTTTTTGTTCATTTTCTTTTAATTTTATTTTGAGGTTCGTACATTAATGATTGTAATAAACGGCGAGTGATTATTGACGTGTGTTACTCCCAAACTGACTGACTATTACTGAGTTGCCATATTGTTGAAAATGTTTCTACGGTACTAAAGAAGGCCAAAACCTTCTAGAATTATTTATAGTCTATAATAACATATATCGGTTAAAGACTAATCGATAAACTGAAAATATTTAATGCTGTGAGCTCGAGCTTACTATTGTCAAGTGGGAACGTTTCATCAAACTGTCATGACATGTTGTATGCAGCATTTAACTGATTAATCCAAATAACATTTAAAGGTCATGCTTATTGAAGGTATTTCTAAATATTCATTGTGGATTCTTTATGTGACGTTTTTGGTTGGTTTGGTTTGGAATAAAACGTAACACATGGATGTCATTAACATGTTCTCCTATTTTCGTCCATTTTAAAATCTAGAATAGCAAAGTACAACCTTATTTGGTCAATTCACATTGTTTGTTGTGATTTTTTCGTGACATTTTTTTTCAAATAATGAATAATGTGAATTATTTAAATAACATCGATTATTTAGTTTGGTGGTCATTAACTTTCGTTTATGTGAAGTAAAACGTGTTACCATTATACAACAACAGTTCAAAAGTTATGTGAATCATAATAGAATGCATTTTCGAAAGATTTAGAGAGAGAATTAAAGATGGACAGGAATGAATGATAACGCAGGAATGCGCATTTAGGCTCGCTCTTCAGTTTTTATATGACGGACAGCTATGTCTGAAACATGAACAGAAAGAAGAATATTTCTATTTATTTTCGCACAAAAAACAGGAATTTGCTTAAGACGAGACATTTCTCAAAATGGGAATTTTATTGTGCTCTCATAACGGGTGTCGTTTTTGCAGCCTGTCGTTTAGTCGGGGAATTTAACATTAACTTTGAACTTTCATAGAGTGATTTCTTCGTGGTAAGTTTCATCTCAAAGAAAGGCATTCTCATTATTAGCAGAGGTAGAAATCTGTTCGCTGTTTTCATGTGCTTTGAAACAAAAAGATGTTACGTACGATGTGTTTGTTTGAAATTTTATTTCATTAACATAAAACTGAAGAATTTAGTTCTTTCTTAGAATCAATGGACGAATGAACAATCGTTACAGTGAGGTAACGTAGTTTTTGTATGGTAATTATTTTGTTGTAATAACACTGCTTATTGTTTTGTGTCATATGTGATTAGTATTTACGACTAAATCCATTCGTAATTATGTTCGAGCATAATCTACGGGTTGAAGCCCTTACCTTATTATGTTTTAGAGGTGTCACTGTTAGTAGTGTAGAAACCTTGATCTCCTACCGTAGAGAAGAAAGGAACACACGACCACATATCACAAATACCGATGTTATCTTTATAAACAAAACTTTAATATTATGCAATTTTGACGACACAATAAATTCTCCATACTTGTGTCGGTTGGAGAATTGGCTGCCCAATTAGACGAATTTAAAATGTTGAACTCTGGTTCTCAACCCTCTGAACGCTTTATTCCTTAATGGTGGAATTCAGTTTGCTCCTGTGCTGAGAACTTCAAATGATAAATTCGCGGGGAAAGGAATTTGCTTTCGTCTGCCTCAATCGAGAATAACGGGTGTCTCCGGTAGTTAGCTTGAGTTCCCCTCTCCACTCGAGATGACATCAAACCAGAGTTATTACTCGAGTGATTTCTGCGAGAGTATATGTTAACATTGAGATAAGTATTTCATCTATAGCAAATAAATCAGTCACTATCGATTTTACCAATCGCAGTTCGTTTAAAAACTTCATTGATAATAGTCTTCGACTTCCAGATAAATCAGTACTACGCAGAGTGCCAGGAAAGATATGTGTTTTTGATGAAGTAAAAAAATAATACAATTTAAATGTAGCAAATACCTCTCGTCAATGATCGTATGTAACATTTGCATGAAGAACTGTAGTGCTCTTGGTTGCTCAAGGCAAAGAGGACAGGAGGTGTAGCTCGATCCACGTCAAATCGTTAGCGGATACACTCGAAAATAATTAATCCAGACGACTATTGACGGGTAGTTGAGCTCTCGTCATACCACTCTCATTTTGCCCTTTGAAAAGCCGCCTTTACGCCACCCAGTGATCTCTCGAAGTCGTCCCGCCACTCCGGCGCCCGACGACTAGCTGTGTCACGGGATCTTAAGAGGACGAGCACTTATCATGGAGCGGACGCCATTAGCCAGAAAAGCTGCTTACTAGGGACGACTATCGTGGATATGAAAATTACATATTTCGATCAATTTTTTCAATTAACTCCTTTAAGTTTTTTAACATTCTTTAGATACATAATTGATATATTTTAACAAACTGTGTTTTATTCGATTGAAATAATGTTTTGCTACCATTCTGTTGTCACTAGTCAATATAACACTTTTAATAAATAATTATTTATATCTCCCTTCATTATTATGTACGTCATTGCATCCTAGGAAAATGTATAGTTAAATCTTCTTAGGTTTCATAGTTATTTAGAAAGGAATTAACCATGTTGTGCTTTTGTAATAGCTACAATATGCGTGATCAAAACTTTGAATATGCCATTTCTTCTGTCTCGTGCTTCTGCCTCTCAGCAAGTTTTGGTAAAAATATAAATAATCACTTTTTCTAGGAAAAAATTTAGAAGATTTACGGAAATGTATTAAAGCAATCTTTAAGAGTTCATTTTTTTCAGTAGAATTTGTTAGGCATAAATTTTACATAAACGTTCAAATATATTTATGGTATTTAGCTTCCTTAGTTTGATTGAACGTTAGAGTAAAAGAATACGCGACACTGTGGTAAATTATTTTCAAAATTAATTATAAAAATATTTCTGCCAACCCCTATTCATTTGTACTTTCGATCGAAAAGTACATTCACGCACCTTACATAATTAGCATCTTCATCCTCACTGATCGCAGAGAACTTGGAGAGTTATGTGCATTAATTACCCAAAAAATTGAATTTTTCTTTACAATATATAAGGTTATGAAAAGTTCTGTGAGGAGCAAAAAAATATGATAAATCATGACCCAAGTTTCAAGTAATTTTGTCACCTTCTTTAACCTCAACGAGCCGTCATAATCTGTCTTTGATTATACTCGCCCAAGAATAGTATTAAATCTCAACCAGCGTGACGCATCTATTATCATATTTCTCTGACATGTGACATGAAAGCCATAGTTGAAGCATCACGAATAAAGCGCTAACAAATACGACTATTTAGGATCCGACTAGGTTCCTATACCTCCCCATATGTAACGCTAATGCCGTGACGGACGCGATTGTGGTATGACTGAGCTTAGGTTTGAGGAGGTTATATCTGCCCTCCATTTAATCATTTCTCCTGGACAGTTTTCCTTTTTTCTTTTTTTTTTTCAAAGATTTCTTCTCGAAGCTTAATTATTTTTGGAACGTAAAAGGGTTGTTGAATAACATTATGAAGATATGTTTATGAATTGGATCTAGGAGGAACGTTTCTTAAAGTAGTGTCTGGAATTTGTGTTCTTCTTTAAGATTTTATTAAATGCGATCGATGTTTCATCACAAAATTTGAGAGCAAGCATTATATTTACTGGTTCTTGGGTGTCCATGACTTCAATACTTACTTCTACGTGAGTAATGAAATGGATTATAATACGCCACACATTCCGTCTATAAAATTGTCCCAAAATGAACATTTTCACCATAGGCAAAAAATAAAATGTTTACTTTCTTTTTAAATGCGATTTCGAATATTTGAAAATACAAAAATTAAGAGAGACTTCAAATCGATCGTTATAGTTATAATTTATCTCCTCCAATTAAATCCCCAAAATTTTATGTACAGGTGTTTTATGTAGTTCTTTCCACAAAAACCTTTGTGTTGAATAAGTAAATGGAAAACACGAGGCAGTGCAAGCTTGAGAAAGAATAAATATATTTGAATAACCCTCGTATAGAAACTCTTAATTCGGAAATTTCTTGTCCATATTAACATCTTTTAGATGTTTCCACGAATATTTGAAGACTTCCGTGTCAGACGACGTACATCCGCAAGTGATTATAGCCCGACTTGCATGTGCAAGTTTACTGTTAAACGTCATCGTTCGTCTCATAGTTCTCAACGGAGTAAATGGAAGTAAGCGGTATGGAAACGGAAAAGAACGAATGTGGAATCTCCCAGACTAAGGTCTCTGTCTCTTTTAGTATGCAATTTCCTTATTGCATGATGAGTTTAGAGCTGCTTCTATACGGAATTGCGCCATGCCTCAACAAAGCCGAGCCATTCCCGCGGGTGACAATGTTGAAGTGCGGGACATGTATTCGGCCATTCAACATAACACGGACAATGTACCTCGGACACTGGGAGATATTGTTGATGAGAAAGTGAATTATTAAGATGGCTTGACAGTGTTTCGACTAAAAAATGGTTAAATAATACTTCGTTTCAAAGGGAGTGGCGTAGTGTATCACGAGACATTAAAAAAATAAACTTGTTTATAAACAATTAATTTCCACTTCTTTAACGATACCTGCTTGGGTTTTAATTTTAGGTGGATAAGCCTGTTATTTGCAAATAGTTCTTGGCATTGGAAGCAAAAGAATGCATTAAGCAAACTTGAGGGCATTGTACATGAGGTTAATCAGAGTAAATTCATTAAGACACGTAAGAGATGTATTGTCATCTTTTGTTAAGAAACAGCTCTGTGGGTGATAAATATTTTATGGCAATCATTATTCTATAAGAATACTTGCGGTTATATTATAATTCACCTAAGGTTTTTAATAACTTGCATGAGTAATACGATGTATCTTTTCTAATTATTATTGCTCGATTATCAATTATAACGACGGGAATTTTTGTTAACCATTGGCAAACAAATCTGAACTTCTTCATTAATCAAGAAGTGCTAGTTCCCAAAATCTCCTGCAAGGTAACATCGAACGCTAATGAAATGAATTTAAACTGGTGAAAGTTTAAAGTGGTCAGTTAATGATGCAAAAATCCTTCCTGATGATGAAGATTCGTATGGCTTCAGTGAGCTCTGAGACACTGTCAGATGAGACATGAGACGTACGGTTGATGTCAGAAGCGCTCTTTTATCTTTCCACCTCCTTCCCCGCAACTGGGCCTCCTCCTTAAGAAAGTGCCACTCGACGCAGTAAAGGGGATGTGCCTTTCATGAGCCATGCTCCAGTTCCTCAAGAGAATTGGATCAAGAGTGAGGTATGAGCTTCTCGAATTATTGAATTTTTGTCTATTGTGTTTCGTTACTGAAGAATTGGAGGGCATTTGAAGAGAAGCACGTAAGTAGAAAAGGTTCTAGTTGCCTTCAGATAAATTTGTAGAACTTCTATGAAAAGGATTCCACTTGAATAGTATTAAAGAAGAATAACTTATATAAAGAAATATATTTTCCTTGAACATCTAAAACAATACTTATAGTCATTCATGGTTTTGGAAAACAAACAGTGTCCCTCAAAACGCGTACCACACAAGGGTGGCCCTGGATTACTTTTCGGAGGGAGGGGCATACCGAGATGTGTGTGGCTAACGAGATAAAAAATCCGCTTCCATCCCCACTCCGCGCGTTTGCAGAATATCCGTGGTTACTCTCAATACGC
Source organism: Laupala kohalensis (assembly GCA_002313205.1). Lineage (NCBI taxonomy): Eukaryota > Metazoa > Arthropoda > Insecta > Orthoptera > Trigonidiidae > Laupala > Laupala kohalensis. Next base: position 374,369 of record NNCF01133936.1, on the reverse strand, counting down.
ATTTTACAGCCAAAAATATTCATTCAACTTTATAAAAAATAAGTAGAACATGTTAGAAATTTTTTCGAGAAGCAAAGCGATTAATATTCACATTTAATGAAACCATAGGAGCATGTACAAGGAGCATGTACAAACCATAGGAGCTCGTATTTAGCACTGTGAATCATCATCTACATCCAATGTCGGTATCAACCTGTAGCGACTTTTTGGGAGAAGGCAAGAACATAGTACAATAGTGTTGTCTAGATTTTGGAATTGTGTGATATTATCAGATTGTTTTAATTCTCTGCCATTCAGTGAAGTTACCCTTTCTGCATGTGGTTCATGAACTTTTGTATAATATCTCATAAAGATACTGTTTTATTGTTTTATTTCCTACGCTAAATTTCATAGAAAAACAAACATTATTTTTATTTATGTTTCTTTTTTATTTCGATATTTTAGCTCATTACAATACTTATTAAATTACCGTTAAGATAAATCTAGTTTACTGCTCTGGTCGCGTAGCTTCTTGAGTGAGTCTTAGAAACATATGACTTTCAGATGCAGTTTTTTTAATTCTTAGATATGAGAGCGAAACGCAAGCTCACACAAAAGAAACTTTTACTTGAAACCGTAAAAGATGGAAGATATATAAAAATAAGTTATAGAATTTTTTAAGAATACGCTAATGATTTTTATTTCAAATAATAAGTGAAGAGATCGAGCCAGGGGTTACAGTGAGACAGTGTCAGCATGACTTGACTCACTTGCCATCTTTAATAGCAACGCAAGGGAAACTAACCTGTAACCTGCGTTTTTACGTTATCTAAAGTGTAATATTTATGAAGAAGAAGAAGAAGAAAAAGAAACTGCAACCGATATGAAGTCGTCTCCTGTTGGAAGACGACCCAGCTAGTTTTATGGGTGAGTGGAAGAGCAAAGTTCGGTTACCGACCCGGTCACCATTGTTACTGTGTATTTTCATCAATGACCTGCCTCACATTATTTATTCCCGAGAAACAAAAAAGAGGTCAATAAGATTTGTAATGTTTTAAGTAATCATCTTGTGATATTTATGGGAAATTCTGACACCTATGATTTACGTTTAACTTTCAGGTTTTGTGATTGAGAAAAGTAATAATTTAGTATATTTATCGCTCAAAGGTCTTCTGTCACCCATTATACTATAAGTTATTGAAACATGCAACAGGAAAATGTAACATAGGAGGTAGCTTAGTGAAATGACTAAACTTAGCATGTTTCTTTCTCCCAATTGCCTTCATGAAATGCGTTCAGAGAGTTTCCTGTCGTGTCGTTTGGCAATCTGCGAGCGATGGTTTCCGGCTGGCGTCGAGACCTTTCTCCCACTGCCTGAGGAAAAGTACATCCGGTGGTGGTCTCTGGATGTCGTCTCGCGAGGTGTCACTTTTGACCCCGACACCTGACGTCGCTACCTCAGTTTCTCCTCGGTGACTTCGGTTGCTTTCCCCTAGAACTTTACTGAATAATTATTGCCTAAAAAGGTCGTCATGGCTGCGTATAACCACCCGAACTAGAACGGGGCCGTACAAGATTTGAACGATAGGAGGCCGTACAAGATTTTATCTCATCATTGGATCCAAAATTCTGTGCAAAGAAACTAGTGCCACCAAAAATTGTACTTTCATATCATTGGTTTCAGGAGAAATCATTCTGAATGAAACATCGTATCTCGCACATTGTGAGAGAATATAAGAACACAATGAAATTATTAATTTTGTTGAACTTATTTATTTTTACGAACTTTGACTGAATATTTTTATCCATTTTATTAGCAATTAAACAAGAAATTTTTAGTTTTTCAAATACTATTAAGAAAAGTTCGTCTCAAAGTTTATTAAATTGTTTTCCTCTCAAAATTATAAAAGAAATAACCACACAATGGTCAGTGAAGCTAATTCATTTCAAGAGCTCGGTGACGTCCGGGGCCTACTGGTGGCGCTGAGACTCGACCCCAATCCGAAACAGGGGCACTCAGCCATGCGATGGTTGATTTCCAGTTTTTTCATATTTCTCCAAGCAATGCCACGACTCATTTTTAATCTGAAGACAACGGTATGTTGCTGTTCAAATTTATTGTCTTCAGTGTGCGGTGAAATTACCATCGTATCGATTCGAAACAATTTCCAAACGTAACGTTGATCGAGTTAATTATGTCCTTTACAGAATTATATTACTACCGTCTTCTCAAATATATCCTAATAAAACAGGGATATCGTTAAATTGTTATTCACCCTAGAGCTCTCTTTCTTGACACTGGTGCACTCGTCTCATCTTGCCGATCTGAAAAACATTCTCCTGCCACCATTCTGTGCTTCAGAATTCCTTCCTTGCCTAATTCGATTCGTTGAATTCGCTGATGCTAAAGACTACATATAAAGTATTTGATTAGGAATATTATCATCACCGTTACTGATTCCTCGTTTATTACTCCTCTTTCATTATTTTCTTGGCTCATGTTCATTACGAACTGTTAACCACTTAATATTTCTCCATGTCCATGTTGTAATTATTTGTATACTTTGTTAATCCGCAAATGAATATTCATGGTTTGATTTTTCCTATCGATGCATTTATGCTTCCTTAGCTTTATATTTTCTATCTATCCATTCGTTTACGTTAATAAGATTTTTATTTCGAGAATAGGGTTTAAACAAAATAGATAAGTTTTTAATGATTAATTAATTTTCATTCTGATAATATAATTGCATTACATTATATCTTCTTATCTTAGAATTAACTTTCGACCTTGAATAATTATGCTTTTGCCAAAAGTATTTTATGCTATGCAATACTGTTTTAATTACATGGAATTAGCTCATGCATTTTCTCCCCTCGAGTGCTCTAATATAGACAGTCAACGTGTCCGTGGAAACAACACATGCATGCTAAGCTTGCAGCCAGTCCCGACGTAGCATCCGAATGAGCATGGGGCGTGACGCCCGTGGCCGTCGTTGAGAGCAAGCGTCTTGGAGCGTCGCCGTCGCCGTGACGGTCGTGGCTCACGACACGACGGTCGCAGGGACGTAGGTCTTTTCACGGTCTCCGCTTCCTTGCAGAATTCTCTGCTCAACGTTTACCAGCCGCCGTGACGTCGTTGATTTTGGAATTAGTGTTTGCGGGTACAGGACCAAGAGAGCGAATAAAACGTAAGGAGGCAATTTATCATCTCGATGCGACGCTGCAAACATTTAGGAGAGGAACGATTGAGGCATATCCTCATATGAAAGACGCTGAATTTTGCTTTACCCCATGAAAATAACATATGGGATATTTTAGATAATACTTCTTAGAATATGGTACTCACTCATCTATTCTGTTTATAATGTTGTAGCATTAATTTCCTGTAGTACAATTCAAAGGATTTGAAATAAATCCTTAAGTTAATAACTAACATAGCTCTTTGTGGGGTATGTTTATGTTCGATTGCATGCCAAATTATTTTCTTCCTTGTTATCACATTTTTCTTAATTTACGTTTATGTTTTATGTGGTAACATATTTTTCAGTTTAGCTACTTCAACAACTATTGTTTTGGACGGAACTCTAGACTTATTATGATAGTTTTAGTCTTTTAATTGTGAATTTACTCATTAATATCCATTTCATTTACAAATATATGCACTTCCTCAACTATTCGTGGAAGGAAATAAAATCAATGAGTACCATGTTAAATATCCCCTTTTTCTGAAATTCCCAAGTATCTCAACAAAACTTGTGAAAGTATTGATATCATTCAGAGTTTTACTTCAAGATTTATTTCTCTCGCTGCGTCGAAACGAAGTTTCTACAAGAGAAGTGACTTTGCCTCTATTTCATCGATAAGATACGAGCTTGAATTTCGAACATGAGAATCATATTACTAGATCAAGTTCGTAGAATTGAAGGGAAGTTTGCCTGACTTCATTGAATTACGGAAGTTTCTTCCTTCTCGCAGTGAAGAAGTCTGTCCCAGACAAGGATAGTTTTCCAATGTACATCGCTTCTTGAGACTTGCTCGAAGGTGCGACGAGTTGCACATGCATTCGAATCCACCCAGAGTTCATACGCATCATCAGTTATTTTTGTTGGGAATGCTCCCTTCAGAACTTGACAATGCTTGGCAATATTTCAAGAGTTTGTTAAGTGCTCATAAAATGTGTTAGTAATGTTCAGTTAGTAAGAAATTGTTTTCGTTAAATCTTGATGTTGTAAAGCTTTAATAAGGTTGGAAAGTGGCCATGTTTCAGGAGAAACGTTATACCGTCATACATACGAAACGTCATTTATCGCCTTGTATGACGGGAAAAATAGGTTACTTTAGAATCTTATTCATATATTTTTTTTTCGTGCATATGATTATCAAAATATTCTTATTATAAATGTTGATTCAGTTAGTTGCGGTAGTATTAATCACTTATACGTAAAAAGTATTTCATTTCTCACTGGGATGACGCATTTTCGTTAACGCTATATCATTGTAATATATCATCAATTGCATTTGCAAGAGACATGATAAAAGAGACATAACCCTGGTTAATGTCTTTGAGATCAGGTACCATGTGTAATATATATTGTTTTCTTTAATCATCTACTGCATTTTTTCATATTCGTGTTACCGTTGTACAGAGTAAGTTTTCTTAAATATTAGGGCCATATAAGCAAAGGAGACGCTGTGGTATCTGTTACATCATCGATTTTCCATTTGTACAGAATTCTGAATCGCTGTGCCACAATGAGAGAGACTGTTCCCATGTGAAAAATAACTTTTTAAATGTTATGAACACTGTGAAAAGTACTTGAAATCTTAATGACCTATTTGAGAAGCAGCAGAGATATATTATTTTTAAGAAATGGAACACTCCTCTGCACTGGAGAATTTAGGAGGAATAGGTTAAATCATTATTGACAGCTTCCAGTGATACATCTTCATACTTCGGTTGATAATTGAAAGAAGTATTTCGGTAACGGATAGGGATCTTATTATTTATCTTCAAATTCTAGAGAAGAGAGGAATTTTACTGTGATTATAATTATAATTGCAAATATGTTGCAAGAGATAACACGAAATACGAAAGAAAAAAAAAAAAAGAGCTGTACTTCATTAAAATCGCTTAATTTAAGTGTCTCCAAACTAATGTATAAATTCCTAATTCTAATTTCTGAAACTGATGGAAATGTATTATACTTTGGAGGTGTAACCGAAATGGTATCCCACTCTGTCGCTTTGCATATCTTCGATGAACGATTCCCTGTCATCAAATGGCTCATGTCCCCGAAGGACAAGAGCAGCATCATTTTCTTTCCAAAGTCGTGTCTGCCGATCGCGACTGTTTTACGTCCACGTAGTTGGCTGTGGGCCAGCGCCCTGAGATGTGGCAAATGCAGAAGCAAGCAAAGGCACTCCCAAACGACGCGTTCTGCGTGCAAGTGGCTGGCCTTGGCTGCTGAGAACACGTCTCTAAATGCAGGCACATATTGTTGCAATTTATGTAGACTCGAGGACTAAAAAAATGTAGCACCAGATACGAACAATATTTCAATCATTGAATTATTTCGTCGTTTTTTTTTTTTTGCGCCAAAATTCATTTTGACAACACTTCTAAATTTTAGTATTATTAACATGACGCTTACGGTAGCTGAATATTTTTTTAAATTTCTTCCTTGCATTTGCCATGGTCTATTATTGAATACTTCTATACATTTTCAACTCCTTATTTCACCAAACTAATCTTTTACAATAATTCATTTTCAAAATTGTGGAATGTTTTGCTGTATACAGAAAATTTAATTTGTTGGAATCAGTTGAGTGTTCAAAGTATTCTTTCTTGTGCCGTTCAGATTTTTAATTCAGAATTTGAGCTCTTTGTTGCAACTTCTGTGAAAAACACGTGAAGGAAAATCGTCGGGAAAATGATTCGTTAATAGAGTAAAATAAATTTTCTAATACACTGAAGATTTTAAGGTCGTGTTAATATTTAGCAAATCAATATTCTGTTGCATTACACTTGAGCTTTCTCCCAACAAAGACGCTTCCTAGAGTTGCGTCGCTCACGTAACAATCCATATTAAAATCACAAAATTCCTTGGAATATAGGTGTGTTTAAATTCACTCCCACTCCTCAATTCGAGGGCATCATCCGTATTATAGTGAATGAGAAGTGAGCTGTGCATTCCATCCGTGGCGTGTGCTGGGACTTGTTCATGTTGAATCTTCACGTGTGGTCCACTGCTTCGCATGGAGACCATGGCTGTGGGCGCGCCTCGATGCCACATCACGGCCATACTTCCTTCGTTTCGAACCACATGCGTGTGACGAGACCGTGCTGTAATTGGAAATAACCTTTGCACAAAAAGAACAAAATGTGAATGCATCATGGATAACAGGACAAAATCGTGGAACACTACCTGTTTTCTTTTGCAATTCTAGTCATGAAATTTTGTAACAGTTAATTTCGATGTAAATAGTTGCGACCAAATTCAAATATACTTCTTTGCAGCAATTTCCTACACAATATTTTTACTATTCCTTTTTCATATTTCTTACTCTGCATAATACAATTTTATAAATACATTTACCGAAATATGTTTCTAGTTTCGAATTATGTGAACTTGTGGTACGTATTTATTTCGTGATATCGAAACGTTCACCTCGCGAGAACGTAGTGTGCTCGAATTCCAATGTTCAGTTTTCGTTTTATCTCATATGAAAAGTGTCCATGGACATTATTTTACCCACTGTGATTTTCAAAATATATCGACTAGAATAATTAGCAATCTAGAAGAGTTTTTCTATTTCCACGTGCGAGTTTGCAAAATGGCTTTTGAGAGTGAAAGAGGTGCTGTACTTGTGATATTAGTTTTTGTTTTTTTGACGTTTTGTGACAGCTTAGAATGGTTCATTTATGGCTTGTTATGCTTCTTGCCGTGGAAATCATTCCAAGAAATTTGAAGACCCTCTTAGCGGTATGTTTAAAACGCTTATTAATATCGAAAGAACACGAACGAATGTACGAAATCAGTGCGGAATATGAACATTGTAATGATACGAATGAAACATTAGGTATTTCAATACCCTGCTGTCTGGAAAATAATAAATAAATTGAGAAATCGTAATTCTCATGCAAAAGTATTGTTTAAGTATTAGTAAATATACATGATTTTTTTAAACTTGTTGTGTAAGAGTACTTCACATCTTGGCAAAGTTGTGGGGTAAAATCACGTGAGAATTTCTTTGAAACCAGGAAAGAAAAAACAGTGATGAGAAATTTTAAGTGATACTACTGAGTTAAGTGAAAAACATAATTCTTGAAATTTTATATTTTAACTAATACATCATGTGCCCTTGAAGTTAAAGACAAATATTTTTTTATATTGGTCCCAAGGAACTGGGTTGATTCTAAAATAAAATTTCTGATTATTTATATTGAGTTTCATTGGATGAAGTAAAAATATGCATTTGGAAAAAAAAACATTAAAGTCGATATCTGGATTTGAAGATAATTAGAAAAGGAGAGGCGAAGCAGTAAAAGAACAACTCTACCATAGGAGGGGAGGAAGAATAAAAAGAAATGGAAATGGGAGTTGAGGTTATGGCGTCAACTGGACATGTGATGGTTTGAGCAAAAGCGCATTTTCACGACATGGTTACTCTCCAAGAGGGCCTTGCCACTGTACACGACAGACTTATACGGAGATTAACTCTGTTTGGAGTACGGATTTTGTTGTCGTTTATTATTATTATTATTATTATTATTATCATTGTTAGTTAAGTTGAAACTTCAAATACTTTCAAATGTGTCAATGAGTTAATTTTTTTACTCTTGTATACTGTATTGTTGCAAATAAGTGTAATAAAGCGGTGGTTCTAAAAAAAGTCTTCATCATCAGCTTCATCTCCTATGTGGAAGTCGTGGGACGCCCATCGCCTCTTAGGGTTGCGCCCATATGTGGTCACAGCTAATGGAAACGCTCCATGGTCAGCTAGCGAGAAGGCAGATTGTTTGCGTTATGAGTCAAAATATTTATAATTCAAATTATATCTTTCATCTCAGCAATATAACATTAATGAGCAATTTTAATTGATGGTCAATCCAATTACACGGCAGTAGAAAACTGAATTTTATGTACCATTCTCGGTACCATAGAAAAAGAATATCACTCATAACATCCTATTAAAAAATCAATGTGATTGTGATAAGACTAAATAATTTAACCTCATTTCATTATTTCCTTAAAATTTCATTTTTTTGACGCTTTACAAACGCTAACGTTATGTATGTATTGGAGCATGAAAAAAATAAAATGCCTCCCTTCAAACATCCATAGCTAACGCGGGAAGCGAACAAGATGCCTCCGAGGTACGGACGATCTTTTCCCGCTTCTTCGTGTCAATCGATCTTCATTACATCGAATGCTCTCATCATAATGATGAACCAGAGTTCACCATGAAAAGCAGTACGAACATAGTTACAGTGAATAAGAATATATTATATGAGGAACAATTAACCTTTCATTTTCTAACTTAAATAATATTTTGGTGCTTTTAATTCTTACTTCAAACTCTAATAACTTATCAAAATCATATGATAACAAAGCCAGATCCTATTCCCATGAAGAAGAAATAATACGACCATAAAAGTTTTGTTCCAATTTGTCCTGTAGTTTGAGCGTTAAAAATGTTTATTGCAGAAGTCTCCGAGCGGAGAAGTGCCATTTTGAAAGACCTCATCTGGTGGCAATAAAACATAATATAGAGTATTATTATGAATATTGCATGGATGCTTATAAACAACTAGTTATTGACAAGAACATTACACTCTAAATCCAGATTATTAGCCATAAGGTACTAAAGACTTAAGTCTGAGTGATATAAACAAGTCTTTAAAATTCAGAATTCTGTATTGTGCATATTGGTATTGTTAATGGGACTTGTGATAACTTTCAGTCAAGTTAAAATTACGACGAACCAGGAATCGATCCCGCGACTGCTTTGAACGCAGGGGTGTTGACCCCTATACCACCCGTTCGCCTTCAACAATTGTACACCATTTACATCCAGACCTAACCCCGGAAGACCTGTCTTTTTATCTCCTGAATGGGGATGTGTCTCAGGCCTTCACCACGTCTTTCATCATTTGCGTACTTCATCGAGACAATGCCATTAAGAGAAGTACGGAAAGAAGTGCGTTTGTCCGATGATCATTCCGTCTATTTCTAAAGAGAAAAGTCATAATGATACGTTGTCGCTCGGTAATACCTTGGTTCATCGAGGTCAACTGCTGTTTTCAGTCGTTTGCCTCGAGCGCCGCCTGACTTGTGTCCCTTTACGCTCGTTCTCTGTGGCAGTGTCGACGCATGGTGCCATTTGCATAGCGACGCACGCGACCGCTCGCCACGCGTCGATCGGATTCCCCTCACTATTACACCTTGCCATCCCTCCACATATTCAGTGAATCGTAAGGAAAACGTTTGGAACGAAATTGGACCAGCCGTGTTCCATGAATATTGTCCTGAAGATGTGTTACTATATTTTATTCCAAGAACGTGAATAGATTCATAAATAATATCAATAAATGTAGAGGATAAAGAATGTATAGAATGAATGGAATAATTAAGACTATTAAGATCATCATTGTGTCTTTACGATCCAGTATCAAACCGTTTGTCGTCTTTGATTTTCATCCCATGGCAATTAGTGTACTGCACGTTTTCATTATTATCGATAGTTATAATTCTGTTGTAATATTGTTGAACTATATTTTATACATTTTTATATTAATTATGTATTTATTTTTAATATTTAAAATAATGATCCGTAGATTGTGGATTTTTATATAATTTCTTGATGTTTCTTTTCACCTATAACTAATTGTTTATTTTTACGTCTTAATCCCGAATCTACCCTTTTTAGAGAATTCGAGCTCTTTTTAAAGAATTATCCTGTATGTACAGTGCAAGATGGTAGCTGTGTATCATGAATTGAAAGCTTCCCCAAGTAGTAGGAGATTTTTGAGAAGTCTTCTGTTACAATGTAGGTGGTCTTCAGTGTGTGTTAGTTCAAAGCATTTTCTCAGTTATGCCAGAGCGATCCTAAAGCCTTTGCTCACGCGAGCTGCAGTCGAATCTTCAAGTGGCGTAGAGTTCTGTTGGACAACCAGCCTTGGGAAAGTGGAGGGGCACCCGTCAGAGATGACTTTTCAGACCGTGACGATGTAAAATGTCACAGTATGTACTTGGGATAGTGTCACGAAGAAAAAGTTAATGGGAGATGGTGTTTTGGATGGCAGGAAACAGACAATAAGGACTGGAAAGAATAAGGACTAAGCGGACTCCACTAATGGTGGTGCTACACAGACGAAAGAAGCGATGGCGTGATGTACAATCTCGAGGTGATAATGCAGTGAAGACCGTTCCCGTACGATTAGGAGATGGAGAATCAAAGCCTCCACAGAAACCGACGAAATCTTTATGACATCAGATGGATGGTGAATAGTTCTCGAAAAACAGTGTGAGAATATTATTAATATCATTATAGTTAAATCACGCAACGAGAAATGTAGTTTTCTAAATATAAATAAATGAAATATTGGTTCCACGAGGAAGAATGAAATACCATTAATTTAAATATGCGTTTTTCATAATCATGGACCGGATTAGATATTTTATTGAGTAGTTTGTTCTAAAAAACCCGAAGTGAATACGTAGTACGCAACTCGTATACGTAACACCAAAAAATCCGTCTGCCGTTAAAAACAAGAAATTTCCTCGTATTCTGCGTAGAAACAATCTTGAAGGCACGACTACTGCAATAATCCTGGAGCAATTCTCAGGCTGTATTTATGCTATTGCGGGTTCTAAATAGGCAACAGACGTTTGACTTCTTTTGATTTTTTCCCTGTGAAACGTCTGGTTCGTTCGATTACATCTACTTTTTCGAAGGTGCTGAATTTTGTTATTAGTTTATTTCATTATCAGTTTTTAAGAACTAGTTCAGATCGGTATTTGAAAGAAGAACTTTAATTTTATGAAAAATGTATTTATTCACGATAAATTGTGTTTCAATGTTTACGGATGGAGTTGGTTTGTATTTGCTGAATCATTTGTGCAATTCCTAAGATTGCTGGGAACCTACAAAATAATTGGATATGTCGACCCGTCAATGGAATTCCATATTTATCATCAAAGTATGTTTTAAATATCGTACTCCTATTTTGATGGAATTTTAGAAGACTTAAATTGATGGAATAATTTGCAAAGTAAGTAGTTGAGTCATAACAACGTCGAGAAATTTGAATTTCAAAAAACAATCGTAGATAATGAAAAATACTAAGATAATATGAATTCGTTAATCAAACAACGCAATTCTCAACATTTCAATGTAAATTCCACGCTTCGTTACTTTTCCTCATTTCTGAAGTTGTTCTTTGGAATATGTTGAAGCCGTCAGAAACACCTCACCATAACTATAAATACGCAAACAATTCATCAGAATGAATGTAGATTGTTGACATATTTGGATTGGTTTGACTCTAGAGATTTTTTGCTGCTCTTACACTGTTTTAAATTTAATATGCCATTATCATCTTCATAGAAAGTTTGTGGAATACGTTCATGAGTCTACATGTATGAACAAAGAATTCTATCTTTTCTAATATCCAATTTCCTCTTGAAATGAGTAAAATGTCTATGTGTGTGCAGAGAGAGGAACAAGTATGATTCAACCTCTACATAATACGTCTATTACTGATATAACTACCATTGACAAATGTTGAACCTTCTTAGGTTTTGATCAACTATAAAGCTTGAACATTTGAAACAACTATAAAGCAGTGAAACTCATGAACATGTTTTGATCGACAGTTAGCTATTCTATCAAGACTGTTCTATCAAGAGCCGCGACTGACGCTGGAGAAAGCGCGCATGGGGACACTGAGAGGGCGGGGTGGGCATTCCATTGTCCCTACTCCGCTACTAGCAGGAGGTCACAAGTCACTTACGTTCTGTTTGGATGAATACCGTTACTTTCACAAACCGCTCATACGTTAGAAGACATTTACAGGAATATTCTGTGAACAGCACTTGGGATACATTTGTGGTCAATTTAATACTCGTCTTGGCTACTATTATTTTTCTCTTCTTGAGTTACGCGTGCGAATGCTGGGAACTCGATCGATACAAAAAAGAAAGTTTGTGACAATTACGCAACAGAGGAAGTTGCTAAGTACACTCATTCACTCTTACTTTCGTTCTCTCACGCAGGGTTTATTCTTCCTTCTCTACATTACGACCACAATCATTTATACAACACATTCCTCTTTCATTGTCATTTTGTTACCTTAGTATTATTCATTACTGCTACGTCCTCGATTTACAATACTCTAGTTTGGACATATTTCTATTTTCTGAAACTCATTTCATTCCTATAGTAATTGTTTTCGATTAATTTACACTCTTGGTTAGTCAAAATGGTTAACAGCTTCACCTAACTGATATTTTTACTTCCCTCGTGACACACTATCATCAACGTTTACATACTTCTGGCACCCAATGCAGATTCAAATTATAATTGAACTGTTCCGTCTAATGGTGTAAAAGAGAAATACAGTATAGTACAGTAAATATGACAATGCCTCTGGGGAATAAGACACAGTTATTGACCAACACATCACGATACTGAACGAATCTGTATAATTATAAGCTTTATTTTAAGAGACACAATTGCTTTAACGCACGTACGCGACCCAATGTCGAGGTCAAGAACACCCAAATATGCAGAATTATCTGCAGGATCCTTTTTCCAGGTGAAACGGACTCTATTTCACCACTCACCCATCTCTTTTAAGACCACACTCTTTTACGAGATGTCAGAGAAGTATAGGGTATTCATTTTCTATCCGGTCATGAAAAGCAATGGCAGCTCATCTCTCTTATTAGTAAGTCGCGTTCATGTGACCTTTGGTGCAGTACTGATGATCTCGGTGAGACGAAGGAGTGACGGCAGCTTTACCTTAGGCCATGGGAGCAGACATCGAATATTTAGATTGAGGAAACTTGGCTTTAATGAGGAAAGGGAATAATGAAAGGGGATTTGAATGCTACGATCATAACGGAACATAATACTACCCTTTGAACTAAGATGTGAGAAAAGAAACGAGTTTGAACAGTTAGCTTCAATGCTACTTGCAAACACTTTTAAGCTCTTAATATAGATTTTTACTTTTCTTGGCGAATTATGTGTAACAATTTACTTAATTGGAAGAAAAAAAGGTTAAAAATGGAAGATTAATTTGAAAATAATGTCTATATTTGGAATTTTTAAGATCAGTACAAAACTTTCAAAATAAATTTCAAAACTTTAATATTAACATTTTACACTACTAGCATCGTTGAAAAATAATCAATAGTGATTGCGTAAAGCGTTGAAAACTTTAAACGCATTTCTCTTTTTGAACTTAACCAAACGCACAGGACACATGTAATTCATATGTTAATTGTGTTTGTCCATGAGACGTAAACGTCACGCGCAAATACATCTTGTGCTCTCTTTTTCTTTTGATGGAAAACTAAAGGGTGAGGCGTGATGTTAAAAGACCGCAATGGGAACCATGACGTAATGATCGCCCCACCGCGCTACCGTCGCGTCGTGATTGTGCAGTCAGCCGCCACTTCCCGCGGCGCTGTCAGCGAAGGTGGTGTGGGTGGGAGTGAGAGGAAGAAAGGGAGTTGGCATCACGGAGATCCCGCTCCGGTCATTCACACATTGTGCGGTCTCTTACTGTCCCCTACTAAAAAGGGCATTTAACCTCACACGTCCAGAAAATAACGAAATTGATGCGACAATTTCTCCAATTGAGATTTGTGTACCTTCTGACATCTGAATGAAGACAGATCAACAGTCGTACGATCAATTTTTGTGAGAAAATTATAGTCTTGTAATGGATGTACTCACTACATTCGTTTTTCATTCATTTTTCATTTTCGCTGCGATTCTAACCAGTTCAGCTTCATTAAATTTTATCCTTTTCTATTTTTAATATAATTCTTCCCGTTGCCCTTTCTACTTGATATAATAGCTTATTTCGTCTTTCTTGGGCATGTAGTTTTATAACCTACTTCAAAAAGAGGATAGGTAATGTAATTTAAAATGATATGTATTGAAATATGAGGTCTGTTACATAATCATCCTGATTGAGATTTTTTTCTGCATTTCCCTCAGTCGCTCTTGCGCTCTTGCCAACCAGTCACATAAAATCTACTTATAAAATCTAATTTTCTGGGTTGATGTACATATTTTCCCGAAAAGTCCAGGAAAAAGTAATATCATGTACTTTTTATCTATTTATTTTGTTTATTTAATATCGAAGAAGTTGACATGCTCTCTGGTAGTTTAGGACTAGCATACTTGTTTGTCACTTCAATTCCTGGAACGGCCAGAAAAAATGTGTTGCTTTACACTTCAATGTCCCAGTTCATATAGCTGTGAGAATTGAAAAGCGAACCCTCATTCTTCTATTCACCTCCTATTACTCCTAGTATCACTAACTCTTAACTATTTTTACTAACGACTCCACGTGGGCCAAGTTGTTTGTAAACTCAGCTACTAACAAAAACCCTGCCACCCTCCGGCTACCTCCTTTCGTCACACGTAGATAAGCTTCAATAGCACACTACATTTCCCATTTACTAATACAATATTGAAAAAAAAAAGTGGTAGTTTCCTGGTTCCTCTTTCCCCGCAGCTTCTGTGATCTCAACTCTTACTCCTGTTCAATTCTCTGTCTCTTGTTCCCGGTGTTAATCTCATTTCGCAATGTTCTTGCATATCTGATCCTCGTCCCCTCTCTTGTACATCTTCCTACATAAACTTCGTCGAAAATAATTTTCAAAGGGTTTGAATTTTGAGCTTGAATGTTGTCCCAAAATAATCCGGATTTCATTTATTGTTGGTAATTTAGTAACTATTCTAATCAAACTAGGGACTTAGAATTGTTTTGTTTTTAAGAGTTAATGATTGACAATTTCTGGAGAACACATCTTTCGAGTTTCACCGATCCGGAAATACCTTGAAAGTGCTGTCATCGAAGATTTTTGCAGGTAGCGGGCGAAATACAGACTCCATTCATTACCAAATCGAAAGATGTTTTCGCCTGGAATTGTTACAATACCCCGTCAAAAACCATTAAGAATGGTATAATGGTAAATTATTTTACCCTTATTACGTTCGTTGTTTTGTATCATGTAATCTTCTCCAATGCGCAATAACAAATATTTACAGTGTTTGTAATTTGATATAAGTTAATGATTTCCTTATGACAAATGCCATTCTCTCTGCATCTCTGTGAATTTGCTATTACACATCTCGGATTTCTTGCTATATGATCTGTGTGATGGAATTTGACGCTGGGTCTATCTAAACTTAAGGAATATCATGTCTCAAAACAAAAACATTTTTCTCACAATGCCTCCCCCAAGAATATGTTGTAGGGATCTCATGTCGCTCTTCTCGCTACATGAAAGAGAAAGCGTAACTTACGTAAATATAGAAAATTATATATAAGGATATTGTCTTGTGAATTCTTTCAGTACTTTTCCAAACATTTAGCTTGCAATCATTGTGTTACCATTTATATTATAAAATTGCATTCCTAATTAGAACTAAATAACACCTGCGCAAAAATCAGTTAATATGACTTTTTAATTTAATTTTGTTATATAAATTCTCCGTACCATTAAACAATTCGTCCCAGAAGTATTTTAGGATGAAAAATTCACAAATTAATTATTAGATGTAATTACATATTCCAATTTATCAATGAATCATTGATGTATTTAATCTATTTTTGTTAACTTTTTACATATGTTGCTATTGGAAACACAAATGCGTTCAACGTGTTTTAAGAAGAAAAAACCTTAATTTTTTGGAGACTTTCAACAAATTGCCCAGAGTGCTGCCAGAGCATTACAAAACTTACTTTGCTCTAATTTCCTACATCACTCTCCTCCCCCTCCTCGGATGGTGATAGGAAACGAAGCTCTAAGAACGTCATAAAGTTCGTTTTCCATTGTCTGCGAGCATAGTTCTCTGCGTATTGTAGCGTAGTTGCCCATCATTTATGACCGCGTCCGCTCTCCGCTCCAGTAGCTGCTTCAGAGAAACTCTGGCGCACGCGCGTAGCAGCAAGCAGGAGGATGGAGAGACATTCTGACGGACGGATGCTGGTGCTGAACATTGCGAACGCACCAGTGCAATCTTACAAAGATGAGAAATTCAAGTAATTTTGGGCCACTGATTAATCCTCTCGAAGAAACAATAATTTCAGTTACGTGAGAATTCAGCGCAATGGTGTATGTATGACATCGTTAGATGTATTCGAAGCGAGTTTTTATGTCTATTTACCGTAAATTGTCTAACTTATCCTTCGCACTACTAAAATACTTCGTTCTCAGTTGCATCGTCGCCAAATCTTTAAAACTACATCTTCTCAATCTCCCTAGTATAGACGTGAATATTTTGTACCTTTAAGTTCGAAACAAAAACAACTTTACGTATAATATGCCTGTTTTTCACTCATCTGTAGTGAATTTAGTTACGTACTCCATATCCAGAAGAAATATATCTCGAGTTAGTTTGTCTTTTAATAACGAAAAGATTCTCTAATAATTTTTATAGCACAACCATATGATAGAATCGGAAATTGTTGTTATCTAGACAGTTGTGTATCTCAAGGAAACGTAGAAAACCAATTCCCACATATGTTTTACAGATCTGTTGAATAATTTTCAATTTCGATTTTCGGTATTTTCACATATTATACGCGCATACTATATATACTATGAACACAATACATACTAGGAACTATACATACTAGGAACAAGAATATTTTCCTCTTTCACAAAAATCTTACAGAAATCTGACAAAAAAACAGGTCATGGTCGAACATTTTATCAACTTCGTCTAATTTAGATTTATTTTGGGAAGTATTTCCCTGTTTCGTATTGTTTTTGTATTCCAGTCCTCTCTATTTATTGTAACCAACATTAATTTTAATACAATTTATCTCGAATTTCGAGTACTACTTGTAATGCTTGTCAATTTTTTTAAATTTTCTATGACCGTTGACTGGAAAATGTACCTATTTTCCAACTACTCTCGAAAGCTAACTAACTTCGTTCACCTCACCAGCACCGAAGTAATTATTACAATCATAACCGTGCATCTCTCTCTTTTCACTCACTCTGCAACACAAAGGATTGTTAAGAGAGTTGCTCGTAATAATACGTCCAGGGAGGGAGTGGTGGCATATTGCGGAGATGAGAAAGAAAAACGACGAATTGGAGAGAGCCCTGCGTACTGGAGAAGAAGTAATTTGCTTATAGCAGATTTTATTTCTCGTTCTTGTCGAATTCGTTCGCTGTGTTAGCGTGCGTCGCGAGATTTTTGTTTTATTTAAGCGCCAAGTGGTGCGACCTGTGATCTGGGAGTATAACCTGGGCGGAGACTCCAATTCACTGAAGACTCCAATCCAAGGTTGCGGTTTCTTGAGTCGTTTCGAAGAAGGCTGGCTTGGTTGTAAAGTGAGGTCGCGTTGCAATTAAGATAGTCTTCTCGTAGCGATTTCTTATGTGTTATGGGCGGTAGTTTCATCTGATGTGTAGCTTTTTTTCTTCCATAGGAAATTCTTCTACATACTCTGTGCTGTGGACCTTCCATGATTCTTTATTTGAAATATTGCGCCGACTGTACTGTAAGATACTGAAAATGTTTTCTGGTTTATTTTCAGGTGGGTATCGATGAAATTATTCTCCTGTGAGTGCACAGTTTGTGAAGAAAAGGTAAGTGTTCGTGTAGTGCACACCAATTTATATTCCGGAGCATTTGATGAATAATTCCGAAGTAATAAAGAGAAAAGCACAGCAGATGCTCTTAAGTTGATTTACGACAGAAAAATTCTTTCTTTTAATCTCGTAGTATCTAAAATTCATTATGTTTCAAATTCATACACTACAAAGAACTTTTTCCCTCTCGCGTAATAGTAAACTCGTGCAATGAATGTTTTCATGTTTAGAAAGTGTTCCTAGTAATACACATATATCTTCCAAGTGGTAGAAGACCATTGTTTATATTTTCTTGACTCTCCTGAGAGGACCGTTTTGTGTATTCACGCTCCGACAGCTCTGTCTTGGAGACAGCTCTGTCTTGGAGACATCCGGGCCTGCCACGTGCGTGGACTGTCCGATCTCAAACTTCAGATTTTCTTCTCGTTGAGACCTCGTTCTTTGTGCGTTCTGCCAGAAGGGCGTGTGTCTCATGGCTGCTGCGATAAGAGAAATTTGTTCTGTCGCGAGAGTTTCCGCAAGGATGCATGACTTTTCTGGTACAGTGCAAACGAAATGAAAGAAGCTGCGTAACAAGAAATTTATTTTCTTTTTTTTCGGTCAGTTTCTGGGATTCTAAAACTAATTTTAAATTGATGTCGACAATTCCATGTGTCCCAATTTTTTTGTATAAGCTTATCTATCAGGGTTCAGTGGAAAAAGTATTTTGCAGTCATTAATTTTTTGAATTGCCGTGTTCTTAAGCTATATGGCTGACTGAATATAAAAGGTGGGAAAACATTCATTTTCTCAGATAACCTGTTCATATTCGAATGAAACAGTTTTGATATTAAATAATTCATGGATTGCGTGTCTGTTGTATTGTATATGGACCATTTAAGTGATTTGTCCCCAATTAAACAATACTTTGGATGATTGGGAAATATGGAATCATTTTGACTACCATTACTCATTTTTGTTAAATATTAACGGAAAATGAAATATTAACTAAAAATGTACATTTTAGAAATAGTTGAAGTGTAAATGAAGTGTGGGGTAAAATAAGGTTTTCATTGTTCGTTTGTCTTTCATCATGTTACAATTTAAAAGTATAATTGGATTATCCTGAGTTTTATTACTATTGTATCTTTGAGACAAAGCAGCCTGAAACGAAGTGTTAAAATGTGAATCTCAGCTCACATTCAGAACAACTCCTCTCCAGCTGGTTTCTCCATCCATCAAAACAGTCCACCTGTGACACATATTTGATGACGCGAAATCCACACCACTCGTGCCCGGACATAATAAAGGAGTAGTGCGTGTCGAACAATGAGCAGAGACAGGTTTTCGGCGCCGCGTCGTAGGCATCCGGCCTGACGCCCTGTGGCGACCTGCTAGGGCTCCTGCGGCGGCGCGAGCCCGCATGAGCACGCGGGCAACACGTGTCCGTCTACCACATGGCATGGGGAAGGGGGATGAAGAGACTCAAGGTCTGAGGTGGACAGCTAGAAACTACGCCAGCCAGCTGCGGGGGTTGATCAGGGTAGGCATTTGGAATGATCGTATATAACCCTGGTTACTAATGCTTTTCAAATATCCAAGAAATTGTCTAGATGCATGAAAGAAAGTAAGGGATGTGAGAGCACATAATTTAAATTTACTTCAATGAAGTTTGTCCAGAAAATTAGTGTTCCATGAACCTTAGACATTTAAAACAGGTAATGGACCTGTATTAGTTTTGCCACAATACATTACTTTTCCCAACCATTTTATCATCGTACATTGATATTGTACCATTAAAATAATTGACCCAATTACTACTTGTATTTTCACAATATGTATAAAGGTAACAAAAAGTCAACCAAATCGGACCACACAGTGACTGAAGAATACTTAAAAAACATTTTTAATTTTCATTGTATAATTGTCGTCATTATAGTATTTTCTCGCTCTCCCTATTCTTCATATCTTACTATAGTGACATCCTCATTAAACTCTAAAGTAGTCGTAATTTCGAGTCGTCTACATCTGTTTATAGCTTTATTGAGTGGGTTGTAATGATGCGAACGTTTCGTTTTCGAATACTCCACAAAATAGCCCGCGTGTGCTCTGAGTTCAATGCTTAATTGGGGTTCTATCTGTGTCTGTGTGGCAGCGTCTGTGGTCGCCCAGACGTGTGCTCTTCGCGTGCGCCTGCGCCGACCATTACCTCGCCCTCCAGATGCTACCTACCCTTCGCAGCAGACCTCTCGTCCTTCCACTCAACGGACTTCACTTCAGATCTTGAAATTTGTGGCATCATCTGAGATGTATTGGAAAGAGGTTTTGGGAGCTAGTGATTGCATTTTCAGAATTGCTACATCAATAGTTTGATATTTAAATGGAATATAATTTGGACCCAGGTGTAGAGTTTGTCAGCCTTTTACAGAGTTTAAGATACATTTTTTTTCAATTTTTGTGTGAAATTTTCACCAAAATGTGCCACCGTTGTCATCTGCAGTCTAAATAATTGAATCAATTTATAACAAATAGAATTAATTTTAAGAAATTAATTAAAAATCATTTGAGTGCAGTGAGAGCTGCTGAACGTGTATGTTATTCAAGGTCCCCGCAGCGCTCATGAGTGTTTGAGTTCCTTCCGCCCGCGAAGGGCTTCGTTCGTCGCCTCTTTTTCTCCCCTCTATTCTCCTTCTTTGCCTGGGAGGCGCACGTCCCCGCGTCCTTTATGCGCCGCCTACCTGTCGCGCGCACCTGTTGTTTGTTTCAGATGCAGTCGCCCACTACACTGCCACGATGCACTTTGTTCTTCCTTTGTCTCCTTTTTTCTTCTCCGACTCTATACTCTTTCTTTTGAACCTAGTTGCCAAGTAAAACTAAGGTAACACGTCATCTAAAATAAGTTTTAATAAATAGATTATTGATACCATTTATTTTCTCACTCGTAGGGTCAGTATAAACATGATTTACAATATTTTAAGAATAACATTATGTATTTGAACATTACATAACTGTGGGACAGTGAAACTGATCCAGAAAGTACTCCGTTTGAAGATTTACGGATTTACATTTTCACTATGCACTTACTAAATTACATTCCTCTGTATGATGTTCACATTTTATTCATATATCTAAATTCACTACAGAGAATTGTCAAAAGGCAAGATGTTTGTTTGATGAATATCTGTGAACCAAGGAGGATATAGTTTAGGTCATTAATAAAACTTTTTGTATGACATCTGTTATTTTTTTATGAAAATCTTAATCCTAGTTATAAATGAAAAGCAAAAGCCTCTCTGTAATTCTAACTCTCGACGGGATACACGTTGCCGTTCACCGATCTGTTTGATAACCGCGCAAACGGTTCTTATTTCGGTAACTGTATTCACGGTTGTGGAGGAAACGCTTACGGGAAATGAATGGAGTAGTTCGAGCCCAACTGGCAACGAACGGAAAGTATGACTTCTTTCCTTCATTTCCTTCTTCCTCTGCATCTCCATAATGAAAATAAGAGAAGTCGTGCATGACATCACGATTAAACATCTTTCCTTCATGAATGGGAATGGAATTAAACCTCTTAATTTTATTATCACAATTTTTTAAATATATTTTGTTTAATGTTGCCTTGGCAATTGATACTTTTTGCCGTAGTATTCTTTCGATGGTTTATCCATCATCTTCTATCGATCTGAGTCTTGGAGTTTCTGACTCGTAACGAGCAATAAAAATCAGATATCGAGGAATTATTACACTATAGGGAACATTTAATATATTTTCTTTTCTCTCAGAACGCGTAATTATAAAAAATAATTTTCTACCACGAATGCAAGCACAGCTCTTTATAAAAAATTATTAACAAATAGTTCTCACAGGACAGCGGTTTTCAGGAGTAAATTTAGTTCCAAAAGGACTCTTGATGTCGCATGCTTCTCTCAGTCTGCCATAGAGAATGTGGACCGAATTCGGAACTCTACACAGTCTCTACACATTTTCACTCTATTCTAGGTCAAAGGTCAGTACCTAAACTCAGAATTACGAATCACAGAAATAATCGTCGTGTTTATTCATAGAAAGCTCACCTTGTCACCTTTAGAGCACGACTCGTAATTCTAAGGATAGGCGACGGTATATTCTATATTTACCCTATCCGTCACCAGTAGTGCATGGTTCCGCTCTACACGTATTCTTAATGTTAACCAATTCCGAACGCTTCCTTTGTTACACCTGTCATCCACCTCTCACGTATGGTCTGCAATCACTCTCCTGCTGCTCTTCACCTGTCTGTGCGTGCTAGCAACCATCAAATTTCTCTTTCCTTACGCGTGTTTGAAAGAGGGGAAGCTCGGACCATCAATATAGCCCATCTTCTGTGTACTCTGCATAATGTTTTGAATCTCAAATAGTTTGTTGTTTCTTTCACTCATTCATCCTGACGTACATGCATTGTTTATTTTAACTTTTACTCATTGGTAGTCTTGAAAATTCATCTATTATCTATTTATAATCCCAAAATATTTCATTCATTCATCTAGACGGATTAATACAAAAATCAGAGTCGACGAGTAAACTGCCCGAATAGGAACCGAAGACCTGAAAGGGACGAATAATTACGAATATATCTAATTGATCCCTTGTAGGAATTTGATGAATTGAAAAACGAGCCATAAAGTTATACGTTCAAGTGTTTTCACTTCATTATTCGTAACTTGTTGGAGAAAACCGTTCTATAAATATAAAGTGAGAATGTTAATATGAACTGATAATACGATCAGTTCGAGGTCGGGAACGAAAGAATTATAGAAGTACTGTAGAACAAACTAAAAGAATCATTGGTTTGCCGCAGGTAAGTGAGGTTGTTGATGCAAGGCTAGTTGATGAAGGGGCGAATCATAGAGGTGGGTAGGTGGATGAAGAAGATGGAGCCCTTTAATTAATTCTTTGTTCATCTCGCGCTTCTTCGTACTCCAAAGCACCTCTTTCCACTAGTCTAACCTTCTCGTGAGGCGCCGCTTGGCTGAGTATTCGATAAAAAGAAGGCAATCTTTCATTAAGTGGCCCGATGGGAGAGGAGAGAGTGCAGTCAGACCTGTGTGTTGAGGATACACGCAGATGACGCTACTCTTCCTTGCTCTAGGGACCTTCTCCGTCGCTATCTCGAGTAAAATCATGCGAAAATAATTTTGGTATCTTAATATTAACATTCTTTTACTAAATTGACAATAATTTTTCTTTTCCTCCCGTGGTACGATGCGCTAACGACATTACTGGGGACCTAGACACGTGACATCAACGGTTGATCACTTCTAGGGAACAATACATTGCAACATGAAACATTCATGTCATTGCGAGTCGACACGAAACAAATCTTAAAATTAATTTCACTCGAAGATGTATCTATTACTCCTTACCATGTTAAAGTTCAAGAAAATGTTCGTCAAACGTCTTTATGTGCTGTCTTGTAAATTCGTTGACCGGGGAACGAGACATTTCATCCACTTCCCCTCGTCGTCCGTGTTTATCAGACACAACAAGAAATAGTCCAACGAGTAGATGTATTTACATGCGTCGCGTGTTTGTGAGAGAGTGTGCAGGAGGCCTGAAAGCAGAACGACCCTCTGCCCAGAAGTTATGTTTAAAAGAGAAGAGGATCCAAATTGTGCTGAATATAAAAGAAATTCATTTTGACGACTTACACTTAACTGAGGAAAAAATAGTGAAAGAAAGAATACTTTCTCTTGATTCTCGTCTCACTTGCTCGGTGCAGCAATGCACCAGTTTCTTATTCTGCTCTTAACCCAAAAATTAATCCAGTTGTTGTGAATAAATATTATAGTGAAATGTTCTTAATTTGTGTTGAAGCTCACAAGAAATGAAAAGTTGATTGAACTGATTTTTGATAATTTATCTCAGTGTGTTGCATTGTAATTTAAAGAACTTGAACAATTTAAGAAAAACGGTTTCTTCCCTAAAGATAAATGAAACAAATTGTTTATTTTCATTGTCTTAATGATGATATTTTTAGATTGAAAAGAATTGTAATACCAAATGTAAAAGTATAATATATAATGTTGCCCCTCCGTTTTGATTAAGAAGATGAAGCTTTCACCTCCGAGTATCAGAGTAAAAGAAGTGGTCCTGCAGCATGCGAGCCCTTAGTTCCGCCAAAGAACCTGCCGCCCACAGGAAGCGAGACCAATGGATCCGTTCTGTTGGCTTTTTCTACTTTTGGGTAATGGTGCACCGGCGGATGCGAGGAACCAAGAGGCCGCTCGTAGCTGGAGGGGGAGCTCTTAGCATTGACTGACAGCAGATGCGAGAGTGGAGAGGACGACTTGCTGGATACTTCTTTTGAAATACGCTTGCAGCATTACTGACACATAATGCGAAGTCAGTCTATAAATGAATCTGGTCCGTTATAATGAAGTAGGTAAAGGTTCATTTCTGATTATTTTTGAAGTTTTATGTCATTTATACATGAATAATTAATTTAACTAAAAATAATTTGGAAATAATTATCCGGCAATATAATAAAAAATGGAAAAAAATATATCTAATTATATTAACATTAGGATAAAATACGAGATATTTTGCGTAAAAGTTTGGATTAACGTCTCTGACTTTATGAATACTCAAAATGGTGATGTATATACCCAAACTGTTTGTTTACTTCTCCACGAGTTCTAAAAATTTCTACCTTTTCGCCTTACCCACCGCCAGTGCAATGGTTTTGATTTACTTTCTCTTGCCATCTTTACACGACCCCCTCACCACCACCGGTGCCGACGCCTGCTTCGTCATAGACTTCTCTGCTTCCCGTCTTGTGTCTTTTCCTTTGAAAATCTTTCGACCGTTACTAGTCACGGTCGGAGTGCACACATCTGTTGTAAAGCGTCACTGATTCCACCGTTAAAATTTCAAGTGAATTGCTTTGCTCCTTAAATGGTATTCACAAGTATGCGATGTATAGGGTGTTTTAGTTCATCGAATATTTCGGAGCCACTGTACATTTAAAGTAATTTTATGTAAGACGATTCATCCACATATAATTCAGACAACTTTTCAACCTTACTTTTTATTTCACACTTTGTCTGAGACTAGAAATTTTTACATTGAAAATTAAACTCATTTCACCTTAACAGTAAATTTGGTTTGAGAACCATAATTTATTTTTATTTTTGAGAATAGGAATGTTTTATGTTAGCTAAGAATAGACGAAAGTCACTGAACACCCTACGACGTTAAGTTTTGTTTTTATATTTTAAGAAGATATAATATTATTATGAAATATTTTTATATTTTTCTTCGTCTGAAGAAATATTTTCCTTGACGTTTGCGAGGAGAACAATATCTATCTCAGTTCCTAGTAACATCATTGAATAGAATTATTTTTATTGTGAGGATTGCGTGCTAAATATACGAATCACAGCATTCACTTCAATAATTTTTAATTGAGTGATTTTTCACATTTCTTTTAAACGAATAGGAACATATTGTCTTCATTGGTTGAAAGAAAAGAATTATCTGTATTTAGGCGTTTCTTCCTTAATGTTATAGCTACAATCGTAAGCTCTCAAATCTAAATGACCCTCTCTCAGCACTTTCACCTTCTCAATAAATGGTGTTTCTTTTTATTCCCCTGAAGAAGTACCCCGTGCAGCCGTCTAGCGTTGGAAGGAGCGCGTGCCAGATTTCGAGAGACGCGTTCCTCGTTATCGCAGAGCAGCTGGCATCGCGAGGTCGTCGGTAAAAGCCTCGACGCCAAAGGTTAGCGAGTGCTCAACGACACAACTTCTTTGGCTTGCGGACACAGGTCCCGACCGAAACAACCTACGCTGGAAGGGTCATATGATTAATGATTCATTTATTATTAGCTTTTCTTGGCAGGAAACTGAATGACACAGAAGCAGAATAGCTCACACTGTTAAATATATAATGGCGCCCTTGAAATGATCTACTTGTGATTTTATACTAAGTACTTTATTCATTCATTCATTCATTAACGAAATATGTAGTGTTTCACTATTTTTTATGAATCCTGTTTAATAATATTAAAATGGGCGATCGAATTACTTGCGAGAAATGTTTACTCCATGCTGTTATCACTGAAACTACTTGCAAGTTTCGACAGTGTTTTCGGAATTCTAAGTACCACAGCATCAATGAAGCCATAATTTCGGTTTATGCACACTTCATTTGACGTTTCATGTTTCTCCTAAATACTCCAAAGAGATTTATTGCTTGTTTAGTTGAATGCGTGAACTGTATGTTTCATTTATTTGCATGTTATTGAGAAAATTGGTAATTGCTACTCATTATTTCATTAAAGAACGTGAATACGTTAAAAATATTTCCATGAAAAAAGTAGATACGTCATAAAATATTATTCAACTTTGATTACAAGATATCTTTATTTCACGTTTATGTATGTACACCTGTGTCGAGTATGGACGTATTTTAGGTGGTTTTTTTTAAAGAAGAGAACACACTCATAATTCCTGACACTGTAAGCACATCAAATATCAGTCGACTCTGAACATGAGAAAAATTTCTCAAAATGTCGTTTTTTCTTCTTAACGGCAGGCACTTAACTATAGAATGAAACTGAATAACCAATGCAATATTAATTTGCAAGATTTGTTCATATCCGTGTGTTGATTCACTTGGATCTTGAGAACTTGCGACTACACAGCTCGTGGACCACGTGTACTCGTTCCAATCTGTCGAATCGTCGGAAGATGCGAAGGGCTCTGGGCAGCAAACATCGAGGGTTGGGGTTAGAGCAGAGTGAAGCAGCTGGTAGGCAGGTGGTTGCGCTGTGGGTTAGGAGGCTGAGCGCTGCGTCGACCAGACCTTCGCGCCAGGTGCGCAGCCTCGATGCACCTTGTCATGGCTCTGACAGTGAAGATATTGGTGCGGCGGGCACCGAAGCATCCGTGTTTTTTTAATGAACTTCATTAAAATCTTACTGTTTTATTGTAGTGTCTACCTTCAAAATTACTCCGGGCGCACGAATAAATGTACGTTGTCTTGAAAGTGAAGAAATTTATGGAATTAATTTACACCGAATTGCGTGCATAAGGAAAGCGAAAGTTTTAATGTGTTCAGGGGACCTGTGGTTAACCCTGTGTAAATATTTCATGAACAGTTTTTTTTATGTTATAGGACTTATTTCAGGATACTTTTTTCACTTAAAAATTTACTTGGCCTATCTATTGTGAACTTGATTCAGAGCAAGTGATGATGAATTTCATCCTAGAATTACTCGTAAATGTTTGAAATTCGATGTCTAGCTTGTCAACGAACTATTTCCAATTCTTTATCATTATAAATTAAAACAATTAGTCGTGATGATTATCTATGTTAAAAATGAGCTTTCAGCATTGAGAAGACTGAAGATTTTCGATAAATGTTTTTTGCAGTTTTTTTCCCATGGATTTCTCTTAAAAAGAGATTTATTTAATAGTATTCTCGTCTCCGTGAGGAAAACCAACATGCAACTAAAATGACAATGCATGATTTTATCTAATCTTCATTATCCGTACAGAAAGGTGCATTTTCTTGAAGCAGCTGCATCTAAGCCAATTGGTTTATCACGTTACAATTCTGAATCCGATGCAATCACTAACAGCGGGATCTCATCACTCAGTGTCCGTAGCAGCATCTGTGATTCGAAGAGGCTTCGTAGCGACCCGAATGCTCCGTGTTCCCGCCAGGTGCAACGTCGACGTGCTTTTATTTCGTAGCCTCCGGGATCCCATCTCTTGGATGAAACCTCTGCCCCTCCCAAGACCCTGCCCACCGGCTCCTCACAGCCTTCACTCAGCTTAATACTCGGCTCTTGGACTTTTTGCTCCTTTTTTACTCGAAAACCCCGACGCATTTTGAGTCGACGATCAAAACTTTATAGCGCACGAGTCATGATAACGTGTTCGGTAACGATTATTCCAAGAAGTAAACTTTTAGAAGTGAAGTTGAGTTCTAAAATTTCTTTTCTTTATTTGTAACTCCTTCCCAATCTAATATCTTCCGTATTATATCATAAATGACGTCTACAAGCTTCTCTGATTTGTAAAATTTCAGTGCTTTTGAAAAAAATTATGCATTATAATTTGTTGTTGAAACATGAAATTTTATTAATTGTTTTAACTAGTTCCATCGCCCAATACTTCCAATTTCACACTCCGATTTGAAATATTATTATGAGAAATTCTACATTTGTTTTATTACACATTTGTTCTAAAGTAGGTTTTATTATAAATAAGTTGTAAAAGTTTTGAATAAAATGATGTTGCATCGCTCTGAACTGAAAGTTTGAAATACGTCTCGTTGGTTTGTCAATTGTTCCAGTTTTTTTAAAAATTCGAACTAGGCATTCAATGATAATGTAACAAAATAACGGAAACATTGTGGTATGCTATTCATAACTCGAATAGGTACATTTTTTTCGGTATTATTAGGGTGGTCCCTAGGGACCTTAGAGTTCTTCCTAGTCTTTCCAAATTTTACATTTCCAAGGTTGTGTTACATACTAAATAAAAAGTTTCATGGTTTTTATACGAGAATGGATAAATTTTTGATAGATATATGTATAAAAAAGGAAGTAGAACTGAAAATTGGAATGTTTAATAAGGAGTCAGCTGGACTGAGCGGGTTGAGCGCTGAGTTGCTGGCTGGATGGACGGAGTTCAATTCGCGGTGAGGTGGGGAATTTTCATCATTGTGCACGGAGAAAAATAAAGAGTCACTCCAACAACGAAGTCGTCGGACCGACTACTTTACATGAATGGTTTTCGACCATCTACTTACGTAGCCAGCACGTCGACTTTTCCTAGTCGACCGAGAGACAGCACCCACAAGTACGGAAGAAGCGCTCCTCGCTACTTTTTCGTGCACGGAACAGCTCGGCAAGTAGACTTGATGCCTAGTTCACATCGCCAGCACATACATGCGCTTATATGTCGTGAGGCCGAAAAGTATAGGTTAAGAAATGAAAAACAAAATACTTACTGTTCTTTTATATTTATTACAAACATCTATACATAGGTAAATTTATAAATCCTCACAAAAAAAATTATTTAATAGCATTGCTTCGTTAAAAAATAAAAACTTAATATAAATATACATAAATTGACGTATTGTTCCATTCAGTACAATTGGGCTTTATTTGAACATACAAATGTATACAATACTTTCCTTCAGTAGACATATTATACACCTTAGTTTGTAAGGAAAAAAACATCCTGTGCTTAAGACTATTTTCAGGAATTTATTCAATGGTACAACAGAAGTTCTCACAAATACACTTCTTACTCAAATCTAGAAATGAATTAAACTATGTGAGGACTTTGATAAAATTTTGATAAAATGTAATATGAATTTTTTTTACAAATTATTAGTAATTTTTCAACACATTTGGAATTTACACCTATGTACATTTTAAACAAATCGTTTCTAAACATCTCAACATGAAACTTCTGAATTGCTTTGGAAGCTCTCCTCATCGAGACAGGGAGCTGGAAGACGTATAGTTTTACAACTTTCATGATATTTACAATGGTGTACTAGCTACATTGCACAGATAAAGAAGAAAAAAATTTATTCAAATTAAAATTTGGATGTGTAATTTCTCAAAGAAATGTTTTCAAAAATTTTTTTAATTAATTTAATGAGTAGTTGGTACATTGTTTACTTTATTTCATGTCCTACGGTGAACTTGTAACTTATTTTTGGCTCCAATAAATTGACATTAATGGATAAAATTTGCGTGAATACTTGTAACTACATACACTTTTTAGTTTAGTTCCATTAGTTGGATAGTGTTGATAAATGATAATTGTAATTCAATAGATTTTAAACAATAAGCTAATTCATGTAATCAAAAGTTTTAATTAAAAAGGGTATTCGAGTTGTTTACACATATACCCCTGAAGGTGGTCCAAATTGAATGAATATAATCTAAATTGTTATCTTGAAGACTACGCATAAAAGAAGGCATCCTATAATACTTTTAAAAGAAGATGATTACAAATTATTGAACATATAGATCCATTACAATTGTATCGAATAATGTCAGAATCAATTCCTTTCCAAATACTAGTCCAATTCCATTCTCGCTCATCACTATGTCGTCCCGAGTTCAATTCCCGGTGGGGCCAGAAAAAAGTTGTAGCTTTTCACATGAATGTCCCAGTTCATGTAGCTATGACAATTAAAAAGCGAACCCTCCTTCTATCCACCTCCTCCTACTATCAATAACTGTTACTAAGTACTCCTACTAATATCTTCACGTGGGCCAAGTTGGTAAACCCTTCTACTACCAATAGCCTACCAACCAACTCCTACCTCCTATCGCTCCATGCAGATAAGCTTCAATAGCAAGCTACATTTCCCATTTCCAGTAAAAAAATTCAAGACTGTATTATAAGATACACAAATAATTCAGAGGATTACAAATATACTAGATTTCAGATTCCACAACAACATTCACAATATAATTTACTACAATTTCAAAATACTTCTTGTCACACAATTAAAGGATAGAAATGACAAGGCAAAACACTTAAAGATCCAGCATACAAAACAAAAAAAAGAATCATCAATGTTATACAATCACCTGTCAATAAAATAATTCTTAAAATTGTATTTCCTTTTGAAAATCTCTGGAAAAATAGTAATGATATAAAATGCCTCAAATGAAAGGATCCAGACTTATTTCATGGAGCACAAATATAAGAATATTTATGTGAGAATGACAAATTCGTAAAGAAGTAGACTTTCAGTAATACTAAATCATTTTGCTCTTATTAGGTCTTCAGATAAAAAAATGTTTGGTATAACGCATACTACTGTAAAAGATCACTCTATACTAAGCAGATTTTTAGTTTTTGTTTCATAAATTTGCATAAAAACAAAAACATTTTAACAACTAAAATTGGATAACTTCACATGCTTAACATACCGTAGGTTTCTCACTAAATCCATGGACCTCTTAAAAAATTAAAACCCGATAAATTCACATGTGCAACTCTTATTGTCTAAAGGCAAATAATATTTGTAATTTATGAACTACTAAATGCCACAGAGTTTACACTGAAAATATCTGATGGTTGTCACTTTCACAACAGGGATAAGCAGATAACAAACATGTATCACAAAAAGAATCACTCCTTACCACTTTCTTCAAATACATATGTAGTAGTTGCCCCATAAAAAAATTTCCAAATTAAAACAAACAAGAATTGAAAAGATGTTTATTGATTCATGTTTCATTGATTTTGAGAATTGGAAACTAAGATACTGAGTCGCAATCAGTAAACCTAAATAATATTTTTCAGTCATCAAATTAATATTAAACTCATATAGCAATGGATATGGTCTTATCTTACTTACCTCAAGTACAACTTTTTTGTCACCAGTCATCACAATCAATGTTTTAAGAATCTAAAGAAGCAACATTTCATTATACTCCATAAGAGCTTTCTAACATAAGTTAGGTTAATGTTTCCTTCGCATCTTACGAGGACACTCATTGTACGATTAAGAACTTGTCCTGGAATCGCAGCATAGAAATCTAAACTTCAACAGTTGAATCCAAGAACAGCATCTTAATGTTTTTGGCACCGCTTGGCGCCTTAACGGAAGAGTGACGAAACGTGGCACATTCAAATTCCTTACATTTTACGAGCACGCAAATACAGTTGAATGTAAGTGTAGTAATTAGGCACACAACCGCACAATATTTTCAGTGCGCCATAACACGTTACTGTTTGTTGCAGTGCCGGATTTTTAAAAAATGGGGACCCTAGGTACTTAAACATTTGGGGCCCCTACTTTCGAAAAATAGGTTTCACCATTCTCTTTAAATCTGGCTACGTAGAATATAAACTGCGAGTGAATTCGTATTTTAGATTCCATAATAGGATTTCCAGTCATTAGATTTTCTAAGCTTTGAATTAAATTTGTAAAGTTTTGTAATAACAATAATTTGTTTATAACAATAAAATGATTTAATTTTTCGTAATTGTGTGTTTATGCACATCGCCTTTTGAATCTTTATTAAATACTTTGAAACTTTATTTCATAATGAAACTATAATTGACAATGTTTATTTGAAAGAAAATATAATTATAAATAGTTTTAACCAGAAAAGTCATATAATAATACCATTATACATTCAAATTTGCATTATATATGCATATTAATTGTACTTTTCATGGTGAATAATTATTTTCCATTATTTTTTATGCAAGTGTAATTTCAGGGACCCCCTGAAATCGGGGGCCCTAGACCAGTGCCTAGCCTGACCGATTGACCTGGTAATTCATGTCTGGTTTGTCGCCTCGTCGACCGACAACTCGCGTATACAGCGTATACAGCTATTGGAATATGCTAGCCACGCCACTGCCTGCAAGAGAAAGGATACAGGTAGAAGACTCAACGTTGGGAGAATCCGGCGGGCCGGTCTTTTACTCAAGCACTTTAGGTAGCTGGCACAGCTATCTGTTTTGCTCCTTCTGACCATTGAACAACATGAACAAATACTCCCTTACTTCCAGTAGCTTCCTAGGCTTCAACTACGAAAAAGTAGTCGGATGAGCGACTTCATTTTTCTCGTGTGGGACAGTTTGACATAGACATGTTTAATAATGACACAGAACTTTTTAAAACATGTTCTAGTATTACGTTATATTCAAATATAAATGTTCTATCTATTTAGTGGAATATCGTATATCTTGGGAAAGCTGGAATTTTGTTTTAGTAATTCCATCCCTTCCCTTCTGAAACTGTCACATCCAAATGAAAAAAAAAAAAAAAAAAAAGTGAAAAGTATTTTCCTCAAAGATACATCATTATTTTCCTTTGGCTTCAAATGTCTGCTGGAACAATGACTGAAGAAGTAATGAAATGAACTTAAATCATTATACAAACACATTCAATGTTTTAAAAATAAATGTAATTGATTCATTTGATGAGAGATTCAGGGGAAGTCGCGGCCGGACTTACCGGAGGACGGGGGTAGTATTATCTTTCGTCGTCTGTATGTTTATCCTCATAATTGAAGTACAATTTTTGGCTCCAAAACACGTATCAGTCAAAACATTCAACGATAATAAAGAATTAGACTGATCAACATTTATCACTTAGGTATTGGTTTATAAATAATACGCTGAACTGCGACTTTTTTATGCGCAATATGCATCTTTCATTATGGTTCCCATTGTGTATTTCTTATTAGTTACAATTTTAATAAATACACCGTGAAAACCATGGTTATTCGATGTGGAACATGAAAAGAGAACTATTTTCTGTGGCAGTAAGAAATCCACACATCGTCGCCCCTAACCTTGTGGAAGTAAACTTCAAAAATATCCCACGAGTTGCAGAACTATGAGACTCATGAGGCTGTTCTGGGAATTACGTGCATCCAAAGGTTTGCTGTATGACTCGCGCACTACAATCCCCGAATCGCTAAGGTCACTAGAACTTGCGTCGTGAGCTTAGCGTCTCCATTTGAGCTAAGATATCTGATGATAACTACCATAATAAAATTATAATAACACTTGTTATCCACTCCGGCGATATATATTAAGTCGTAACCCTAGTGCACTGACGAAGAGCTCCAGTCAATGCGGATTCATCTGTGTGGGAACAACCGCCCTTGAACGCGGAGGGGCGCCTGAATCACTAACGAAGGTGCGAAGCGAGCGCCCGAGCGCCCCTCGCGTCTAATTAGGGAAGCTGCGGCTGCTTATCTCTGACATCGACGGAAGAACGCTCTAATGACGGTGGCGACGGTCCGCCCGCGCCGCGAGAGCCACCGCGCTTGCACTCCGGATGACTCCAGTCCGCCATTGCACGCTTCGTTAGCAGCTCAAGTACTCTCGGGCTTATTTCTTCAATGTCAGCGCGAGAGGGCTGTGAGGGGTCTGATTTTTCTTTCTTTTTTGTATGATTTAATCTTCAAAAGGTTTATAGAATCTTGTGTACAGAGAATTAGAGCTTTTCTTAAAACCCTTGAAGTAGGGTTAATTTGATTCCGCTTTAAATCTTCTTAATATATTTTCGTAAATCAATATTCTTAAATTTTCTATACAATTCATCTGTAATTCACATCAATCTAGCTATCTTTGATATAAATATCTAGCAAGATAAACTAGAAGGCGTGTTAGATGCATGCCCTTAGCACGATTTTTCACGAGACGCGCTTTCGTCGTACGAGTTTACTTCTTTTTCGATTATACTAAACTTCAAATATATTTCCCTTGCCTTCAAATACACAATTTCCTCTATTGTTTGCAGGAATAAAGTTGTCTCAAAATTATTTTTAGTCTTATTTTTAATTACATTCTTGAATTGGTGTTTGTCATGATTTGTGTACCCTTTATTGTTACTTTCTAGTTAATTTTTCAATGTCTTTACCTCGTATGCTTTTCCTGGCCATAATCATAATGTGTTAGGATATGTCCCCAGTTTTCAGTGTGTAAGAACACTAGTCATTGTCACATCTGATATAGGCAGTGTCAGTGAAATTCGAAGATACCAGAGATATTGCATGTCATGCTACATAAAGTTCGAGAAAATACATTTTATTCTTTTTTACACCGAATAGATTAAAAGTGTAATAACCGCCGATTGTTCATATAGTGTTGAAACTCCCCCACTGTTCCACATCTTTTGTTTGTGAACCGAGAACTCGGAAGAAAATCCTCTCCTCTTCTCCTCCCAAGGTGAGAGAGAGGTCGGTAAGGCTGTTCTAAGGTCTCTTAGCATCTTTATAACATTTGCAATTTAAAAAAAGAAAACGTTCTTGTGATCAGAACCTTCATGGAAAACGTTATTCCGTTACGCAGAGGAATTTGCTATCTTCATAACTCGTTTGCGTGCGGTGGGCTTGTGTCAGCGAACTGGGCGCGGAATGGGCTGGAGGCGACGTAAACAAGCGGTTGCTAGGCTTCTGCGCTTGCTGTAGAGTCGATGCTTGATACAACATTAGGAATAGGAGAAGAATACTTCTGTTTTTGGACAATTTACTTCGTACACAACGCGACTTCAAACAAATTGAAGTATTTCTTCCCTCTATTTAAAACTTCTTTTAGATACGTGATGCACAAATGTCAGACAATCCTTTCTAATGTTCCACGTAGCATGTATTGTCCTGTGACGATTCCGAATAGTGTGGTGAAATATATATGAGTAGTTCCTATCTTATTAAATAATATGGTCGGTGAATTTATTTGATTGGCGATTGTGGTTGAACTGTGAACTTTGAGCTAATATGTGGCGTAAGCCAAAAATTGACTTCGCTGAACGACTGTTTGCGAACTTCATCTGCTGTGTACAAACTAATGCTCGATCATTATTTGCAGTACTCTTTCAATACAATGTTTTCAAATTTCCCTATACACTTTGCGTTACTCTGATAAACGAAAGGCATGCATGATATTCATGCCGTACAAGATTCAGAGCAATGGAATTTGTTCTTCGGTTGTTTAATTTTTATTTTCATACTTCAAAAGATCGTTGTCAACGTACTGTGAAGAAAAACGTTTCTACATGGTTCACTAGTATTTCTAGATTTACCAATTTACCTTTCAATATGTCCTTAATGATGGATTGATGTCGTTATGTATCCGTTCAATACATGTTATAAATTAAACGATATTTGCCAAATGAGATGTGAATCGTTTGCAGTGTTCTGTGAGTTCAGTATTGGGAGAAACTGAAAAGTTTCAAATTGTAGTATTTATTAAATTTAATTGAATGCGGTTAAGGTTATGTTTTGTGTCTTATCGATACCCGTTGATCGGTTTATGCAAGAATTGACACTGATTAGTAGTAAAGAATTAGTCATTTGTAAGAATTTAGTCAAGAAATTTTCGGGATTTATATATGCATATTATGACAATTCTCGGATGTTCGTCATGAATACAATGGATTATTTCTTAGTTACGAATTTCTTGGAAGGCAATGTGTATCCTTTCGATTCGCAGCGCTCCGTGTCCTGTTATGCGCTCCAGGCTCTGCGACGCTCGTCTTCAAGCACGAGTGTAAGTCTCATGCGCGTCGGGAGACAATAGGCGACTTCTTTCCTTGAAAGTGAAACGAGAGCTCTTTCTTCGGGGGAGAAGCGAGGAGATGACTGAAACGGATGTTGTACGAACTAGATGCGCTGCTTTATTTTTTGTGTGAATAATGCAAATTTAATTAAGATAAATATATTAATGTATTTTCTTTCTCGCTAATTCCATGATGTTGATAAAGTGAGGATCAAGATTGTTTTTGCGATATAATAAGAGATACGTATGTTGGATTGTCTCATATATAGTTTGTAGAATATTTTACTGTTAAATTATTTATCCAAAATAGACAAGGATTCAAACACCCGATGCTTTATTATAACATAGTTATAGCAGAATTGTATGGTTCAGGTAAGGTTGGCTGGGTAAATAAAACATTCCTGTAGTCCCTATAAAAAGCGATATTTTCACTTAAAAAATCAAAACAAAAAACATTTAAAGTGTTATGTTGCGGAAATAAATTGTGGAAAATCTAATTGAAATAAGAAAGTTCCGAGTGTTTATTGATACAATTCTTTATAACCTCACAGTTATAGGTAATTGCATATTTAATGAAGCGTTTTGTATACATGGGTAGCTCATTTATGGTATACTACGTCACCTGATGTGATCAGAGGAGGAAACAGTAATGTTGATTGTTTAATTACATAACGGTTATTAATTTTCATTTTTACTTAGACAAATTTACGTAAATGAAATAAATAATCCGTGTACAGGTATTTACTCGTACTTTTTACTCTGATGTGGTTGATGATTATGGGTTGACCTTTTGGCTGAGAAGAGTGATTCATTAGTGTCTCGCTTTGATCGTTATCGAGAAGACAAGTGTATTGTTCGTGACCTTAATTTTGTGATCTTGCAATAGTTGGACAATAGTACGCAGTATACAGTTTTATCTATGGTTACTGGAGATATAGTAGCTATATCAGTATCATGTTCCTTCTGACTCTGCATTTATCACGAGCGGAAGATTAATATATAACAAAGCGAATTTGGTTGACACCATCTGTTGTTGTCATCACTTGTTCGCACCCAGACTTGGTTACATGTTGGACTAACAGTACTCCTAAAGTAGGTAATCATATAGGAATTTTTTTATTTTATCATTTACATTTTTCATTATTAGCAGTGTTAGGATTTTTATGTGCAAATTTAATAAGAAAAAAGGAAGAGAAAAGGTGCTAAAATAAGGTCAAGAGAGAGAGAAAAAGGTGCTGTTTTACTCTACTAAAATAATCACATTATTGGATTACAGTTTAGAGTTGCAAACAAGTATATTAAATCATAACTCATCAGAAGAAGGAAAAAATAGGAAGCTTTTGTACTTTAAGGCATTAGCATCTACACTTTGAAAAAAGTATGTTTCTATTAGTACATATAAGTCTTTGTAGATGCTAAAAGAGTCGTAGAAGGGAAAGATTTGTCTTTTACTCAAATATTTTCCATTCCAGCAAAGTATTTTCAAGATGTTTTAGTCATGCTTTTCTGAAAGTAATTTTTATTAGCCGCATATTCATTACAAGCCGAGGAAACAATAATTGAAAGTTGCTTAAATAACATGATGAAACCATGTACAAATGGAATGAAACTTTAATGTTATCTCTTTTAAATGAGGAAAAGCGCTCTAGAACGTTTTTGAAAAGCTGCAGTAAAAGGGGGAAAAGAGGAATTATGGGCACTGTTGAGGGAAAAGGGATAAGGGTCCCAAAAATGAGGGAAGAAGGCGCTTAACAATGACCTAATATCTCATCTAGAGTCAAAATTTCACTCAATGGTATCTTTCCGAAGAGATTTCTTTAACTTTAAGAAAAAATATGCGCAACTACAAATCCTAACCCTGATATTAATTATTAAACCTAATTTGATTTTTGAATTTATTTATTTATTTGTTTAGAGGTTACATTCAATTACGATAGCAACATTTGATGTATCTTTCATGTAAATGTTATTTTCGAGAACTTAACTATAGAATTTAATTTTTTTAAATTGTTTTATTATTGTCGTTTTTCAATACGAAGAACGGAAGGGTAAAGATGAAGATGAAATTTGTTATTGGTCTACAGAATACATTTCAGTTAACATCTGGAAAGACGGACATCATAGTTTCAATAACCCGATAGATTTAGCAAGCGGATTTCGGGTTAGATTTTAACCGTCTTCACAACCCGAAACCGACCCGACGAAACTGAAAATGTTTCGGTCGATTTCGGTCAGGTCGGTTTATTTGACCACTCTTATCTGAATCATGGAATTAAGAGTGCAGGCATTCGCATTTCTTCCACTGCTTCTCTCCATCCTCGTCCATTTTGAAGTGTGAGAATCGCCCATTCGATTATTTATGTTCGGATAATTTGTAAATCTCACCCCCGAAACTCTTGTAAACCTTTATTCAAGGAATTAAATATCTTAACACTTCCCTGCATTTATATTTATGAAACAGTCGTGTTTGTTAAGACCGAATTACTCAAGTGCCACCCTTGCTTTATACGAAACAGTCTCGTTCACGAACACTATACAAGCAATAGTAATAATATCCATCGCCCTAGAGTGTCAACCACTCTTTGCCAAAAGAGACCATATCATTCGGGAATCGTTATATATAATTCCCTGCCCAAAAAATATAAAATATATTATGAAATTGAATCTCTTCAAATCCGCGGTTAAAAACTACCTCCTGTACCAGTGCTTCTACACTGTAAAAGAATTTATTGATTTTAATAAAAGTTAAATCCGTCTTATAACAATTTCAAAAACTATTTTCTTGCATGATTGTGTTGCCGTATGATTCATATTACTTTAGTTTTATGTGTACTTAACTTTGGCACGGTTGTGTACATAAATTCTGTAGCCCCATCCTTGCCCGGGTTTTTCTCCGTTTCTTCCTTTGGGTAGAGACGGATTTCTTATACAGGTTCTCTAGGCTTTGTCTAGGGGCGTGTTTATTGTAACAATAAATCGTGAATTTAATGTTTTTTCAACTCTTATGATTTTTAAACTCTATACTCAGAATAATCTATAGTTCGATAATAACTTGTACATGTAAATTTACAAACATATTTGCGTTAAATTACAAACATATTGACATTATATATGTATTATAACTCGCAGCTAACTTTTTATCTTATCTAGGAACTTTTGCTGAAATTTTTGAATCCGCCTCTTCCTTAGGGCCCTTGATCGGAATTGATGGGATGGTCCCTTGCTTGCTTCCAGAGAGTAAATTAGTTTATTGTCCTTCACGTGGTCATACGCAGTTTGTACTGTTTTTTGACAATAAATTTATTTATAATTATAAAATTATGAGATCTGAGAATTAGAGAGTGTATTTGTGTGTTGTTTTGTTACGAATAGTTCGTCGAGCGTCGAAATGATGCTCAGCAGCAACAGACTACGAGCTGAAATAGACTTTTAGAGAGGGAGCTAAGAAGATGATACTCCTCTTGGACATTTTCATCGAAATAATGCTCATTCGTATTATTTCTTTGTTTCAAAACATCTTATAATCACTGATATGAAGGATATATTCTTCGGCTATACATTGACAATACATTGGCTTGGGCTATACGTATGTCTTGACAATACATTGGCTCTTAAAACCTCACAATATTACAGTTAATTGCACTCTATGCGCTATATAATTGGTTCCCGTTAATGATCGCGGATTTCTAAACTCCCTCATGTTCAAAAATATTTTGATTAACCCCCTTACTTTACAGAAGGTTTCTTCCTTGGTTCGCCGTTTATATGTTGTACTAAACAATTGCAGAAAGAAAGAATTCATTTCACACATTGCCCCAGTCTTCGTTCAATCGTTGGATCGCAGCATACAGCAGCGCGGTTGAGCCGCTATGGTCCATCCCAGGGATGGAAAATCACCGCCCAAATCCCAGAAACCCGTTCCCCAAGAACAGGTTGGACCGGCGGTGGTCGCGGCGGGAGGAGGCCACAGCAGCTGCACACTCGCCATAGGATGGCAGTGGGGTTAGGTGGGGGAATATGCCTCCATTGCTGCCTTCGGGGCTTCACTAATGAAGTATTTCTGCTCGGAAAATTATGGATATTATTGGAGGATTTCACGCCAGATTTTGTAGGTGTACTCGTGAATATTTGTATTTTTTATATTTCAGATTGATTTTTTTGTTGTGCTCCACAGGTGGGTTAATAGCGAATATTTTAATATATGTTTCCAAGGATAATTAGTTATGAACGAATTATTTTTCACTTATCTTCATTACAATGCCGTATTCTATTTTTAATGTTTATATTTTTATCCTGATAGTTTTCTATCCACAATTTTAGAATTAAAAAAATCTAAAATGCCATTCCTCCTGTTGATTCAAGCATACGACAGTTATCAACATTCGAGATTGGAGAATTCAAAACAAGGGATAAACTCCATTAATGTTGAGGAGTCAGTATTAATATGTGGGAAGCAGCTGCCATATCG
This sequence comes from Laupala kohalensis, assembly GCA_002313205.1. Classification (NCBI taxonomy): domain Eukaryota; kingdom Metazoa; phylum Arthropoda; class Insecta; order Orthoptera; family Trigonidiidae; genus Laupala; species Laupala kohalensis. Next base: position 334,032 of record NNCF01133936.1, on the reverse strand, counting down.
AGTGTCACTCTAGAAGATGGTGGTCAGAGAACTGCAGAGACTAGAAGAGGGGATATGCGAACGACAGAGACTAGAAAGAGGGGATATGCGAACATCAGAAGTTTAGAGATAGCGAGTGCAGATTGAAAATTAAAGTGAATATAAATGAGAAGGGTTGCCAATCATACAATTCTGTATTGGGTGTGAAAGAGCTCGAGGAGACCAGAGCGTGCGGGTGGTTGGTTTTTAAATGACCGAGCTTTGTGTGGAAAAAGGAAGCTGTTTCTGGGCAAAAGCAAGACGAGGAAGCCTAGCGCAGCCTGCGGGCCCTCCGACGCCACAGGTGTGCGCGTCTCCGTCTCAGGTAGCAGCCTTGGGCCCCCTCCCTCCCCACACCACCAATCAAGCTGTTCCCTGCCGCTTGTCAACGCACGCACCCGCCACAAAAGCGTCATCTGGGTCCCAAGCAGATTGGAGGAGGAGTAACAACGCACAGACGCACTATTAACATGCTGAGGGCTGCATTACACGTATTATGCGCTGCGTGATTTGTTGATGTTTTATATTACGCTACTGGAGTATTGCTATTCATTATCATGAATCTGAAAAGCTTCTTCTATTTAGACTCTTTTTTTTTTGTTTCGTTTGCTCAAATTACGTTCATGGATTGGTGTATACGGAAGAAATTTGGCGGGCAGACAGATAGGTGAAAAAATTTGCTCAGTAAACTAGAGCAATTTGCGTGAAGGATAAGAAGTGGCGTGGCGCATGTTCAGAGAGACAGTAGTCTCCATTGCGAACAGTTTTGAACCATAAATTCAACGCATGTACCATCATATGAGTTCAGTATGATGTATTTTAATCTGGTATTAGTAATAACTTTCTAAATATCAACTTCATTATTGACAGAGTAAAGAATAAATCGGGAATAATATAAGCAGACCATTTACTTCAACATTCTGCTTGTGCTGAAACAAAATTTCGGAATTGTCTGGAAAAATAATTCTTTTAATGAAATATGATTCTTATAATGTGCCATATTCGTATGAGACGTTCACAAAACGTTTTATTATAGAAGTGAAATGTGAATTCTTGTATCCGATAGTTGTCCTTTCTTGGATATAAAAACCTATGAGCATTTATTTGTAAAATGACTATATTTTTTAGTGAGTATTACATTAATATACCCTACGATAGTGATTTATTTTTGAAGATTTAATATCCATGTTTTCGTTTCGGGTATTTTAGTGACAGTGGATTTTATCCATTTGTCATTCGTGTTCTATGACCTGCGCTGAAAGATTTTACCATTTCTCTTGCATATATTCCGGTAGATAATATGACCTCTGCGAAATTCCAAATTGGCAAACTTTGTAGAACTTCGCCAGGAAACTATCTGTTTGAAGTAGGCACCTTGCCGCCTCGCTTCACATGCTCTTACATTTTCACTTTGTCTGAACTTTAAAACCGTTCAATCCTGTCATAGGAAACATCTGGAGAACTCTTGAGAACAATTTTTGTGTGAATAAAAAATGAGAAATGTCTTGGCATATTCACTTCAAAATCAAGAAACTGGACGCAAATACTGTCATCTTTTGCACTCTGTTAGTGTTTGAAGAAGAATATTAATTTTTGTTTTATGGCGTGGTAAAATAAAGTGGACGTCATAAAATTATTCTCGCAGAAAAAGCGATCTTCGCCATATCGACGGTGGAATTTTTGTTGGGCTGTCATAAAAGGTAATAACTGGAAAATTGTCACATCGACTTTGTTTTCTCTTTTTTCCCAAAGATTTTCGCATTAACGTACGAGGGAAGGATATTAACTGCTGTTCTTTTCGCCACATCCGTTGCTTTTCCTGGCTCTGCGCCAATTGTGGGTCTCCGCATTGATAACCTGAAGCTGCTTTGGATGCTTCCCCTAGTGATCTCAGTATTCTGCGGGTCGAACTGCTTAAAATTCTTCATGCGACTCTTGCCCTTCAATAATCTTCTATGGTTGTTGGCTATTACGACTATTGACAGGTTGGTTGAAATTTTAGCCAGTATTTTCGGAGGGTATTTTCCATACAATCTTTCAAATTTTATGTAACGACATTTGCGCTACTCGTGAAATTTTGCTTCATTTTCCATTACAAAATTGGATCAAGAATGTTAGTTATATTTATTCTAGTGATCTAATCAAAATTACAAGAACATGAAAGTGATGAGATTGCAACACAAACTTGTTATACTCGTACTTTCGGCTAAGACCATTGATCAGTCATATCTATTAATATCCAGGGGTGTGCTGTCAAATTTGGCAGTGTTGGAGCTCAAGTGTTGAAGAAGTTAGTACATAACCAACTCTCCCTTATTAATAGCGGCAGTCTTGAGTTTTCCAATAATTTTAATTGTAAAATGATTCGTATTAAGTCTGTATAAGTTCTAGATTAGGTAGAGTGGATCTTTTGTTTCAGAAATATTGTATTTTACTACGATATGTTTGTTTATCGCTTCTTTCAAACATGTACAAACTAAAAAGCCATTATAGGACCTTCATTGAAACCTACTACTCGCAAGATCATCGCAACCACAAACAAAGCATTGCGCGAGCGTCGCTCTTAAGCACTCCCGCTACTCTACTCCTCCATAAACATATGCGAGGAAGCTGTAACAGACTGTATTTTACGAATCATGATCCACTTAACTATTATCTTCGATAAGATATCTTCAAACGTCAGCTGTCGGATTTCATAAAAACCATGAAGTCATGTGTAATGATGGAACTGGAAACAGTTGCGTAGGGAACACTACCTTTCTTGAAATATAAAATTTCTTGTGAGGTGTATATAATTTAAAAGAAACAAAATTATATTTTCAAGATGTTTTTTAATTTTGTAAAATTCACTAGGGTAAGATTAAGTCATAAGAATAAAAATTACGTTTAGTAAAATGTAAGATTATTCGTTTCAAAACTTTTATTAATTTCAGGGAGAAGGGTGTTATCTAGCTCGATTTTTCATGTTGATTGGAATGACGCCATTTTTACAAAATAAATTAGTTACAAAGAAATAGTACTGAGTGAATAAAAATTAAAACATGGTTGAAGAAGAAATACTTAAATTAATATCAATACTGTTGTTTTGTATCAATACTGCAATACTGTTATCTATTAATTGCCCTTGTATTAGGAAATGTGAGTGGGAAAAAAATCTGAGCCTAAATTTTTAAACGAAAAACTTGTAAAACTTTGTAAACATTTGTAAAAACCCTTTAAATATTGAAGCACGTTATTGTATTGCCAGTTTAGAGCATACAAGAACAAAAGAAAAGTGGCGTAGTCTGAAAGTAGAAATATCTCGGTTTCATTAGTCTCAGCTTGCAAGAAACAAAAGACTTGAACCGACTCATGTTCCATCAGTGGAACACCAAATGTTTACTCCTTGACCATCTCGTAGAACAAGACAGCAGGGAAGAGTCATGAATATCGTTGCCGCGTGTACATTGGAAGCGCGACGTTCAATCCAAACACGCGCGAATCAGCCGCGATGCTAGTTACACACGCGGAAGGATGAGGATATAGCACACAGACGGTTCTAATCCACCCTCCTATCCCTGTGCTAATACACAACTTGTTCGAGGTTCCCTAACCCTTGGCTTGTACACTGTAGGAGGTGGTCCGCGTTGAAGGTGGCTGAATACTAGGGCGTAATTAGCCGTTTTCGCCGCGGGGGCGTGCGCTCTGTCGGGTGGGAAAGGAGGATTATGGGGAGGGTGGCACCCGTGACGTCTCTGCCTGCCGCCGACTCCACCTCTCCACCGCCTCCGCACCCGCGTGCCACCCTGATGCCCGTCTCCGTTGGCGCTGGAGCAGCAAATATTGACTCGAAGCGCCTGCTGCCGCCGCGCCGTGGCCGTCGCCCGTCGTCATTGTACCTCTGGAGGCTACGGAGGTTGGCGCCGACTGGAGGTGGAGTTTCCGCGACGTGCGCGCGATTTCCCCGCCTACAGAACACAGTGTGTGTGGATACATTCAACGCCAACTGCTACAAGGAGTGGCATGAGTAACTTCTCTCTTACCACGAAGCTCTCCTTATGAAATATCTTTAATATCAAAGAACCATAGAACTTCATAGACGTTAATGTCGAAAATCAAGCAATAAAACTGATCTGCAATGTTTTTTTATATATTATAACTAGATCTTATTGAGCCTTGGATTATGGTGACATTTATTTCTATTACATGTTTTTATTGAAATATTTACCACAAGATTGTAGTACGCAATACAAAATCATTGAATTTTCGAATTATAATATTCAGTTTATTAGTTAGATTGCAACCAATTTTTCAATCTGTTTTCTCGACTGTGAATTGTTCGTTTTTGAAGTAATGTGTGAATTCATTGGTGAACTATCATTTTTTGTACATATTTCTTTCGTGTACCCTACACGTGGAGAAGATATGTGATAACTTTCGGTCAGGTGAAAATGGCAGGAGTCCCGGGTTAGATTCCCGGCTCGTCGCCATTTTCACCTGACCGAAAGTTACCACATATCTTCTCCACGTGTAGGATACACGGAAGAAATATGTACATGACGAACCTTAACACGTAGGTACGTGTGAAACCGGTAATAAAAGTGCCCACAGCATTGTGTGCCGCCTGGTTCACTTATCTCCTGTATGGGGATGTGTCTCAGGTCTTCTGGGGTTTATATCTGGGTGGAAATAGTGTACAGTTGTGGAAGGCGAGCGGGTGGTGTAGTGGTTAACACTCCTATGATCAAAGCAGGAAACCCGGGTTCGATTCTCGGTTCTTCGCCTGGAAATTAATATCTCTTGTTTTGACTCTACTTTAAACAAAACAATGGAATGCCTGGAGGACCACATCTCATCCCACTCCTAGCTGACTTATTTATGTATTATTTTTTTCTTATTCTTATATATACTTTATATTCCTAAGTAAATTTGAAGATATTTTTGATTCGGAACACGCACCTAAAACACTCATACTCAACTGACATGCGATGATATTATTGCTGTATAGAACAAACAGACTTGATTTGACACATTCACAGAAATACTGTGTTGTCAGTGTATAATAAATAACTGCAGGGTCAGACAATAATTGCATTCGTACATGATGGGCAAAATAAAACTGGTCCAGAAAATATTTACAAGATGGACACGGAATTGACCCTTGTTAATTAACAGGAGAACTGTCCGTTACAGAAAATACTGGAAATGGCCATCGTTGACGTTGATGCAGCTCTGTGCTCGATTTGTCAAACTGTGAGGCAAGCGTAGCGGCTCTGCTTGAGGGAAAGNGTGGGGGGGGGGGGGGTGACTTAGGTCCCCCATTTGACCTGAACTCTTAACAGATTAAATTGAAATTGATACACGGCATACTTTGTAAATGTGTTACCAGATTATTAATTTTTATTAGTTATAATTGTTATTAAATATATAATTGTTATTAATAATATCAGATTAATAGAATTAATAATGCAATTTTAATAAAATTAATGATAACAAATTATTAAAATTAATAATATCAGATTAGTAAAATTAATAATACCATATTAATAACTTAAATAATTAATTGTTGATATTAATAACACCAGATTGTTAACTATTTATTTGATGAATTTTATTTAAAGATAATATTTATAAAATTTGTTTTATGAAACCACATTTTTTAAACAAAAATGTTCCCCGGTTAGCCGCCCCCCCCTCCATGATTACGGTCGAGATCTGCCACTGGTAATAACGTTTTCAATGTTCTGCTGTAGCTCTTCCAGTGTGTGAGGACAATTTGAGTACATCTGACCCTTCAATTTGCCCCACATGTAAAAATCATGGGCAGAGAGATTATGCGGTCGTGGTGACCAGGAGATTTTACTGTCTCTGCTGACTGTTGTCCCCCCACCGAAAACCTCATGCACTCGTGACAAGGTGGTGTGTGCTGTTGCTCCCTCTTACTGAAAATATCCATACAATCGTTCACCTTCTTCGAGTTGATCCACAAATGAATTAAACAGATTACCAAGGAACTGAACATTACCAAGGATCAATTAGTGTCAGATTTACAATTCTTTTCCGGGCTAGTTTCATTTTGCCCACCCTGCATTATGGAGAACATCTTCCTGCAGAACATTTGTCGGGAGGTAGTGATGATCCATAGCTTGGGGAGCTTAGAAATTAACGAGGGCACTTTGTTTGTACAATCCAAAGTGGAACCACAGACAACGTGAACTTGTATTAAGATAATAATAAATATTTCCTGAAAGAGAAACAACCTTGTTTATTATGACAGGGATAACAAATGCCTAGGGCCTATAATGTATTTTGAGATGTTGTTGAAATTTTCAAACAGGTTCATGAAGGAGGAGTTGAGAGAGTGAGGTCGGGAACTCGAGACGTCGTAGCGTTGAAAGTGACGTGTTACCCAAACTGAAGTTGTTTCCACCATCTGAATAAAAAGAAACCGTGAAAATCATTTGAAGCTGTCGTTTAAAGTTAAAGGATAAAAACAATTAGAGCCATTGAAATATCCAAAGCCTCAGTAATATTGCAGGTATTTCTCATTCATTTCATTATGGAGACTTTATCGACAGGAATGAATAAAGCGATGTAGTGAGACAAGAAGAATGTGCAGTGAAGAAAATTTGGTGTGGAATTCTGACATTTAGCTTCAATTTTTTAACAGATGTATCATTGCTAGTAATCTTTGTGCATACGCTAGAAATCGCCCTCAATTGAGTGATAGACTCCCTGCTTATGGGATTAAAATATTCTCTTAAATAGTTCATTGTATTGCATTATCACACTGTTTCTCATAACGCAACATAAATTTTGTTGAATTTTATGTTTGAAATTTTCACAGAAATTCTCTCTTTAATACAATAGAAGAATTTTGCTTTCCGCTTGTAAGAGTTGTGTTTAATCTTTGAATGCATGTGTGTAGCGCCGCCTCAGGACGCCTTAATGGAGATTTATATTTCTTTATGCCTCGCTCCCATTGAATCAAGAGGAACTAACGCAGAGAAAAGTGTTTCCCTCATCAAGGCGCGAAGGTTTTCTAGGACGCTCCAATTTAGAGTAAGTATGTGTTCGTACGCAGAGAGGGTTTGTTCGACTATGACGCATTCACTCTGAAGGGAGTGGAGTAGGTGAACGACGGAAGATGTTTTAGGTTAGAGAGGTAAGTTTAAGGAGACAGCAAGCACACCTAGTTAGACTTAACTGTCCGTTGTTTCGTTCGTTCAATTCACACAATTTGAAATAGTGAGATTTGTTTCATTATTGAGAAGAATGAAGCCATATTATGTTTTCTAAAATTGGTAATAGTTGGACTTTACTTTGCTTCTTCGAGCTCAAACATAATTAAAACCCCCTTCCCTCTATTTCGAATAAGGAACTTCCCTGAGAAACTTTATTTATCACTTAATTTTGACTTAAATTTTCCCTGGGAATTCCTGAAAGTGAACCGACAAGCTGATGGCATCGCATTTTTTTTTAGAATACAAAGAAGTGTGAGAGGAACCAGAGACCACGCGATGCTAATCTGCTGCAATCACATCCAACCACTTGTGCATATTAATCACACCCACTTCGCACCATTCCTTGTGATACAGAAGCCGGACGTCCGGCGATCACTTGCTCCTTTTCTCGAGACGAGAGTACGGAGAGGAAGAATGAAAAGGCGTCCCTCGGTGGTTCTGAAAACGCGTCGTTGTGCGCTGGGCTTTTGCGGCTGCTCATGTGCGTAGATTTGCGCGTGACTTCACTGTTTCTCTAGCTTCCGGCTGGCAGGGAGAGTAGGCGCAGCAACAAAGTCCGGGGACATTTATCCATAAACTGGCTGCGTGTAGAAACGGAAGTGGTGATGTTTCGAAGTCTGTGACGAATTTAGAACATCCGTTCATGCGGGAGAGACCCACGAATATAAATTATTTAGGTGTTACTTATGCATTATTCTTCTCCCCCCATACTAATTATCAAAATCATTATGCCATCATAAACTAAGAAATTTGAAATAGAATCTAATAAAGAGCATCTTCTGATTTCGGGAGTATGTTTTCCAGTGTAATCATATCATACACGGAAGTTGATATATTGTATGAATTATTCAAAATGCTCTAAATAAACATTTTTGGACCAAACGCTATTTTAAAACTCAAAATTTAAAAGTTCTATTTTTAAGTAGTTTATTCTTTTGAATAAGGATATTTTAAGATTGATAGGATATTCGTATCATTCACGTACCCTTATGTATTTGAAATTATTGATAAAACAAATACGTAGGTATTTATTTAATGAAAAATACTTTATGCAGGCATGCTCTACATCCTTCTGATAATCGGACATGCACACTATTTTAATATCATTTAAATAACCGTGATATCAACTGAAGTAAACTAAGTTAAAGACAGGATTTTTCCTCTAAGCCTATGACCAGAATACCCCAAAAGTGGAATTAGAGGTTTGTCTGCTGTGTGTCGTAATTGTAGTCGCGTTTTTGTCTCATCGTTGCCCATAAGCAGTGGCATGATGAAGCTGCCGACGGCGATGTAAGCCCCAGTGGCCCTCACAACTTCCGAGCACCAGCTCCCGCGTACCGCGCGGCGCTTCCGGCATTTTGTGTGTACGTTCATTATACGGCCTGAATGAAGTGCATTACGTGCAAAAGAAGGCCCATTGTTTGGTCGCCGGAGGATATCCTCCCGGCCGATGTTGAGACGTTTCGTGTGGTTCTTCAGTCCCAGTCATTACCCAGCCAATTTAAAGTAATTTGCTCGTCCTTGTATCGCGAAATTAATTACTATACAAAGTGCTCTCAGCATGCTTTTTATGTTTTGTGAAAACATTACGATGGACTACGTTATGTTACACCTATGACGTTTCGCACTTTTTTGGGACGGGGATTCTGTTTAAGAGTCCGAACCATTGTAATTTTGTAATTAAACGTAAATACTTCACTTTTTATTTTATCATAATCTTATACAAAGGCATTAGGCATAGGATGTTGGGAAATTTCAGTAGATTTCCTGTGAACAGACGAGATGCTGAGTGATATTATGACTACCATTGATGATATTTAAGAATCAGAGTACTTCACAGAAATTGTTAAATGCAAGGATCCCACGTTAACTCGAACAATTGTCAGAATTACGTATCTCTTGAGATATGGAAGTGATAGTGACCCACTTAATAATATAGTGTTCTGTTAAAGCCTACTATCATACAATTTGAAGAACTCAATAATTAACTTCGGGGATGAAATTTGAAGAAATTGAGAAGAATAATTAACATTGAATTCTGAATCATTTGTAATATTTTAAACAAATTTGTAAGTATGCCATCTACTTTTATTACCAATTTCCTGTTTTTAATAGTTGCTTTGCTCTAATTGTTCAACTATGATCTGCTTCCATTTCCTTTTTGTATCAATGATCCGTCGCTGTGTTCAAGACACGATGAAACAGATGAGCAAATTCAGCTATTTCTGATGATTTCTTTTATTTGAGATTGGTCAATAGCTCTTTCCTAGGGATGTTTGTAGAGTGCAAAGGTTTGTTTTGTGTTCCCATTTGGACTTCTTTTTTACGGTCATTGCTCCATAATGAGAAGTTAGTTGATACTGACGGAGGTTGCCAAGGACACGTTGAGGAAGAGCGTACTGAATAGATTCAATAAAGAGGATTGATTAGGTAATTGATATTCAGTTGATTTCTTTCTGCCTTCCCCCTAATATTTTAATTTTTCGTATTTCACGAAAAATAAATTTTTATTACGTTTTATAATAGATGGGTGATGTATTTCTTTGTGTAGTAGTAATAAATTTGTACCCTTTATACTTTGTTTTGAGTATAAAGACTTTTAGACGGTTTTCAAATGTAAATATTATTTATAGTTTTGTTCAGTCATTTTCAATTATTCTGTTATAAATAAATAATGTTAATAGATTGTACTTTAAAACAATTTGAAGCGTATGAAGTGAAGTCATTGAAGTTGCCAAGCTACGATGCCTTGAGCGCCATGGGTGCCTTGAGTCAGACGGAGATGAGGGTGGCAGGCGACTCGCGCGTTCGCACAGTGGTCGCGCCTCGCTGCGTCGAATCTCTCCCACGCATCGTCTCACGGAACGCCACGCTGCCAGCCAGCACAGTGGGACGAAGGAGCAATTTAAGACTCAAAAATACTGTCATCTTGTAAATGTTTTATTTCTTTAAAATCGGGATATTTAATTCTGAAATTAGGTGAAAGATTTATGAAACCGTTCTTTTCACGAACATTATTTTTTGTTTTACGATTTTTATCTCACTTCTTAATATATTATCAAAATTGACTGAATTATTTTCGATAGTAAAAAATTGATCATTTTCTGTAAATGATGAAATGAGACATTACTTTTCAAAGTTGAAAGGTAATAGTGTATTGATTTACATTTTTAGAGATGTTGTAAAGGAACTTCAATAGATATATTGGAACCGATCGTGTTTTGAATCAAGCATTATACGATGTGATTGCTGAATGATATCGTGAGATTATCATCCTGTTGCACTTTTTGAAACTCACTTCCTCTGGCATCTCATTGCACCGTGTGTATCCTCGTAGACTGAAGCGGCACAGACTGCGCACCCGGATTCGATACTCGATCTGCGCTTACTCGCTGCATTCAGCCGCAGGGACACTTCATTGAAGGCTCAGATGACCGAGAACTCTGGGAAAATCTCCCAGCATTCTGCATTTCATTCTGTTCTAATTCTGGCTGCTCACAGTTCATTGTATCTTTTTCTTATTTTCATGTGGTCCCAAGAATTGAGTCTTATATGAACTATTAGATTTCATCACGTAAATATACGTAGCATTCATACAAATGATAAATATTTATTAAATATTTGAGGGAAGGGCATAATGAATGTTTTAAATCTCGCAAATTTGTTTCATTTTAGAGAAGATCTGCCTGAAATGAAAATAAAAGACGACCAAATTTTCTTTATATGTATACATTTTGGAAAGTTTGTATGTACTAAAGTCAAAATTAGTTACTATTATCATAAATAAACTAATTGTAATTGTTTTTCGAAGTTTATAGTTTAGATATTTCAATTTTAATATATTATTTGGTACTTTTCGTTCGCACAGTTTTAACTAGTTCAATTTTATTGCAAATTAGGATTTAATAAATTGGATAATTTTATCAAATGATATGGACAGAGAAATTAATTTACGTAACCTAACATTCCTTTCTAGAACGTTCTGGCCTGCTCTATAACAACCTTTCAATCCTTTCTGTCCATTATTCTAGTGGTCCTCGCCAGTTCCGTCGTTTGCTATCCGTCATATTCCGAGGCTGCCTGCTAGAGCGTTTAGCATTTTTATTGTTTACGAATGATGAGGAGCTGGCCCAACATCAACTCTCCTTTGTCAAGGCTTGGGACCGGCAACGACCCTGGAGAACTAATCGATCCACCCGCCAGATTCGCAGGCGGAGTTAATTTACTTAATAGTATTTACATTTATATTTTTTCATGTTAAATAATTCACTTTCCAGGTTAGTCTTCAGTTAATAAATTATGTTTATCTCGTTCAGTTTTTAGATGCATATTTTATTGCTGAGTTATGCATCTATTCAACTAAAGTTTTTTTTTCAACATTCAGGTTTCGAATGGATTAAACGTTGACGTTTAAACATAATAAATATCAACCGGAAATACATCATTCATAAGATGTTCCTCAGAAAAGTATAATTTCAAGTTGTGGGGCAAATATGATTCACAACTTATGATTTTATCAACGTATTCGTTCCTGTGTTCTTGAGTCACAGAAATTTATCATGAAGCTTCGAAAGTTTTCTCCATTACAGTTAACTCGAAAATATTTGAAGAAATCTCAAATTTTATTTTTCACAATTACAATAACTTTATATTTTGCTCAAGATGTAAAGTAAAATATATTTGTAATATCAGCAGAAATATGTTGACGAACCACCGTAAAAGAGGATGATAACACTTAAATTCATTATCTCAGGATAACTTATAATCTACGGTAAAAATATGATAAGGAATGTTTGGTTTGGGAAGAACAAAAGTTGAAAGGCTGAGCTGGAATACATCAGTTTTATCCACATCTTTAGAAGAGATAAAGAGGTGTCTTGATTTGTATATTTTCTTAGAGGCAATCTAAGGTGTTTGGAATAATACATGAAAAGAATCCCAAATATTTTTATTTATATACTTATTAAAGTATTGTGATGTTTACTGTTTGAAATGTATCGAGTTCCTCGAGAGTTGCATCCAGAGTATCTAATGAAAATAAGTAATAATATTACAATACTAATTATTGGGATTTGTAATAGATCCCTATGACAAGATATATTTTCTTTTGAAACACCACTTCTGTTCAAAAAACGAATCAATAGATCAATGAAAAGTCAATTGACCTTTTTTAGAAAAGTTTTTGGATGTATCGCAGTGTTCTCGAGATATACATGCACATTGATAATTCGTAAAAACGCTATTTTTATAAATAAATGAAGAAATTCAACTACCGCGTTGTGTTATGAACGAAGTACTTGCAAATAGATAGTGATGTGGGATCTTCAATTTTCTTCAAATCCAACTTCTGTTTGGCGCTGTATCTCATCACCTGTATAGGCTGCTGCGTTTCGTCACTTTCGCCGCCTGCAGCGCGGATGCGAGGCGCGCCGGCGTCCGCCCGCCGATTTCTCCAAACACGCGCTGCCCCGCATATCGATCGACGAGAGAAAGACGTTTCCGTCAACCTCTCCCAAGAAATTCGGTGCGAACATAATTTCGTCTTCGGTTTCATTTATTGTTACATTATCTATTTTGTGTTTCAATGTTCAAGCATAGTGCTATTGATTGGGTCGTTGGATTATCTTGTCTATACTCAGTCAGTAGAATTGCAATGGAGAAAATTATCGAAGAAAGCTGACACGTTCCATACATACATCAAAAGAATTCCATACATATTTTTATTACAAATAAATCTCGTTTATTAACATTCCATATACTATATTCCATAACCATCTACTCAAAATATTATTATGCTTTCTGCAAAGTTTAAGGTATATAATGAACATTCATGTTGATATTTCAGGGCAACTTAGCCACAATGATCAATCATAAAAATGTGATTTATTCGTGAGTAGTTGAGCAAGGAATAATTGCTCAATTAATTTTTTATGAATCAACTCTTCATATTCTGGGAAATATACACTGACAAAACATTTCTAAATGAGGGGATTGAACGCAGAAATAAAATAAAATAGTAGCTTTTTCCTCTATATGTTTTCATGTTGTTAAGTAATATAATTGCTTCATTTGGTTTCTCTCAATAAGTCTCATGTTGTTTGTTTGAAAAATGTGTTGTTTGTTTGAAGAGCTGGGAATCTTGGAGGTAGGGCCGAATGGTCGCTGCATGGGTGGCATGCTTCTGAGAAGAGATGTCAACGGACCATGACCTACGAAAATAAATGCTGCATTCAGGAAACAGTATAGACAACAACGGAAGCGCTTTTTTTGGTTTTGTGTCATCTCAAATAAAGTTCTCACTTTGTTTAATTGTACACAATTTTACAGGAATTGGTATTATAATATTTTGTGATCGTCCAAAAAGTGTCGTAAGTTATAATATACTTTTCTGTAATTGATATTTAATGGCTTCATGGAGTTGAATCATATTTTTTTAACGATTCAATTTTCTTCGTAAAAACACTCGATTAAAACTTCTCTTGGCATTAGATAGAGTAAAATCTAATTTCATTAATTTGTAGAGAGGGGGTTTTAAACTTATCATTTCAATTTCATACAAAGAGTGGATATGAGATCATTGCTCTGATTCTCTCCCATGAGTGCTGGAATCGTCCAATTTACTCTCACTCAACCTACGTTATAGCACAGACTCAAGTTGCTAGTGGTGCTGCTATTACTGGTAATTTCCAAAGCTCTCATTCGCGATCTTTTTTTTAGTGCTGACGTAGGGAGAGAGACGTGGAGGATCGACCTTCGATCTTTGCCTGGCGAATTAGATTCCCGTGTGTTGTCTGACCGGGTGTGTTGGAACCAGTTCCTGCGATGGGTTGGAGGTAACAGACGAATGGAACTGGAAAGGAAGTCGCAACGAAGAGTGGGAGCATATGTACTTTGGTCTCTGCAGGAACAATGAATACCGTTCATAAATATTTGATTAATTGCTGACATTTCATGTTTGTCGATTAAGTGTGTGTTGTTCATGTTGCTTCAATGAAATACGGCAATTGGTCATTGCATCCTTGCCTGAAGCATACAATTCGTAAAGTTTTAGCAATTGTAATTGATTTCCATTTCACTTTCCGGAGTGGGATAAGAAGGTCATCAATTAGTCATCGACTGCAGGCGTTTCTCATTCCTGCGCTCGTATGAATTCTGATATTGAAGAGCAGATAGACTGAGCTATTTCTTAAGCAGAAGGAATGTGGAAAATCTTGTAGCTTTCAATTGTGTTGTTGGAAGCTAAATACACGTACTAATACTTTTGTCAATTTCATTATACACATGATACTTTAATACATGATTTGGGATGTAGATATGTCAATAAACATTTTTGATCACGACACAATAGACTGAGTCTGAGAAAATAAGAAGAAATCGTAGATAAAGGTATAACTGAACTATTTTCTAACTTACTACCGTGGACTAGTGGTAGAGTCTTCGCCTCCACGACATCGTAGAGAGTGGGTTCATAACCCTGCTCGGTCGAACTAGGAAAGGTTTTCGGCAGAGGATTCCCCCACCTACTCCAGACATTTGTCGGTTCGGTACCATACGTTCCCCGGTAACCCAACATCTCTCCTTCACAATTCCATAACCCAAGTCATGGTTAGATGTAAGAGTAGGCCTCATGGCCTGAACCTAGGAATAAGAAAACAAATAAATAAAATAATTATATTATCAATATATTTAACGGTTCAGAGATTGCAAAAGCGACAAAGAAAATGTAATTGAACTTCTCCAATTTTTCTATTCTTGTTAAACTCATTCAACTCCATCCTCTCTTTGATTTGATTCGCCATCACACTATCTTCCCTTCTTTCTACCTCATTTTTTTCTTAATATTGTATTCCTCAACCATGATGAATCGTTTCCGCTAGTTCCTTTTCCCGAGTCATGTAGCAGAAAAAGTCCGTAAAATTAAATTAAACTCGAGAAGAAAAGCTTCTCAGCTAAAATGTTAAGACACTTGGTTTCGACGCTGTGAAATAGATAAAGCGAATATTCTCTAGCAATTGAGTTGCACCGCACATATTTTTAACTTAGCCCATTTTTTAAAGATAGCTGTAATGCAATTCTCTGAAAATTATATGTGGGTAGGGAGAATAAAAGAATCAATAGATAAAGAACCAAGATATAAAAATTCTTGCTTCAGCCATTTAATTGTTCATTACGGTT
Source organism: Laupala kohalensis (assembly GCA_002313205.1). NCBI lineage: Eukaryota > Metazoa > Arthropoda > Insecta > Orthoptera > Trigonidiidae > Laupala > Laupala kohalensis. The sequence goes on along the minus strand of NNCF01133936.1, from coordinate 318,616 downwards.
TTAATTATAAACGAGATACTTTATGTACTTCTCAATGTTCATTTTCTAATTAAACCAACATGAGAAATGAAAGTCATTTCTGTTTACATGTTGTTGAAGGGATAAAGTAAGAGTTTGGTAAATTTTTACCTCCATGTAGGACTGAAATTTGAACATGTAGGCTGCCGAGTCCAGTCAAGATAAATTACACAGACACACTCACAAAAATGTATTCCAGAGACTGTTTATACTTATGTGTTTTGGTAAGTTGTACCTGAATCCGATTTCAGAATTGCTCCATTCCCCCCCCCCCCAGTTTTTTAATCTGCATTTTCTGTACTTTAGCTCGTTTATTCGCGATTTAAACAAAAGTTGGAGGGAGTTGGAACAATTTTGGCCCCGGATTCGGATCCAACGCGTCAAAATACATAAGGATGCACAGGTTCAGTCTTCGAAAAAAAAAACTATTTTTTTTGTTTGATGTGCCTATGTTATTATTACTTCACTCATTGCCTAAACTACGTATATAATTTGTTCTAGTTGATGAATTCACAAAAAAGTGCGTTATATAAATAAGGGGAATTTAAACAATTTTAAGGTAAATTTAGTAAAAATTTATTATATGATGGCAAAGTTTCTTTATAGTTTCATGATTCGAAATGCAATAGTGTTTTCATTTGTATTGTAAATATATCAGTTTGTGAAAAATACAATGAATTTTGTGTGTGTGCGCAGCTCGTGGGTGCCGTCTCGTCTCTGGGCGCCTAGACGTCGACGCCCGAGAGGCGATGGCGGCGACGGTGGAGATGGTTGGTGGCGGTGGAGGCGGGACGGGGTCTCTAGACTCCACCAAGAAAGTTGGGGGCGGCGGCGGTGGAGGCAATGGCCTCGTGACGCTGGCGCCGTCTCGAGACTCCGTCGCCTTCACGAGCACCAAGGGACTGCTCAACGGCCCTGGACAGAACAACTGCTTCCTCAACAGCGCCGTACAGGTAAGACTTACACATGCATCACGTTAAGAATCTATCTTTTAACAGTACTATTTCATTGCTAATACCTTAAATGTTACTTATCAATATTTGAAAAATATTAATTTCAGTTTATTGTTGCTGGAAAAAGATATTGGGTATGGACCATTTTCCTCGGTCCAGTTTGAGGGAGAACTTGAATATAACTGAACAATGAATTTTTTATTTGTAGTGTTTTACATTGAAATTTTGTCCCAGAATTCTTGGTGGAATAACGTAAATACCTAAATGAATGAATAATATATTTGAGATTAAAAAGTAAATGGGAGGAAAAAGAATCAATCGTAAATAACTCTTGTATTAAAAATATATCAACACAGAATGCACCTAAAAGCTAAGAATGACTTACTTCCGAAAAGAGTAATAACCTTTTCGCTGAAAACGTTAGGACCATGTTAATTAATTTTGTATTTTTCTTGCTATTTGATTAAATAAATCCATGCTCATCATCGTTATTATATTAGTNATAATATGTTGTTTTGAAAATAAATAGAAAAATATTTTTCATGATGGAAGCATATTTGTGTCAATTTGATTGGAAACCTCATAATTAATTTTAATTTCATTTTAAAATCGTACAGTTAAGATCTTGGCTTGATATACTAAAAACGATTTTATATCAGTTTCTACAAGTACTCATTTGTTTAGAAAGAAGATCATGGTAGTTTTGAATTAATCTCGAAATAATAATATAGTTTCTAAGTAACTTCATTCCGTTATTTAAGATTTAATTTTATCTAAATGTCAAGTTCAATAATATTTTCATAAACATCGTGCGATACATGCCAAATAAATTGTAATTAATTGTATTCATTATATTTTCATGTTCCAAATTAGTTACCTCGTTTTGACTTCGCGTTAGAGACTTTCAATCTTTACTTGTAATCCTGTCTCCTTCATTGTCTGAAAGTCATTGTAGCAACCATTCGAGCAATTAAATTCTCCGTGACGAATGTATGCTCTCAAGACACAACCTTGGCTCATGCAAAATGGTTCTCTGCGTTTTGGCTTCACAATGGCATTATTTAAATATCTAATGAGTTGAGCCTGAAAGCGACGCCCGTATCTCAACGGCACAGCCTCGCCCAATTGCAGGCCCTTTGTTTTCACTCCGCACCGACCTTTGTTTTTTTCCGAAGGTGCATGATCGTCAGACGAACTGGCGAAAACCAGAACGTTTGTTTCAGATTTGGACGGGCTAAGCCACCCAATAGTTCTAGATTGTCGCACTGCTCTTTTAGTGTGGATTGTAATTTGAGTAATTTTGATATCTTATTTATTCCATGAAAAGTATAGAAGAACGTTCTGTTAATCGTCTGCATTTACATAAACGTATAATTATCTAGTCTGGCGTGAATTCAATGTATTGAAATACGAATGCTACGTAAGACATTCATTTGTATAAAATATTTGTTTTCGAAGTTAAATAAACGTGTTCTAATACTAGTTCTTGGCATTAGTTTACAAAAGGTAGTGGATATTTCTTCCCGTACTCTGTTCAGTAATTTACAAACTTGTTTGCTAGTGTGTTAAGTATTGTATGTTGCTAACACGTGATTTGAGAATTACGAGAATAATACGTATCTTCCTGGAAAAATACGCACATTCAGTTCTGGAGACAAGTCATACAGAGCTTCGCTTTCCACGGCGTCTATGGGCCGAGTTCGTGTCACGATGGCTAATGGCGGACATAAGACGTGCGAAGATAGCATCAGCACTTCATGCCGTTGCGTCTCTCGTTTGTTGACGCGCGTTAAAAGCCCACGCGCATGGAGAGCATAAAAGCGACGCACAACCAGAGACTGAGGATCAAGCAGCGTGACAAGCTCACTGGCGTAGGAAACACATTCTCTGCCATCATTTCACTTCTTCACACTATATTTCTCAATTGCTAAATTGCGTCGAAGGCAAAATTCTGATTCACCATTGCCAGCGTTCATCTCGAGTGTTGCTTTCTTTACTATCTATATCGCAACCTTTGCCACCTTTGAGTGACTAATTAGTCTTACCCTAATTTATCCGTAGACTTCATTCCCCCCTGACCCATAAGTATACGTACTTCATCCTATATCTAGTTTCTAAATTTAGATACTCTCACATGTGGATTCAGAAGTATTGAGCCACAGGAGAGCTTCTGTTCTCTGGATGTGGTCAATACTTTTTGGAAACTCCTCGGACCTCCCTGTATTTTTGCAACTGTTGAATAATTTCGATTGAAATAATATAATTCCTGTATATCATTATCTATTATTTCTATTTTAGAAAACTTCATTCGCCTTCAGGTATTATTTACTGCTTGAATACAAATAAACAAACGAGAAATAACTATAAATCCAAACTTGTGAAATTCATCTGGTTCCTTCGTTTATTTTGAAATTCCTTTCTTCAAATTATAACATTACTCTTTTTGGCACATCTCACACATGGATTCTGCGTAATCTGTAGCGATACGTCTCATCTGTGCATAAATTCCCTTTATGACCACGCCTAATGTCCTTACCTGATCCACATCCAGCCCCTCCCCCCTCTATAATTCATTCCCACCGCCTCGTGTAGTAAAGCGGGAGGCCGCTTCGCGTAATAAGCGTTCCTCAAGTCTCCGGGATAAGAAGGCAACTCAGCGACTCATAACATGCTAGCACTTAAGGAGAAATTTGCTACCCGATGAGTCTCCCAACTATGAGATCACAAACCAAGGATGTATTTTATACGTTGAATTTAAAGTTATTTTCTCCCAAGTAGATAGAAGAATGACGACTATATCTAGCATTATTCATGATGGTTCAAATGCCTCCTTGTGAAAAGGAACGAAAAAGTCGCCTAGTTAATTATGTTTTTATCTTGACGTAAAGTCACTTCACAATTGTCCAAAACTTTCAGCGGATTCGTGTGGAAAAACCACTTCGTTTCTTTAAAGAAGTTTATTTATTTGCACGGCGTCTTCTGGGGAGCCCACCGGGATACGGGAGGGATTGATGGAGAAGAGCCAAGTGACAACAAGCTCCCTTGGTGGCTAGGAAGGCGACGACTTGAAGTCAAGGACGCTTACTGAAGAAAGCCATTGTCCTCTTTAAGATCTTCGAACCTATTTAAATCCTTTGAGTTTTATGGGCTTTTAAATTCCTTGTTTGCTACTATTTCTCGCATAGCTTGGGTTTGGGTACCCACTCCAGTCCTATATCTTTCTACGGGTGTCCTAACAACGATGATACTAAAATGCTAGAAGTTATGGAAAACTATGCTTCACTCTTCCATGCATAGATATAGAAATCTGACCGAGTCTAATCAATGTCAATAGCTTTAAAAATATTTGTGAGAGTGATATTCCTAAAACAAATATTAGTTTTGTTAATTTCTCACTTTTCACATAATGTAGTGTGCCCATTAAGAAGTTCAAGTAAGAAAATGGTACATATTATCACCAATAAAACAAAATTTGACGCCAAAATGGTATTCGTTATAAATTACCTTAATGTTGGTAAGGTAATGTTGATAGTCGTATTCAAATAAAAAAATAAAAAACCTTGTCTCGGAATAAAATCGTTATTTAAAAAAACTTTTTAAAAGTTTTTATTGCGTTGTCAGAGGGTTTATATATGTGTACCAAATTTCAGTTCAATCAGTTGAGGGGAACTGGTTTAAAATTCAGTTGCAAGATTTGGCCCAAACATTCGCACTAACAAGTGAAGTTACATAAAAGTTTGTAAAGAAGAACATGAGAGTACCATTGGTTACGCTGGTATATCGTGCATCGTACTTGATAACGACGGTAGATAAGAAAGTTCATAATTCTGCTCTCTCAATTATTTGTGCCGATGACTTATCCTGTCTAAACTACTGGGTATGTTGCTGTTGTATATTGTGATTTGTGTTTGAGATTACGACCGGAGATTGTATGCGTTGGCGATTTCTGAACGCCTGTCTATCGACTGAATGAACATCACGGTCTGCATAAAGATCGAGTCGATCTGAACGGAGTCTCATCTGAACGCAGCCTTATTGCACTGCTTTGTGACGAATTCGCCGGAAGACGACAGAATCTCCTCTCCCTTCCGTCGAATCCATTGCCTATTCTGAACGCGCACCCCTGCAAACGACGCCGTACATGAGTCTGATACCGCTTTTGAAATCTTATTTACCTTTTACTACCTTGCGTCTAGACAAAAGCATTGTTTTTAAAACTTGAAAATGTTGTAGTACAAAGAGTATACGAGTAGAAAGTGTTGAAGTTCTTCTTTCTATGCTATGAATATTTTCTGTAATGTAGATACTTGTATAAAGCGATGCCGTTCAGTGCGAAATTTTTATAACTAACAAAAAGTTTCCATTTTTTATAATACCCGGATTATATTTAACGTTCTAAGTTTATTTAATGGAAAGATTTGTTTCAAATCGAAACGACTTTACCAGGAAGTTTGTTGTAGTTTATAATATGTGTAAAATGGATAGTGTTTAAGACCTACGCAATGAATACATCTAATCTTTTTAACTTAATTCGTAATGTACTTTTTTAATGTGACTTTTTAATGTACTTTTCTAGTGTACTTAATGAAGTGTTAGTGAAATAAATTATACTATTCCATAATACTTCTATTGTTGGTAATGAAACATTTAACTCGTTATTTTCACAATTGCGATAACTATTCGTATTGTATGTAATCCGGAAAATTTTACACGGATTCCACTAGCCCCATATACTACACGCATTATATATATTCTTTGAAAGATTGTATTCGAGATGACATCTATGTGTATACTTTACTTCCAATTAATATTTGTACTTATGAATCTCCATGGTAGCCCATACCTAGTGTGTTGCCTTTTCCTCGGGAAAACCTGGATTGGATTTTTGACAGAGCCAGAAAACACTTGTATTTTTACTTCAATGTTTCAGTCCACATGGCTGTGTGATGTGATTTAAGCGTTATCCACTGTGGCCTATAACAGCAATTGTAAACTTGGATACATCGATCTGGATTATATCTAGATGCATTTTCCCTTTGCATCACGAGTATCTTGGTTAATAATCCCATGTAGAGCTGGGCGTCAGGAGCGCTCTCTATCGTGTTCAATTGATGGCTGAAAAGAGAACATGAATAAATTGTTCCTGAAATGTAAATGCTCATAGTTTTTTAAAGATTGCTCATAAAAGCCTGGAATGGCTTGTGTGAGCTTTAAGTGGTGTTCAGAAGGGTCGAAGTTCATCATCTATCGTGTGTGACCTCTCGATGCGAAGGTATCACGAAGAAGAGGACGCGGAAGTAACGGTGTCTAATGTTCTCTCGGCGGATCCTGTAGCTCGGTTCTTTCCATCATTCTTCGAGTGGAAAGTCGAAAGACATATTTACCTCATGAATTATTTCCTCTCGCGTGCAATTCCTCCTATTCCTTCCCTATCAGCTTTCTTGTGAAGCTGATGAATGTAAATTCATTTCCATTCATAAACATACCCTGATGACAGACTGGAGTGTCTTCTAGGACTTTAACATGAAACCAGTTACAACATCTTAAAGGCTGTTTATTTACAACATCATATTACAACATCTGATTGCATTTGTTAATTAAAAAGCACAATATATTCTAGACCATTTTACAGTGGAAAAAATCGAAAAAATGCTATTATAATTCATTTAGTCTACTCACTTTCTAGGAATTACTTAATATTATTTTCTTTACATATCACATTATTAAGATGCGTGTCGTGAATGTAGAACAAACGTCGATTCTTCGAACTGCATGCAAATAGAGTTGCTAACGTTTTGACCTCAGGTTGATATTACCATAGACATTCACAGAAGAATTCCTCTTCTTAATGAAGCATGCGAACAATCATTTCCATACATTATAAATGAGCTTATGCAGATTCAGTTGGCATCGTTCAAATAATGAGTTGCTTACTGCAGCGGCACCGGGTGTGGCAAACTTCCTAGCTGAGTAGTATTCAAATTAGTGGAAAATATTTACCGTATTGCTTGAACATTTTATACAAAAAAATCAACTTTATTCTTGAACACTTTCGTCTTGTGAGTTTAGGTAATCCAAGAAATGGTTGTGAGTTGATTTATACAAGGTACATATTTTATACAATTAAACATTTACCTTATAGTTTTTTGGCGTTAACTATACATTGTAATGCAGTAATATCCGATTTTTTCGTTTGAAATTTTTGAGTATCTATATGAAATATGTATTTTTTGTATTCGTTATATTTAAAATAATATTGAAACAATTTACAAATTAGGAGACGCTCATCCCATTACAATGGATGCCTTCACTGTGTCCCTGCGACGAACGAGAACGTCTACCTCACTTCCTCGACAACCAGCCCCCAGCCTCACCACCAAAGCGGATACATGTGGGAGGTACCCAATAACTTACGATAGGGTAAAAGTATGACATATGGCTTATTGTTTCCTCCGTACATCATATATGTATAATAATATTATGAACTATGAAATGCATCCTTATTAGATTTGGTAACAACTAACAGTGATGATATTGTTGTAACAGTTGCATACAATCTTGACTTTTTATCGTATTAAACACTTTTTCTGGCATCTTAACATAATAAAGAATTCAGCACTTCCGTAATTTCAGTGACACAAACTTTTTACAGGAAGGGTATAATTATATCTCAATGCACCCAATTCTTTCTCGAATGAAATCAATCTCCATGAAAATTTATCAAACCATAAAATGAAAACAATCGGTAGCTTTTCTGGTATTTTTGTTACACCCACTTACCCCTTGAAATCATCTGCACTGTTAGGAGAGATACTTGTTCCTAAACAATGTCATATCGAGTATTCCTATATATGTAGTTGTTGGTGAGTTTCCCATTGATTCGTAGAAAAAAAATACATTGGAAGTGTAATTTTGTTCAAGCGCTTCAATTTCTTATTTTCTGGATTTTGCTACCATCAGTACATCACTTCGGCGCATAAAAATTCATGAATAAATGGGCAATTTTCAACATTTCTGTTTCAACCAGAAGAGAGTATTTACATTTTCTTCAAGAAAAATTTTCTGTATGAGGTTTTCTTTTTTCATTTTGTATGTTATTCGACGTTTTTAAGTCGGATGCTTCTGTTTGTCCATTGTAAATTCTGTCATGATAATAATTGACTGTAAAATAAAATAAATGTATTGTCAAAAAACAGTACAGACTGCGTATGACCACGTGAAGGACAATAAACTAATTTACTCTCCGGAAGCAAACAAGGGACCATCCCATCAATTCCGATCAAGGGCCCTAAGGCAGAGGTGGATTCAAAAATTTCAGCAAAAGTTCCTAGATAAGATAAAAAGTTAACTGCGAGTTATAATACTAATAGAATGTCAATATGTTTGTAATTTAACGCAAATATGTTTGTAAATTTACATGTACAAGTTATTATCGAACTATAGATTATTCTGAGTATAGTGTTTAAAAATCATAAGAGTTGAAAAAACACTAAATTCACGATTTATTGTTACAATAAACACGCCCCTAGACAAAGCCTAGAGAACCTGTATAAGAAATCCGCCTCTACCCGAAGGAAAAACGGAGAAAAACCCGGGCCAGGATGGGGCTACAGAATTAATGTACACAACCGTGCCAAAGTTGAGTACACATAAAACTAAATTAATATGAGCCATACGGCAACACAACCATGCAAGAAAATAGTTTTTGAAATTGTTATAAGTTATTTAAAAAGTGCTACAGCAATGGCGTGATAAAGTACAAGACGAATTTAATTTTAATTTAACTGTAACTGTAATTACAATTGAGGAGTACGACTGATGGAATGCAATAGAGTTATGAGGAGCGATTGTATATTCCCCACCCCACACGTCTCGCGCTTTCGTTTGTGGCGTGCGTGTGACGTGTTGATGGAGAAGGGGGGCGTGAGTGCGCCGCGGGGGCGGGGCTCGCGGAGGCCGCGTCCGCGCCACGGGCGTCGTGCTCCGTTACACAGCTCCCGTGTCGCTGGTGCTCCTCCGTCTTGACCTCAGCCGGCGACAGGCCGCCCGCCGCGTACCCAGCCCATTGCTCTGTATTCACTCTGCTCCTGTTGCTGAGCGACGATTCTAAGTGTTGAGGTGCACGTTTACTCATTACCATAATACAGCCTTGCCTGTCCACTACATAATTTGTTTGAATTATTTATTTCAAATATTTATTCTAGTTTTGTTGGACAACATATTCCTAAAAATTGATATCAATGTAATTCTTTGAGTATGTATTTAGATTTACATCGTGACTTATTTTTCTTGCATCTACAGAGATTCTTAGAATTATTATTGAATTTTAAGTTTTAAAAGTTCTTCTCATTATTTTAAACTTTATTATTATTATTCAAGAATACCCTAATTATTTTGTAAGCTTTTTCAAAGTCTCAAAAATGTTATTTTGAATTTCAGTAAGAAATATTTGTTTAGTTCTCGCTTTATCAAACAATGTAACGGTGAATACATTTCCGATCACGTATATGGCAAGTGTTCATTGAAGTGTTATGTTCTTGTCGTTTGCCCATCGAAGCGAGATCATTTCGGTGAGTCGCAACGTCTGGCGCCGTGCCCCGTTTTACAAACTTCCCGCATGCCCACACGCCCGCCACTCTCCGACCACTCCCCCGCATGCCGCCGTCTTCGCATATTATACACTCCTCCTTCGCCAGCGCAAAAATCTTCCTGCGATGGTGAAACTTTTTTCACGTGGAGAGAAGCGTCACGATATATTTCTTCGTGATGTTTGTTTTACTTGCATGTACAGATGAATGTTGACGTTGCGGCATGTCGGCTGATTTACGAGGCAAACTTGTTTCAGGTAATTGCATGGATGTTATAGTATTGCCTGAAGGGAAAGTACTAACAACGAGAAATCACCAAAGCCTTATTGGGAGTATTATTGTTATTTTAAACGGCTTCTTGAATTCTAGTTAAAATATTTTTGCGTAATCACCGTAAAATTGTGAGTAGACATAGATCTTAAAGAACCTCTTTGTAAATGATATTTTTGTTTTAAAAAATAAAACGAATGTTTTATGTTTGATGGGAATCTGATAAATTTATTCAACGAAATTTTCTGTGTATGTATAACTTTTTTCACGTTTTTTTCATTAAACTACTTTTAAATTATATTTGATTTGTTAATTGATATTTTACATTAAAATAAATTAAATTTGATTTGTTGATCATAATGTTATATATTCCCGCTATTTTATTTTCTGTATTTAAAAAATGAAATACATATTTTATAACGTCATGGAAGATTAACTCCAGTTACTCGTTGAACTTTGTAAAGTAACTGTTTTCCAGTACTGTAATTATTTAACCTTAACTCGGATAATAAAATATTCCTATGTCAGAAATTCTTCCAGTGAAACTTGACTTAATTGGAAGTTTCAGGTCGAAGACACTTTTTACTAACATTATGCAAACCAGAGCAGTTTATGTAGGAAACGGGATATGCAAAGTCACGGTACCAATGTGAGATCGACCTTGACTGAACATACTCTTCAAATTGATATCATGAGGACATTCCGTGCAACTGTTCATCCCATTATTTTCACTCATACGGAGAGTTTGGACATTCCTCATAATTTAAAAATAAATTTGAAGAGATCTCTGTGAAAGTAATGGACTTAAAAAGTTGATGTAAAAAATTAAGTCATGTGTTTATAACAAAATTTCTTGACGCATCGTGACATAACATTTGGAATTCGTAATAGGACCAATTTCAATGGCTTTCAATGAGGAAGTGATCCCGTATTCGTTTTCTCACCTTATGTGAGAGTTAAAATTTCTTACTGAGTTGCTTATACACATTTCAAGTGAATGTTACGTAAACCAGTCATCACTAAATACTGAAATTAGAAACAAGACGTTTACTCGTTAACCGAATCAGAAATTTCCGTCTGGTGATGGTCCCTTCTGGCATATCTCGTGATCTTGCTTTACGAGTTGATAAATCATGTTTAGCATAAAACAGTGACGTGGAACTACATAAATTTCTCGGACAGCGAACTCAATACTTCAGACATCTCTCATCCCATTAAGAGAGCAAATTTTATTCGCCAAAAGTTACATAATCTATGGTTTAACGGAGCACAATGACGTACCGCGTGGTGAGACGGGTTCTGGAGGGGTGGACCAACAAACATACCTATGTTGTCATGTATACTATATGTATAAAAAAATTAAGAATATTTATTTTCTAAATAAAGAATTTCAATTAATGAAGATTGATTCACAACCTAGCGAACAATAAATTTTTCCATTGACTGTTTATTACATTTTTAACGGAAAAATTGTAATTTTATTATTATTAATAGTGTTTAGTAATTAATAAATTATGTTCACTAATTATGTAATGAAAAATTTAAACTATCACTAGAATTTTATCCACAGTCGTAGTATGAAATAGTATTTGAAAACATTAGAATATTTGTGTTTTTATGATTCATTTACAATTGTTACTGAAGAAGGGAAGTCCTTGTTTAGGAATTCGTACCGTAACAATCCGAAATGACGGGACGACTATAATCACGTCACCTCCACATTCCAAGGGAGATGAGTGAAGTGGGGAATACATTTCCATCTGACTGATTTGACACATGTGCTCTGACGAAATATTGATAGACATCATTATGAACAAAGATATATTAATGTCTCTTAAAACATGAATGTGGGGAATTAATAATATTCTATAAGGAATGGTGATCCGTATGTAATGACTAGCAGTGTGACAACTATATTGTAGTTTGTAATTGCATGTCGTCAAATTAGGCAACTTAAACAATTCGATTAACAGTTTGTTTCTTACTTCATCAACATTTCCGCGGTTGATTCAATCCACGTCGTCGGTTGAAGAGAGAGAAAACGACATTGTTACGGAATGTGGGCCAGCTTCGGCTGCGAGCACTGACCTCATTGAGTGGCAAGAGAGAGGCCAATGCGTCGTCCACCTCTGTGATATGAGAAATACGTTGGCGCATTGCTAGAACACAATTCAAGTCTTGTGTCATTCCGGTTTTGTGGCATTTCTTTGGCTGGGAATACTGTTTGAATAGGCGATAAAACATTTCAAAAAGCATTGTACCGAACTACAATGTTTTGTTTGTCACCCAACCTTGGTTCCGGTTTTAGGTACGCTGTGTTTTTGTGGAGTGAGAATAGTTCGTTAGAATTTAGAATATACCGTTTTTTAATATTACGCAATGGGAGGAGAGTTTGTGGTTATTTTTGTTTCCTACCACCTCACAGGACGTCGACGGTCCGAACCATGTTTGATGCACAGGGACTTCGTTGTGACGGACAAATAACATATGAGCATATCACCACATACTCTCCGTGTCAGGCATATCATCTCGGGAAGATGCAGTTTGAAAGATACCCGGTTGCACAATCATTCCTCTGCTCAAACTAGAAAGACATCATTTCATTCTTCGTAAAACAGACGTCGAATACAGAACGCCAATCAGTTGTAGAAGAATAACTCTTTAATATTCCTCAATTTTACTAGCATTCTCGCTGAAAACTGCATACGAACTAATATGGAAGAATTATCAGTGTTAAGTAGTGGTTGGGTTCTTACAATTAATGTTATTTTCATATTGTCAGCGGCCATGGCTGCGAATCAATGAGAACGCTCTCTATTTTTCAATTTGGATAGGTCTATAGAAAGAAACTACTAAATCATGAGGAATACTTGATAAATACTTGACTGTTCGCTGCAAAATGGACAAAGAAATGACATTTTTCGCACTGAATTTTTGTATGTTGTTTCTTGGATGTTGCGCGGAATCAATTCGGATGGTTACATTGGAATTCCGAAGAGAGCGATCGCTCGCTATTTGCGTTGCCCTTAATCGAAGTGATCCCGGTATGTGACCCAAGAGGTCGCTTCGTCGTGGCGAGAGGGTGGTGCCCTCACTCCTCCAGGAGGGCGGCTCCACACGTGCGACAATGACAGGCAGTGACGTCGCGTCGGTCGGGACGATTGTGCCCCGCCCAGAACCATGCAAGAACCACGCCCGACCAACTGCTCTCGTTGGGAAAACTTCTTCTATTTATCTCTTATCCTCTCGCCTTATCCACACATTAACTTATTGTCAATCATTTTTCAGAGCTTATTAGTAATATATTTTAGCAATTACAATCCATATAACTCTTTTATCAGAAATTATCAAATCATCGCAGTCATTGTGTCCGTAGTATTATTGACTTCTATTACTTCCTCTGACAACCTGTTTGTTAATACCCTAAACTATATTTTTAATGTTTTCTAATCATTTTTAATAACACGTTCATGTTGTTTCTTGCATATTTTTTTCCTTTTATAAGTTCCCTAATTCTCAGATGGTGTAGCCAAAATTGTTAAGTTTCATCTATATGTATCTTCATACATTACTCGCTGCATATTCCGATCCCCCTTCCAAAACTGTTTTTTGTCCATTCGAGATGCAGTCTCGAATTTACGATAACCTCTTTTACATTCATTTAAACCTCTTATTTTGAAAAATATATTCTCTCACTATTGTTTATAATTTTCTTTCATCCCATCATCTCACAATTTTCCCTCAGAGCAAACTGAATTTTCTTACAAAGAGAGGAAATTTACCTCGAAATAAGACCATTTTCTTCTCATCTTAGACGACGCGAAACCGTTTAATTGAATTTACTATTACGCTTTATATTTAAAAAATCATTTTATTGTGGCGAGTGAGAGTCGTCTGCGGGTAGAATGCTCTTTTGCTTACGGTGAATAGTCATGCAGGCAGGCTGACATTCCAAGACAGGCTGAAGATTACAAGAGAATAATATTTACTTGTTGTTGTTACTATTGATTACAATGGATGAAAACGTGTCCATGTAGATCAGTGCTCACGAATGATTGCGTAACTTAATTCTTGTGCAGTATTAATTGCAGTCCGGACGATTTTCTATCTCAAGCGTTCTGGCTGTAGTAAACTTCATGAAATATGCGGCAAACTTTAACTCTTCGCTCTAAAAGAGATAAAATTTACATTTGAATTACAAGTTTTACCCACAAAGATAACAATTGGTTAATACTCAACACCCTTATCTGTAACATCCCCGTAGCGCAGTGGGTAGCGTTTGAACTAGGGTATGGCAAGTACCCCGGATCGAGTCGCGTCTTATCCTAATTTTTGCCAAACAAAGTTTCTTCACAAGTTCCTCTCATTCTATATAATGTGATGAAAATACAATAATAGTGAGTGGGATCCTCTTGATGCCATATATTAGATGAAAACTTGCATCAAAGTGAGAGAATTCCTCTTGTAGTAAGAACTTTTTTTGGATGTGTCCGTACTTGCCGCTATATCTCCCACAACTGCTGAGCTACTTTCTCAATCTTTCCTCTGAGCCTCTGCATCGGGCTTCTACTTCCATTGTTCGTCGCCTCCAGACATCGCGCCGCGCACGCGCGTAGCCGTCGCGCTCGATTAGGTCGGCGACGACGCGCTGCGGTGCTGCACCGATGCCGCAACCAACGGGTGTCATCGCCTTCTACAGACTTTAATATACCGTGTCTTCACAAGTGGTGACGTGTAACGAGACGTGTCCATCTCAGCGCACCCAAGGAAATGGATGAGGAACATCGAAGAAAAATTACCTTCTTCTTTTTCAGTTTATGGCATTGTCTAAGATCACAGAATTTTCAATAAGTGTGCGTGGGTTCCTTTTTATCATTTTTTAAAATTAGACTACACATTTTATGGGGCGCGATGTCGAATCGAGATGGAGTACTGTAACTCTTGACGCATTTAAGCAACAATAACGTCGATCATGTATTAAACCAAACAATCTATCACCATTTGAAAGACAATTTGTTTCGTCGATCGTTTTTTGGTTTATTTTTCGTCAGTTGGACTTAATGTCCCTATATATTTTACATAAACACTCGATCGCTGACAGTAACGTCAAGTCATACTTCCATCCATAAACTAGCGCATTTCAAATAGAAGCTAAACTACATATTGAACATGAACTACGGCATTATTTATGTTTATGAGAATAAATAGATTAATTATTTGTTCTCATATACATTTTCTCTCCCCTTTCGTAAAAATACATATCCGTTTTATTTCCTATACCCGTTGGTTTATCTACAATTACCCTTGATTTCTCTTTTGTTCGTCCTATTGTTTCTTATGTGTTTGTATTGTATTTTATTATTTCATTTTTCCTTTTTTCCCTCTCTTCTGAAATTACGTAGTTTCATCTGTCATAAACTTTCTGACAATTTGTTAATTCTTTATATATTCCGTCAATGAATACAAATCAGGATGAAAATTTTACTCTGGAATCAATCTACATGTCTTTGAATTCAGTTCTAAGTTTCACAATTGTAATTACGTATATTTGATATAAACGCATATTGAACGTGTACGTGACACATGGTGTAACACGTGTTTGGTATAACTAAAGAACAATCGAACACCTTGCCATCTTCACCATTGAAAAGTCGTAGTGTGGGCGGAAATTTTGTCATTCTTAATACTATAGTATGAGTTTTCTCTGCGTGTTCTTCCAATTGTTTTTGTATATTATCCCTCATTCTCCTTCAAAATTAAATGCAATTTCGTCACAAATGCCTGTTGTATCTCATGAGCACTAATCACTTCAATGGCATGAGCTATTACGTATATTTCCTGGTAGCTTATCTGAGGCAACGCAGTGTGTCTCACCATGTTGTAAATAAAAATAACGCGGAAACAGATCTGTTCGGAATGCTATCGTTCCTTTAGTCCCTAACGAGAAGCGCAGTGCCAAGGTGTCGCTAACCTTGCCCATTTCCTAGCACCACCTACATTGCCCATCTCTCCTCCGCGAGTGCCTGAGCGCGCCATGCGGCTATGCGCTCGACGCTATTGTATAGCGATTGTCTTTTGTTCTTGGAACACGCTTGTGGTCATTTGTTCGGTTACGCGCGTAGGATGATATGATTGTTGTCTGTACGGGATTGAGGTGCTGAATCTCATGGAGATGGAACCACTCAGCACGCGGAAGGCTCTCGAAGAATAATATGCTAGGCAACATTAATACAATGTATTGTTTCGACTAAGCTTACATCACTGGATGTCATGGTTAAGTCAGAACTCAAGATTTTGCATTGCAGCACAAAACATTTCTGTGACTGAAATGTTGACTGTTAATATTTCAAAGATAATGCCAATATTTTATTCTTTGTACTTTGGAGAAAAATGAAATATATTTTTTGCAGTTTAATACCGGTCAAAGATTTTATTAAATCACACAACTTGACTAAAGCAGTTAACCGAAATGTCTCTAAACCGATCTGACGTGGTGCCATAAGGAAAAATTCACAGTCATAATAAAATTATTATTATTATTATTATTATTAGGTAATAACTTAGGCGTACTTATGCAACCCACAAACTATGTTTCTCTGTAATCGTATTATTAATAATAGTCCATAAATGTATTAATTTTTGGTAGAATGCTAAGTTTCAAATAATCCAACGTTCATTTTTATACATTTCTCCAAAGAGGCGATGTTTCGAAAAGAGGAACTGCAAAGAGTATGCACGGTACATCACAAACATAACATAAACGTATCATTTCCATGTCGTAAAAAGTTCTTTTGATTATTCAAGAGGCCAAAGGAAATGATGCTGATTATAATTCTCAATAAAGCATAATTATCATTATTTTAAAATGATGTGATGAGAAATCTATTCATTTCAAATCAATGTACAAATTAAATATGTTCGTATATTCTCGACATGTAAAAGAAAACAGTGAGAGGAGTATGAAACCAATTAGTCTTGGGACCTTGACATAACTTCCAGTCAGAAGACCAATAAATAAATAAGAATATTTTTTATTGTACAAAAATTATTTTACACAAAAATTATATTCATTGAGGATACAATATGACTGTGAATTATTAAGGTAAATATTCCAGAAAATTAGAAAAATTTTATGACTTTACTAATTATTCTTGATATTTTCTGATTCCATACTTTTCCAACTTCATAAAATAGAATTTGGGAGTATAATACTTGGGAATTGAGAAGTATAAGAGTTTTGGGATTCTTAGGAACTGAAAGTCTTCTTTTCACCGAAGGCTTTTGCTGGATGCTACCTGTCCTGTGCTTCGTGCATCGATCTCTGAAACTGGATTTAGAAGCGCAGAGGCAGGCCCATGGACTCGCATGAGTCCTCATTCCACCTCGTTCCTCTCGGAACTCATTTCTACTTTGTAGTAAATACAGTATGTAACCAAAGTTCTCTCGCTCTCAAACTTACTTCACGTTTTCATTTTTGAGAATGTTGTTTCGTTCATGAAGGTCTACTTGTGTAGTGCTGACAAATATATCATTTGTCCCAGTCATGCAATACTCTGTGTTTAGATAAGAATGGATGTTTACATTCTTTAACTCGAAAATTGATGTGTCATAGTTCTGGGAATAAATTTTAACATATTTTACATCTGTAATGTAAATATAATAAAGAAGAGATTTCTACAGAACTATCTTTTAGCCAGATTTCGTTTCACCCCAACTTCGATCAGTTGTTTAGGTAAAACGTACTGGTAGAATAAGAATAAGGTAACTATATTAAAATTATCCGCCACTGTTTCTGCCTGTGAACTTAACGATACTGAGGAATTAAGTGAATGTTTTTGAATTATTCTAACATATCACAAAGCAACGATATAGAAATACAAACCAATTTACAGATTGGAATTTTATTTGATTTACTTTCCGAGATAATCAACTGTTCTTCACCTGTAACATCAACTTGTACTACTTGACTTGGAACTATGAGTGATGTGACGTTAACAGATTCTTAATCGCTGCTTAAAGTGCGGTATTGATTCTTTTTATGCTCATTGCAACAGGTAAACGCAGTGAAAAGCGCTCACTTGTTTTTCAGCTCAACGTGAGGGCAGGAGGTACTGAGTCGGCACAGCATTAATTCACTGGAGCACGCACCTCACTCACGGAGTCTCATCGTCTGACACTTCTGTCACCTCTGCGCGCCTTGCACTTATGTGCTCAAGATTCTTGTCTCTGCCTCCTTCTCTCCTTCTACACTATCTGCCCATCAACCTCTTTCACCTTCCATCTCCATCTTTTATATTCATCTCCGCGATTATTTCTGTCAACCCGTCATTTTCGCCATTATTGCTGCTTCGCCTTACTTCACCGCGAAGGCCCCGGGTGCGAATCCATAATGAGACCCAAATAAGCGACTCGTCGCCGCATTGCCGCAACTCCATCGCATTTATTTGCCCAGCGCCAGATCATGTTATCTTCCACGCTAATTGCTCTGGGTCCGAAAGGTTTGGGGTCAACGCTCCAAAATGGCTGCGCACGAACGAGCGGTGGAAATCTCTGCTTCGGGGAATTATCACACTTGGAGCGTCTTAACTCCATGTCCACGCTATTATACAACATTCACATATTCCTCTTCAGTTCCTCCCCGATTAAGCGCTTCGATAAATTTAAGGAAGAGGCTCCAACAAATATTTCATGTTAATTCTTACGATTACCAAACTATTCAGAGTTTGACTCTTGTGAATAGTTTTTAATGATAGAAACAAATGTTAGCTACTTATGAACTTTTACTGAAAAGATTAACTTATCAATAAATTAAAATTTATACTATGATTTCACTAAATTGGTTTGTATTGTTTAAAATAAACTGGTATATTAATTATTACATTTTTATTTATAATATCTTTTTATAGGACTAGGGTTGAGGAGACCTAAAATTATCGCTCATTATCACAATGAAAGAAAATAATTTGAGTAATCAATGTCGGCTGTAAAAACGAACCCAAACTTTCTTGGTGAGTCAAGAAGGCATGGAGTCCCGTTTACCACCATCCACGTGTCTCTATACGCGTGCCCACATGTTGATCGCCTTGCAGGGAGCGCCCATCTGTTCTTCCGCTCGCTCCGCCCAAGGCAAGGTGGCAACAATGGTGGTGGTCACTGCACTCCTCTAATGGCAATGCAGGTGGCAGCTGCACTTTTGGGAGGCAAGAGGCGGGGAACAGTGCCAGGAGCTGCACCTATCTATATTATCAGAACTGTTTTGAACCAACGTATCGTCAGTCTAATTATAACACTTGGAGAAACAGTCTTAAAGAAAAACGAGAAACGTAAGAGGAGTTTTATCGCTTATTCTTGACTGATCAGATTGTAAGAGGTTTAGTGAGGGAAATGTTACTCATATATGTGAATTGTTTTTAAAATTCGAATTACTCCGTATTTGTAAATAAACCGAATGAGTTCAATCTCCATTGTCCATTGTTCTTTCTCGTTCGACTCGTCCTTCGGGAGTTGGAGAGGCGCAAGCGCGTGCGATGGGCGAAGGGAGGGCAGCAACGAGCGAGCGTGCGACGGCGGATGGGTGGCGCTCCTTCTCTTCGGACTCGTCCTACCTTCCGCAAGCAGGAGAGACGTCGTCGTCGCCGCCACCGGAAGAGCGCTGCAGACAAAACACGGCGCGGTTCCGCGCGAAGGACGACGCACCTGCTCGCGGCTGACTCACTGCTCACGTCAATCACCCCCAACACTGCAACAGTTGCTACCACCGCCATCAACGCATACCCCAAAATGCTCATTTTCCCTCGCTCCTATGCCCGCTGACTGCTTTATTAGGAATTATTTCAGAAAAATCTAGTTAATTCAAACTGCGAACTTTGTTAAACTTCGATATAGGAAACGTACTTTTATTATTATGCGCATTTATCACCTCCAATTACCAAACTCCGTAACACGAGAAAAAAATTAAATAAGCGGTTTTGATAAAGCTCACAAATATAAAGCCACTTACTACACTTGATTCTAAAATAATAATTTCTACTCTCTAGAGAAACACGGAGAAAAAGTAATAATTTTCTTCTACATTTTAATGATGATGACGGTAGTTGGTTATATGAATAGAAACTACTTTGCGACAAAAATGTGACGTTCCTATTTCCATAAATTTCGTAACTTCCGTCTAGAAGCAGAAAAAAGTCGTTGTGGAGTAGAAGTAACTCATGCATCAGGAAGCTAGCACTACCCGTCTCATACCACGCTCCAATGGTTCCCCACCGCGCTACTGCGCCGCTGGTGGCGAATCTCAAAATAGCTCCGGCGCGGAAGTCAGGAGACAGTGGGGTGACGGTCTCCACTGGAAGTGTGACGCTGCTGGGTTTGAGGGTACTCCTTCTATAAATGAGTGTTCTATTTTTCAATGGACCTTTTTCTTCGGATACAATACATAATAAATAAATTACTCCGTATTTCAAAATGTTATGTGTAAATTGTCTCTGAAAATGATTGAGAGTGAGAGGACGTAATTGACGTATGGACATCTATTCACTCACGTCAATATACTATTAAAAAGACATTTCAAAATGTAAAAAAAAACAGACACACACAATAAGATAATGTGTTTTCTTGCCGAGAGAAGAGATTACTCAGGAAGTAGAGGCTTGTGTGCCGTAATGTGTCTTTCCATTGTTAGAACCGTCCCTTCTGTGCCATCAAGTTGAGAGGGTCCCTTGGTTGTGATGGGTCGTTAAGATGGCCGTTAACAAACTCAAGTTTCAAGGAAAATTATGTGTCTACGCTACACAATGAACAAGCTGACGTGCTGTTTACCTTCGGATGTGTCGGGACAAAAATTACTTTTTTTTTCAATTTTTCAGTATTAAAATAAAACATGTATAATAGCTCTAAATCCTTTTGATTGTCAAACAATGTAATGAACAGAAAACAATGGTTTTAGCACACAAAAGAGTTGACAATTTGATGTTTTTAGGATATAAACAAAAAGGATTTTAAATTCATGATTCTGTGTTTAATTTCTATTTGTTACTTCAGAGGGATGTAGAATAATGATTGCCTCTCTTTCCTAAAATACTATTTTACTGAGTACACTTTTATTTTGTCTTGACGATACATAATATGGTTTTCTGTGTTCATTTGAAGCTCCAAGTTGTTGTTTTAGTTCATGTAAAAGTGTAATAATAGTAATAGAGAATCTAGAGATAGAATGTAGTCAATCAGTTGCATGTCTAGGACGAATTGATATAATCAGGATCCATAACATCCGAACAACAGTTGTTTAAAATACCGTCTCGAAGGTGTGAATTTCTTGAAACGATTATGAGCTCATAGTATATCCTGTAAATATATCCTTGAACATTAATGAAGTATTCTGAAATAGGTATTTCAAACAATGAATTTTAATTCGGAATCACTAGATGATTTGAATAGATGTCACATCAACTCGATATGAGTTCAAAAATCAAATGGAAGACTCCTCTCAATTGTAACATAATAGATAAACATATACAAATTAACCTGAATACTTTTATACATTAACCATGTGTTCCCTAATAGTAAAACATCACCCATACATCCTAGTACATTCACTTGAATGTCGAGTGGAGACATAAGGGCATTTACCTCAGGTTGTACTTTCCCTCTATCAAGAGTGCGCTGTGCTGCGTGTCTCCTTTCTTATCACAGATAACATCTAGCATTGTGGACCAGAAGAAATCCGACAGATCGGATGCTGAATCAAAGAAGGAAGTGAAGAACACGAGATATTCTAGATAGAAAAAATTGCTGCTGAGGGAACTTATCTAACATCATCGCAAACGCAGCACCATTGCGCATGACGGAGCTTTGGTTCAGCGACCCTTCGGAGGCTCACTTACACAGCATGCTGATGTTCTGTGGAAAAATAAAATAGTGTCGCGGGAATAATAACAGGATCAGTTAGTAAATATGCCAAATTCTCCTGCTAAATAAAGTTATAAACAATTCCTTCCCCTAGATCCACGGCGATATATGTTCGAAGAGTACTCTTTCACCAAAGTATTCTACTGCACATTGTGCTATATTTATGCTATTAGGTAGAGCTAAACAAAACGAAATATTTTCTCAGCAAACCATTGTAAAGCAACAATCGTAATGTTTTAGAAATTTTATGTTCATAGTACGTTCATGGTATGTTGAAAATTACCTTTACAATCTGAGGAAAATGGTTGTATGAGCGAACTTCCCATCTCTTCATAACTCTCTTGGTGTCTTTTGCAAGAAAGAGGTCCTTGGGAATAAAGAATCTAGACTTTGCAACAGTATTTTAACCGTCTCTCACTTCCGCGAAAACCGGATATGTGTTAAGAGTGTACAAATACAGAATTATTTAAGCGAGTTGTCCACCAGCAAAGAAGTGCTAATGATTATTTTCCTAAAGCTTTAAAAATATACATTTCTTTTAAAATTTGATGCTAGTTCAAATTGCTACATTTATTGAGGATACATCACAATTAATGAATTTTGAATTCACCCGCGAAGATTGAGCTTCCGTAATTATTTGATTTGAGGAACTCCAGAAAGTAGTGTGTAGATGATGAAATTCACACTAGTTATATTTTAAAGTACTGATCATAAAATGTAGCCAGTATGTGTTCTGGCAGTCTGTGGTAAGTCATTAGTTACGTTAACGAAAGAAAAAGAATTAACGACGGGTTGTATCCCTTCAGATGTCACATTCGAACGGTATTTTCGTAAAACAGTAACTTTTTCGACAGTTTTCATGCACGAAAGAGGAGAACAGGGTATTCGTTAGATCCCTGGAGGACGATGATGAACTGTGTTTAATGACTCCTCTGGGAAGAGTAGTTTCGATGGACAGGTAGAGTCGGCACCGAAGTTCCTGCCCTTGAACCTCCTCCACACCTGCAGGGAAAGCGTCCCTTCGAGGGCAGGTGTCTCTCTTGAGACTTCCATTTACCGTCTTCTCACTGGATTACAAGAATGATTTTTTACGGTAGAAAATAAAATATTATTTCAAGTAATTTAGACACATCACAACATCGCTCGGTTAAAGAGGATGAGGAAGANTATATATATATATATATATATATATATATATATATATATATATATATATATATATATATATATATATATATATATATATATATATAAATTTCATCAGTTACGTGAATTAATGATTCATGTAACCATATTGCTCCTGAAGACGAAAGCTCGTGAGAATGGGTTTTCTTGAAGTTGCTGTGAATAAAATATGTTTGTCTCCTTAAGCATTCAAACTACACATCAACAAATTTTTCGCATTCCATTTTTTAAATTCCCTCTGTGTGAATGATTGAACAAGTACAAATGTTTTGCGTCATTTATTTGATTTTACTCCGATACTAATAAAAATAAATAACAAAATTAAAATATTTAACGTAATGATCATTTCGCCGGTTAATAATAAGAAAAATCACTCCTGCAAAGCAATAGTATCTTCCTTGATTATTTCCCGTTTTTATTCATAAACGAGGTTTATGAATATACGTTTAATTATGCGTTCAGTAATTAGGGGTTTTAATTCATGAAAATAGTTCAAAAGGATATCATTGATAAAAATTTAGGTAAAACCATTTATTTGAAGATTTTTATGAGGCTTTTTGCCGACTTTTCTCGTTTACAGGGAACACCACGTGGAGGTAGTCTCTTTTCGTTCCCTGTATGTGTCCTCCTAATTTTACGCAGTATTCTTTATCGAGATCATAATTTGGAATATTGATTCAAAATTTTGAAGGAGGAAACATACTTATATTATTTCTATTAAATTTAGCATTTTATTGAAATTATTGTGAGTGAATTGGAACAGCGAAAAATACACACACAAATATCTGATTTTTTAAAATATGAATAATGTAAAATCTCAGACTGATCATTCCAATTTTTGAATGTAGGCCACTCATTGAAGGAAATATTTTATATTTCCATCCTCTTCAAGTTTCTGTAATGATTTTGCCAAAGCATCATCAATCTTTACTGACGATTTTTTTCTTTTTTTCCCCTTGAATATCGGGATTTATTTTATCCAGCATATTTCCATAATACTCGGCGTCCTCAGAATATTTACCAATGAGTAGATATTCGGTGTGCTCTGGGAATAAAAGAATTTATGCGTTGATTCAAACCCTCCGATACACTATTCATGCGATACCGCCTGCCCCTGGAATTCCACATACTTCTTGGCATGAGGTCGTTGTCCAACCATTGGTCTACGAAGTAATCGTAAAAGTCTGTGAGTGTATGATTTTCACACGTGCTTTCTTGAATGCACAACCAGCCGTCATCAATCGTATGTACAGGGAGGTGCGGTAGAGCCAAACACATCCTTATGTGCAGTCGAACTTCTTCACAATCCCGATAATCCGAAACTAATCCGCAGTCTTGTACATTTCTTCATAAACATTGGTTAAAATGGTAATTACATCTGTGGCTAATGTAATTGACAATGCGGTATTAATGGCTTGTATGATTGCGTCCTCGAAATATATGAATATTGTTAACGGGTACCAATCCGGCTTTTCGTTTTTGATTGCAGTAAACAATCTTTCATAAGGTTTTTTTTTGTTAGGTAGAAGTGCATACACTGCAGGCATAGTTTGGTTTTTATCCCATGAACTTCCGAGGTCGGTGTGAATTATTTTCGTAGATTAACTGTTACTACGGAGAATGAAATATAAATATGGTGTTGCACGTCTAGTGAAATAACTTTTATATTTCTTTAGAAGGTCCACATATTGACGGCGACGGTAGTCTCTAAACGTTTTCCTTGTCCAACCCTGCGGACTACCAACCACATCACAGCTTGACCCCCCGCCGCACAGGTAGAAAAGTGTAATCATGGGTAAGTTGATTCGCGCGTGATTTGAAATGTGCGCAAATGTTAGTCCAAAAAGTCTGGGGAACACGCTTGAAGAGAGCAGTTTCGTTAGGAATACGCGAAAAAAAAAGAAGTTTGATATAAGTCAAATCTCCGCGCTTCAAATCTGGAGAACAAGCGTACTGACGTGTAAGTCGAAATGCTTGTTATATTTATGTACTATGTACTCGTATTACTATAAGTAATGGAATGTGAAAACAGAATTCTCTCCTTTCGCGTACAAATATTGCTCTTTTTTATGCTACG
This sequence comes from Laupala kohalensis, assembly GCA_002313205.1. Classification (NCBI taxonomy): domain Eukaryota; kingdom Metazoa; phylum Arthropoda; class Insecta; order Orthoptera; family Trigonidiidae; genus Laupala; species Laupala kohalensis. The sequence continues at coordinate 293,621 of NNCF01133936.1, read as the reverse complement.
AGTAGCATTTTATTTTCCACTTGTTGGGTGAACGACACGTTATCGGGAAGACAAAGTGAAACATGCTATTCGGAACGTTACCAATTGTGAGACTAGTAATCGTCCATACGAAGGTCGTAAGTCGTAATTTACTTATTTATCTTAATATGAAGTATTCTAATACTAAAATATATGAAAGTGAAAACTAATATATAGTGAACTTATCTCCGTATAGAAAATCTTCTGGAACAGCGCCTGCTACGGAAGTAGTACTTGCGTGACCCTACGACTCACGCACCTGCGTGGAACGGATCACAGCATGAGTGCGTGCGGGGGGTGCGTTTGCAGGTGTAGCGCGTCCGTCGGAGGATGAGTCACGTGTTTCGGTAGACGTTGCGATGACACAGAAAGAACTTCGCGCGTGGTCAACCAAGCGAACGCGCGCCACGACGACGACGATGGATGCTCTAAACGGCGGCGACTTCTTAGTCTCCAGCACGTGCAGCACTCTGTCTGTCTCAGCGAGAATCGCTCGTGTTTCCTTTGGTTTCTGTTTCTTTGAGAGATACGCTTCAGCGAGCATTGACGATCTGACGATGCGAGACTGTGAGTGAACTCAACAACTGGAGAAACCAAGTACATATTTGTATGGGTTACGTTTCACTTGTGTACATACTACCTTTCGGTCAAATATATGGAACTTTAAAAAATTACCTCGAATGTTGAAATAAGAAGCGAAATAAAATATAAACAGCATGTTGGCTAATACATAATTGATTTCCCTTCTTCTTCTTCATGTTATTGACGAAGAATCAATTTATTCTTTCCTTAATGTTCCTTTTGATCATTTCTGATCCCCGCCAATGCTCTGCGTTCGGAACTTCCTTTATCCTTCGGACAATCGCGTGTTAGGGAACGATGCATTTCAAAGTGGCGCTGACGGTGACCACTTTTTGTCCTTGCTCTGCCTCTCGCGGACGTCTCCGGCCCAGACACAATAGCACAGTGTGGCGGATGTATCAGGTTGCTCACTGTTGGCAGACCTGTTCAAGAACATATGTATGTGCGTGCCCAGAGTAAAATACAAGTATTTTTCTCGGGTGGGATCTCCTGTACGGATTGTGCGGATAAAATTGCGTTGATGGAAGCCTTGGAAACTTGATAATACTTTTTTGTAACCATATGGAAATTGTATATTGATTATTGGTATTGACATCATGACTCGGGCGTAAGAACATTTCACTTATAAGTAAAATAAGCATATAAGTAAATTTCTAGCAATCATGTGGAAATACATCTTTGAGTTTCATCTAATGTTGCAAATATGATTAATCATTTATTACTAGTTTGAAGAGGAATGTGATCTCGAGTAAACTTCAAAATTCAGGGAAGACTTCCCATAGAAAAACATAAGTTGTGATGGTACATGGGAAAGACACAAAAAATTAATTTGTTTTAACTACTTTTAAATTTTATTGGGTCTCTTTGAAAACAGAAAAGTGAATTGGAACATAAGAACTGTATAATGTTTCAAGCACCTTAAATTTCTAAATTTAACACTGAGTTATGAGCAGGAAATGCAGCCAGTGAAAATAACTGGGGGAATTTAATTTATTTTTTATTTATTCAACTTAATTTTTAATTTTGTATATACGTTGTTAAAATCTTGTTTTTCTCAGTTATTATCGCAAACAGATTTTTTCAAAACGCAAAGCAAAAAGTTGTTGTAAAACCAAATCACGACGCTCGGTTTGTGAAATAATGTAACAAATAAGCATTGGTTAAAGTTGTTACATTCAGTCCTGGTTTGTTTCATTAGCTGTGAATGAGCTTACTTATTTCTAAAACATAATGAAATCGTAAACATTCGTTCTTGAGAAGTAGTGTTATAACGCATTCAATACTCACTCCCATATTGCGAACTCCGAAATAATATTGCACCAATTTTAATAACTAGCCATTTACTTTGAGTAAACGGCGTAGTAATGACCCTATACCGTATTCTGTCGACGCCACTTGGTGATTGTACCAATTCCGAAACTATATCGCAAAAGGCAATCCAATTAACTGTGATTGTTGGTCTCCTGACGTTTTGCGCAAATGTATATAGCCTTGCGCACTTTCACTGCGCGCACGTGACCTGTGGGTCGTGTCGCGCATTGCCATTCAAATCCACGCAGACCGATGCGGAAAGTCACGACTTCTAGCAATAAACTCAACATTTGCAATATGATCCACAAAAATGATCACTTGATTACGTGCTCAACAATGATTGCACGATGAAGAGTGAACAGTTGAGAAATTATTTAAGGGATAGTTTACATTTTTGATGTATTAGGTGATCTTCCAGTGATCATCAAGTTTTGAAATCGTTTCTGATTGTGTTGAGTGTAGCGTTGCGTCTTCTAAAGCGTATACTTCTTTTTATCGCTTATATCGGTGCAGCCTTTGATGACCAGTTACTTTTTCTTTTAACGAGTATGCGAGGTAAATAAACATCAAATGAGTAACGTGAAATGAATGTGAATAGGGTGTAGACTAGTATGAGAATGATTTTTCATCACTATGTTCATTCCATTGTGGTCAATGTCAACCTCAGTTCGTTTATACATCACTATTGTGACTTCCATCATACTTTGATGATCATGTTGAATTGGCGCACATCTAGCTTGAAGAATGATTTATCACTTCGTGATGCTCGCGCAGCGTTCGTAGTCAGATCACGACGCGTCTCTTTGCACGCGCCTAGGCAAGTACACGTCGCCGCTTCTGCGCACGTGCGCTTGTGCCGCGGCGTACCGACAGGCAAAAGAACGCATGCGCGTTCGCGGCACGGCGCATGGGTCATGGCATCGTGACAGACACGGGTCGCGCGTGAGGACGCCCGAATCTAGATGTCTCAGCAATGGTCACGAGCGCTCCTCTTCATGAGCACGCTGTGGTTCAAACTCCGTGCCGAAAGACAAATGCTCTATAAATTCTAAGTGCTCCCACCGGTAATACAATTATACCTCTTTTCATCCTCTCCTTTGGTTTCTAGGATAGGGAATAAGGTCGAACTAACTTCCTTGTATTTTAGTTCTACCCCCATAGTGGAACGACTCATATCGGTGTGCCTTTCGGGCGAAGCGAAGAGCATTGCGGAAATTTAAGGGTAGTCCATCTCCGGAAAACCTCGCCGCATATCGGATTGCTAGAGCAAAAGCGCGCAGAACCATCAAAGAATCCAGATCCACCTCCTGGAAAGAATTTCTGAATACCATTAAGAGAACAACATCGTCCACTAAAGTATGGGAGTCAATACGAAAGATATCTGGAAGGTATTCTCGAGTTCCAATATCTGGACTCAATTATCAGGGTCAGGTTCTCAACAACAACAGCGAAATTGCAACGGTGATGGCTAAATACTTTGCTGATCTAACATCTAAAGCAAACTGCGATCCTGATTTCGCGAGGAAAAGGGAAATAGCAGAGAGCACATCATTTGACTTTTTGTTCCACCAACTGGGAACCCTATAATTCTTCCTTTTCAATGTGGGAACTTGTATCAGCTCTAGCGACAACCCACGACCTTGCTCCTGACCCTGATTCCATTCACTATGAAATGCTCAGACAACTCAGTATCGAATCGAAAGTATATTGTATATTTTTAATCTTTCATTGTATTCCCTCATTTGTGGAAGAAAGCAACGCTAATCTCCCTACTAAAACCCGGAAAGAACAATACAGCAATCACTAGTTATCAAAGCATTGCCTTGACGAGTTGCGTTGGTAAAACTCTGGAGAGAATTATCAACCGACGTCTCGTCTGGTATCTTGAAAGGCATAACTTGCCAAGTCGACCTCAGTGTGGTTTCAGCAAGTTCCATTCCACCCTGGACACCTTACTTCTCCTGGACACAGCAATTCAAGATGCTTTCGTCCGAAGACAATATGTCATCGGAATATTCTTTGACATCGAGAAGGCTTATGGTACTACTTGGCGTCATGACATTTTAAAACCATGCCTGGGGATGTAGAGGACATCTTCCTCTGATGTTACAGTCCTTTTTGGATCAGCGTTCCTTCCGATACAGAATTGGAAAAGACACCTCGGTTCTCCTTCTTCAAGAGAACAGTGTTCCTCAGGGCTCAGTCCTGAGTGTTACCTTAATAGTTGTCAGGTTTACATTTTTTTAAATCAAAGAATAATGAGGGTTTGTTACTGAAGAATTTTCAAAATATTTTAAAATAATTTTTATCGTACAAATAGCCATATACCGTCTATATTTGTAAATATAATTATGTTCATAGATTAAATTTAACTATGGTGAAGGAAATATCAATATGGTGTTGTACGTCCAGTGAAATAACTCGTATATTTCTTAATATTTAGTTTAGGAGGGCCACACGTTGACGGCAATAGTGGTCTGTAAGCGTTGCCGTTGTCCTCGTCCAACTCTGCGGACTACCAACTACATGAGATAACTTTCGGTCAGGTGAAAATGGCGACGAGCCGGGAATCGAACCCGGGAATCCTGCTTTGATCACTGGAGTGTTAACCACTACACCACCCGTTCACCTTCCACAACTGTACACCATTTCCACCCAGACCGGTGGAAGGTGCCATTTCACCTGACCGAAAGTTATCACACATCTTCTCCACGGGTAGGGTACACAGAAGAAATATTATAATATTTACATAATTACCTGTTCGTACTCTTGTTGGTTACCTAATATTAGTTTGTTCAATACGCTTTCATTAATCTAATCGGGTTATTTTTTATAAAGAGTTCATATAATCAGAAGTTTTATTTCAAGGTTTCATTGAAGACATACAATTTTAAGGGCCTTCGAGCAGTCTGAATTAAAGAAATTTAGAGGGGAAAAGCTTTCGAAGCTCGTCTTTTCATATTTCAATTCAATTCTTATTTTTTGAAATTAATTCTGATATACTATATATACTATTTTCTTTAAACTATCATAAACTTTTTTTTCAAAAAATTATTTTTCTTATTATAAAGATTTCTTGTGTGTCTTATGGTGTAAATATATTCCATGATATAATATTGACATCTTCGTATATTCGTATATTTCATTTGACGAACGAATTTGGAAAAGCAGGTATATAACGTACAGCATAGAAAAGAATTGAACTAAGTTCATTTCAAACCAGTGTATTCAAACTAGGTGTAAGGAATTCTTTTAGAATATCAATGTGTTCATTTGAATCATTAGGAACTCTCATTCGCTCCATTTGCTGCACCCAAGAAAACGTTTTTTATTTGGAAATTATAATTTATTAATTCTATGTGAATGAACTAAACGTTTTATCATAATAAACAAAATAAAAAATGTAAAAATTGGATTTCTTTCATTTTCGGGAGGTCATCTCTAGCCATCCGACAAATGTAATCTACACCTCTCACGATCATCTGTTTTTCAAACCTTCAACTGGGGAAGACATTACGTCATGCTGCAGAATAGAAAATATATGTAGCGTGTGATGGACGGACGGGAGTGACGTAGCAAGGGAGCAAGCGAGTGAGCGCTGGAAATAGCAAAAAAGGATGTCAGGGAGATCGGTTTCGTATCATCTTCGCGCTATGCGAAGCGTTGACGTTGGCTCTATAGATAGCTCACAGGCGGCGGTGCAGTCTTCTCATTGGGTGAACTGACTGCTGAGATAGCAATCTCACTCGCGAATATTCTTTGTCAACAAGGGTGAAAGTTTTAGGTTTCACGTATGAGAAAATCCCTATTTTTAACTAGTTGTTAGCAATAGTAAACTCTTATTTTGAAAAGTAGAATCAATGGTATTTCTATGTGAATCCTTCCATGATATTCCTTGCCGTGAAACCTTTATCCGCGAACAAATACATTAATTAAGGAGTAACTATAAACATTCATCCAACAACATACACATTTTTAGAAATGTGAGTGAAAGTTATTATTGATTTCATGTTTTTATGTCCGTAAATTGTTCACCGTGTTTATCATGGGTTGGCAAACTATCACTTGTAAAGTAATCATAATTGGGAGATATGTAATGTTCATATGCAATGCGTACGACCGAAGCACCTGACCCGATGAGGAGGACTACCCCTTCTGAATCATGCTGAAACTTGTTCTGCTCCGACCAACCCGACCACGATCCAGCGGACCTCCAGATTCTTTAGTTCGTAGGAGTCAGTCATATACTGCGAACGTTCCGTGCGCTGTAAGAAAATGCAGATAGTTTATAGCAATTTGCCTTTCTTTTGAGTGTTTAAGAAGATGAGTGGGCGAAACGAGTACTTGTTTGCGAAAACGTGTGAAGTGATGGCAGATATATATAAGAAATATGGTACAGGTCTTCGTATCATATGAATTTTGGAGTTATGTTGTTGTGTTTGTGTTCTGGTTGAATACGAGAAAGTATTTCGGTTGTTGTTTTATGGCACTTTGTTTATGGTTCAACACAATGCGCTCGAAAGAAACTCATCTTTGTTTTTAAAGGAACAAACGAAAGGTGAGTGTATATCATGTAATTTTTATAATATTGAGGTTTTATGAAATGTCGATTGACAACAAAGTAGCCCTGATTTCCAGTTACGTAATGGTTTTTAGACTGAAATTGTTTTACTCAACACAACGTTTCCGTTTATTTGCAAGATTCAGCCATGTTCAACACGTTGACGCAAAGAATAATTCGATTCGACATCAATGAGTCTGCATTAATAATCTTTATGTATACTGTATTTCTGAAATGTTTAAAAATCCGAAGTGAAGGTTATAAATTTGTTATGGTTGCTGTAATGTTGTACTTTGTTGCTTAAATTGGTGTAGTATGTTCTTGAACTGAGTTAGCATACTGAGTGTTTGTAGTAAGGGTGAGGCTCTTGACAATGACGGTTCTTTGAAAAGGTAGGGCGCGGACACCTGCGAGAATCGTGCTCTTTCGTAAGTTTTCTCTCATTGGGAAACTACCTGTCCTGTCCCAATAGGACCCTGTCACGTAGCAACTGGGTGGCATTATCCTTTGCTTTTCATTTCCTTGTTCCTCTTCCAACTTAAGTCATTTCGTCCATGTTCTTCCTGTGTCGCCGAATACTTAACTCGGGAAGTTTTCCTGGCCACCCTCCTTTGATGGTAAAACGGTAGTATTCCCGTAAAAGGGTATTCGTGTCGAAATCTAACATCAGATGGAGTAAGCAGAAATTAAAGCGTGTTTATTCCTGAAAACATGTTTATTAAAGAAAATGTATTGAAAGCCTCGTAAATTACTCACAGATAAAAATAATTTACGTGGAAAACTCAAATGTGCTCTGTTCGTTGATATAGAAGGGTTTACAGTTTCCAAACGGGTAACTGGAGACCTTCATTGTATTGTTATAGTGAGAATACACGTGAGTTGAGCGCAAGTGTGGTACCACAAAATCTCTGTATTTTATAACGCAGTATGCTTGTGCAGCAATAACTCTTATATCTTCTTCTGATTACAGTGAACTCTTTTTTTATACCTTAAGTTGTAAATATGCCAACATCAATGTATAATTTCATGTCGTAGACGAAATATATTTACTACTTAAAATATTTTCGAAATTTCTAATATTGTACCAATTCAAAAGGACATAAATCACGCATTAGGTTATTCATTAGTAAGAAAACGAGACCCAGATAACTTGAATTCGTTGATTGTAAAATAAGTAGAAACGCAACACAATTTCATGTACTCATTCATATCCATGCACATTAGGTCCGCTTTTTATTTATGTTTTTTAACTGTTTGAAAGTACTGTGTGAATTTGCTAATAAAAAATACGATTATGATTTTGTATGATAAGTTATTTAATGGATACCTTCTACATACACAGTGCTCAGTATAGTTGTGAAAAGAGTTCATGCATTAGAAAGATCAGAAAAAATGATTTAGATTCTTTGTTGCATTTTAGCTATATTGGATGAATTTATGAATAGAACTTATTATAATAATTTGTGAATGGGGCTATTATTTATAAATCTGTCAAGACTTCGTATGACCACGAAGTGTCATCCTAAATATATTCAGAACTAAATATATTAATCCTAAATATATTCTACGCAACCCCATCCTGGCCCGGATTTTTCTCTGGGTTTCCTTCGGGTAGTGGCCGATTTTCCTTGGGCGGGAATGTCACTAATACTTTTTTATTATTAATCACGAATTTTACTGTGCATAATATCTACAATTCATTTTAGAATAATAAATGGATAACAACGTATTTATTAAAGAAATTTTTTTATAAACATTAAATCCGCCACTTCCCTTGTGCCCTTGATCGGTGTTGATGGAGTGATCCTTTACTTATTTCTGGTAACTTAGTTTATTTTCTCTCACTTAGTTTGCAACTGGTTTTTGACAGTAAAGTTTATTTATTTATACTCATTTAATTATTACAAATTTTAATACACGTTTTAGATTTGAAATTTCTAGAAACGAAAGATTATGAGTGTTACACTCTTCTGTACTGGCGAAAACACTTTGAAATCATCTTCCATAAGGTGGTTCAATGTTTTTCTGGAGTTTCTGACAGGATGCTAAACAGAATAACGATTTGCTGTCTCGAACGCGGATCACTTTGGCCCGTTTCCATCTGCCTTCTTCTCATTTGCTCTTTCTAGTCTCACACAATCAAACGAACGATTTTCTCCCGAGCAAATGAAGAGCTATCACTCGCCTAATGCTGCAAAACACGAAATAAATAAACAATGATACGTAAATTGTTACTTATTCGAAGGTTAATTTAATTTTTTGTTATTACGTCGCGTTTGGTGTCATTTTGTTGACTAACTTTAAAAATACCAGAATATCTGCGGTATCTTCGTAAATAAATAAAAAAATTTATTCGTATAGAACCCATAGGCGTCTAATAGACGCAACGAGAGAGTCGAGTGAGAGACGGATTGCTCGAACCTGTGCAACTGGTGCTCGGAGAATTATAATAAAAAATCTAAAGTCAAGTGTAGTAATTTTTCCAGTAATGGAAGAAAATAGAAAGTATCAAAAGAAATCTGTGACCAAGTAAACCAAGATTTTTTTAACCTTTTATATTGTTTTGTTGGCAAGAAACATGTATAAATGGGCATTAAATCATGTACTTGAATGGTTCCATATGCATGTCAGTCGATGGCAATTGGTATATTTTCGCTACTCAAGTGTTGGGCCAAATATATTGCACATAGATTGAAAATAAAATGATACCCCCACAATAGGTATTGTTTTGTTTGGTATTTAGTAAAGACACTGAATTTGTATTGAGTGAAGGTTATGAAATGAATTATCTTTGTGAACAATATTTTTCCATAATGTGACACATTACAACTAGTTTCTTTTGTTTGTAGGTGAGTCCTATGAGGTGGATAGACTATTCAAAGCGGGTATTGGTGAGTGCAATTTATTTAAAAAAATATCTTCATACAACAATAATAGAACTTTGATTGTGTGGTTTCTTATTTTTTAATTAAATAGGAAGGGGAAAATGTATACTCTCATTATGTAAAGTCAAAATTTTCCCAGGACAATGTGTGAGTAAACGCCCCTAACAGTTGTTTCTATTTTGAGAAACAGTTAAGGATGTGCTCTCTGTCTGAAATAGTTTCTAATTACGACAGTGTAATGAGGTCAACAAGGCACGTGCCCTAGGTGAGGAAGGGTCAGGGCAGCTCTTCCGACCACATTCGCGGAGCTTCTGTTTCAGAGGCAACGCATTGAGTTTCCGCAGTAGCCACTAATGGTCGGAGTGGGTGATAAAATATTGCCGCACGAGTAACATTAGCGCTCCTCGTGGTAGATGCTGTAGCGATTGCTTGATGTGAAAGATAGGTCATGAGGTTGATTCCGAAATCTGCTCTCTATTGTTTGAATCAAGAATGGGTGATAATGCTGTCCATCGTTTTCAAGTTATGTTCGCTTTACTAGTTATCATAAACATAAATTCAAGATCATAGTGTATTTTAAATTTAGAAGATTTTCCGTATTTTTGAGCAATAAGATATATTTACTCGTATTTTACAAATGCTTAACTTTTCTTCAAGTGTTAGTGTGATTCAACCGCGGAAGTACAGCATTAATTAGAAATCGTCCAGTTTTTTAAAATTTTACTAAGTTCTTTAGCATCTTAATTCTCATAGTATTTGTATGCAGGAATTAAACGAAAGAGCTTTTTATTATTTAAAAAGCAAATTAATGTTTTTTAGAAAGATAGGTTTGTATATTTTACTTTCACACTGAACTCTAGAAAAACGTCTTGTAAATATCTATGTCATCTTAACTTGATAAATTGAACCTAATAAAAAAGTATTTTCGAAGTTTCGCGGTGTTATATTATGTCAATGTCGTTGTCAGGCGTATTTTTATATGGACAGCTCGGGGACAGTGTGGTTTTGTTACCGATTCCGCAAAAAGAATTATTGTGGTTAGAATTAGGATCGTTTCTGGTATTAACGTTAGAATTATTACTGTCTCTGAAAGTGTATTTTAATTACAGGCACGCAATTTTCATCGACGTTATAATGCTACGTATTTTATACATCACATTGTTTTTTTAGGTTAAGTGAGCAAAAACTAATTCTGGTATGACGCATGATTTTTCAAAAAAGAAAGAAAGGAATTGAAGAGTATTTTTCATGGCAACTATGTTTTCTGTTTGGATTTTTTTGTCGATGAATTTATATAAAGCGTTAAGTTGTCAGTAAAGTATAGTAGACGATCCCTTAATTTACACATTTATTTATTTGCACTGAAAAGTTCGTAAACGAGGAAGGAGAATAGGAATGTATATATCAGTTTAACATTTAATTCTCGAAATTGCTAACACATTTTTTTTAAATTTCGTATCTTCATTGTTTATGACCGTTTCAAGCGAAAATGCCATAAGGTGGCGATTGATTTATGCTCATGTTTCCTGGCTTTCTAATATAACGCGATTGGTTTATATTTTATTTCGTTTTATAGGTTCTGTTTCATATAAGCGGTAATGTATGCTGTTTGTTCTATGAAGCTATCGGAGACGCTCACTGACCTTAAGTATCAGAAATGTTAGTTGAACATTTTTTTACTTTCTTTTGTTTGAAATAAGATTAAATATAATCTATAAGTTTTTCTCCGTGAAAAAAATTGACATCTCAAAGGCGAGGGGTCCAATATGGCAATGTCCCTCCACCGTGGCATTGCCGATCTTTACTTTTCCAATTTCTTTTTAATTGCCAACTATATTGTTGAAAATATTTTCGTCAACAATAATAATATTATTTTAGAACATTATAATACTTGTAGGGTCGAATATAAAATTAAAGCAATTAATTGTGAATGTCTGCCATTATATTGCTGTGATAATTGTAAAATACACCATTAATGTTCTCATACAAGCTGATTCCAATAACGAAAAGATTGAAAATGAGATGAAACGTGTAAATTTTACGTCTTTATTTTTACGGAGCAATTTTTCTAGTATTCATCGAGAAATTGACTTCAAGTGTTTGACATACCATATATTTTTCGATGTTTAGTTAATTACGAAATAGCTACGCTGATCTGTCTCCATTTCCATCTCTCTTGCTTTTTTTCAGGACGTCTGTCTGTTCCTCTTTCTCCAAATATTATGTTAGCACAATATGAATTCGATCCATAGAAAAGAATAGTTTTTTAACTTTTATTTGTCAGTCAAAAGAATTGAGTCAAAGATTAACTTTACAATATTTTTATCACATGTTATTTCTTCTTACACATTATTATAGTAATAATTATTGATTTCTGAAGGAGTAATCGCTAAACATTTTTGACAATGTATCTTATGTATCAACAAGAACATATTTTTACAGATATTATGTGTTCATGAGCAATGCATAAAATTAAGGATGTTCGTTCGAATATGAAGGGATAGTGTAAAGAGGAGTTCTCTTTAAAATGTCCCATAGACATAAATTTTTCTAATTAGCTCTCCAGCACTGATGAGCTGTCGTATTCTGAATCTTAAGAACACGAATGAAGGCACTTTATGGTGCTATTGGAAGCTTTTATGGTGTGTGGTTACAATGCAGCGAAACCACTTTCTCATACTAACATTCAAATTTCCGCTTCATCTTTGTGTATTCAGAGACGTCAAAGAAAACGTTTCCTAAAATTTATCGAAAGGTAGGTATTTCTTTTCCTTGTCATCAGTTCGTCAAAGTGGTACATGAATTAGATATGAAACTTCACGATTGACTCAGTATGTGAAATAAAGAGAATAGTTAGGTAACATATTTAGTTATTTTATGGACCGAACAAGTATTTTATTTTCGTATTACATTACTGGGGAAATATATCACTATTGTTGAAAATAATTTCAATGCAAATGTTCTTTATATTTGTAGGTCTACTACTTCACCAAAATGAGTAAGAGCGTGAGATGCGAGTGATATTCGCCCGAAGTCGATAAACCTGTTCAACTGAGCATTAATTATCTGTACGAGAGAAATATGCGCGTCACTTCCTTCACGAAATTATATTTTTGCATAAGCTCACTTTCTCACGCTTTCACAGCGGAAACTTCAACTTTGATTACTACTTCTCATAAACACTTCGCTTTTTTACAAGTGTGAGACAACTTTTTAGAAGGTGTACACGTTATTTTTTTTTGAGAATATTGAAATAAAATTCAATTAACGAAAGATACATTTTACTGCCATCTCAAACCTTGATTTTCACCAGTTTTTTAATATTTAAAACTGTGTTCTAGTTATAAAAAATAATGAAATTGTTCTTGCTCGTTGATTATAAAGATGCTTCATTCCAGTATATAATCATTACTCATTTAGACTGCTGTTCGAGCCCACTAAATGTTTTAACGAATTCACGTTAGTATTCTTTGTTAATAATGAACATCAATTTCTGATCAACTGGAAAGTCGTGAGGGAAGAGCACGGCTGATATGCAGTGGAACTTTTCAGTCACGTTTCAAGATCGTATTTTTCCAGGAACTCGTGGAGTGCACCTGGCAACTGCCCATGCTTCAGCGCCTGAGCACAGTTCCTCCTGAGCTTACGTTCTCAGTCATCAACATCTTCCTTTATAGTGCTGCGTTTGCAATAATTTCCATCACTATGATTTTCATTGCACCATCATCCCCGGAAATGGAAACTACGTACTTGTATTGCGAGTACATACTCCTGTACCTCATATCTTGTTGGTACCTTACCCATATCCTTGATCATCGTTAGCTTCATTGCTCTCATCTCTTATTTTAAATCTTTACCTTTCCTATTCTTTCTCTCGCCCTTCCAACGCTGAAAACCATTGCCATTGCCACCATATAATTTGTCAACATGTCAGTAAAAACAATCAACTACACTATCAAACACTTTTCATCATTTCGGGTTCTCTCCTTTCTTCATCAACCCCACCTTTTTTGTGCGTGCTTGAGTGAGTTGCTCCTGAGATTTACTTTTCAATCCGGCGCACCTGCTGCCTTTCAATCCGGTGCACCTACTGCCTTAGGTGGTAGGATTAGGTGAGGTGTGCTTCGTCACGGAACGGTTTGGTGGGGTCATGGAGACAATACAAGACAACAATGCGCACGGAAACAAGATGACCGAAAACGGTGAAATGGTGAAATAAATGCTCTGGCACGTTCCTAATAGAGAATCACCTTCGACTTTCTGAGACAGGAGAAAGAGAATTTTAGGAAATTTATTTATATGGTACAAGTTATGTGGTACAAAATAATAGTTTAAAGTTAATTTTTTTCTGTGCGAAATTTTTTTTCATGTTATGGCAGAAAACTGAACTGGAAAACCTTATTAACAAACATTTCGTTACAAAATACATGATTTAATTAATTTCTTCGTAGTTGAGAGTGTACTACTCATAAATGGAGGAGAGTTACGACCTAATCTCTACTAACGATTAGTGAATGTGGTACAAAGGGAACAAAATCCACTACTGTGTAATGGACTCACTTATTCAGAAAGTTTCAAATCATATGTGGAACGACGAGGTAGCAGCGAAATAGGAAAAAAGAGAGATAAAGTTTAAGAAGTGCATTAGAAGCTTACTACACGGCAGAAACATCGTCTGGATAGTAGTTTTATATTCTTTGGTCAATGTCCACTTAATGTAGTGACATTGTGCGGCACTTAGATTCTCAGTTGGTGGCGAAGAAGAGAAAAATGGGCTCCTCAAGACAAACCGTTTTAAATAAGGTAATTAAAATCTGAAACGACCATATATCCATATTATTACAATTATGAAACGAGGTAAGGAGGAAGAATTGGGTTAAGAATAACCAAAAAAAAAGTTAAAAAGTTGCAAAATATCTCGAGTGTATATTTTAGTCTCACAGGAGTCAAAATGACTGGAGAAACACTTATTTAAGAATACGAAGATAATATAAAATACTATCATTTGATAACATGTAACATGGTATTTGAATTCGACAACTGCAAACATGTCAACATGATAAACGAAGAATTGCATCAACTGATGTTTGTCTGTGTTTTTTGCTTTTCAGTTTCACTATTAGCACTTTTTAAATTATTTTACTTTAAGAAAAAACTTCACCGTAAGTAGAAAACTTCAAATGTTTTAAACATAAATTGTTCGTGGAAATGTTTCATTGAAGTTTATTTTTAATAAGAAATTTTATCATTTAAGACTACGATAATAGTGGTCTAAATCGCCTCCAAAACCCTTCTTTCCGAAAGTTTCTTAATTGATGCACTAGCCCCGAATAGAATTGACGAAACCCTATACTATTAACCACTCCATAAGTTACTGTTAGTCGTAGGAGAGGTACAAAAGGTGACAAAAACTGAATCCAACTGAGTCATTTTCAACTCACAAACGTTTTAGAAACATACTTATGTGTGTCCCTGTATCATTAAATCATCAATTGCAGATACTAAAATTCGTTGGAAAGCTCTCGTTAAAAAATGGGTGCTGAATATTATCAAACGAAGAAAAATTAATAGGGTGCTTGGAATGTAACCTTTTGAATTACAAACCTTTCATGATAGACTGTGACTTTCATGTCGACGTACAAGATCTACAAATTTTGAAAATAAACCCCTGGTAATTTCGTTTCGCTTTTTATTTCAATTGAATAAAAATTATGAACAATAAGTTCTGAATGTAATATGATTTTTGCACGGACGATTCATTGGAACCGTTTTTTCACTGTGGCACTAAGCAGTGGGACGCTGGATTCTCCAAATACGAAGACGGATATGAAGCGGAAATGAATCCGTTCAAGCCGAAGCGTCGCGCTGCAACATTCTCATTCCCAATCACTGCAGATGTCGGTGACGAAGAGATGCCACCACACTTCAGTTTGAGTTGCTGAGTCTTAAAATACCGACGAGGCGTAATTCAGGTGACTTTTACCTCACCTGCTGTCATTTGAACCAATTTCATAAAAAGAAAACTTACGAAACTTACGTAGAAGAGAAAAGAAAAGAATAATATATTACTGTTATTCCATGTAGCAGGATGTGGGGTATATTTCGATATTTTAACGTTATTTAACTACAGTTTTTCAACAAAATCAAAACAAAATTTATTTTGTGTGTAATTTCTTCTTTAGAATATTATTTTTTAAGAACGTGACATATTGAAATACAATACAAAACCGACAATCGTGGCGTAGTATAAGTGTCTCAATACCTACCCACTGCTGAGTGAGCGCGGTTTCGATCCTACACTCAGACAAACTGGGTGAGCTTTTTATGTGGGACTTCTCTCGCCTACTCCAGACCAATGCCGATTCGGTACATTAAATTCCACGGTAACCCTCCAACATCTTTCCTTCCCAACTCCTTTACTCAAATCATGTGATTAGGTGGAAGATCCGATCTGAACCTCACCACATAATAAAATAAGAAATAGATTAACAACAAATAAAAAATTAAAGATGAAAATGAAAAATTTTGTCCCACCCCCCACAGCAAATTCAAATAGGCAAACTTGAACAAAAAAAATGTTTTTCATCACAGAACAATTTAAAAATGAAATTTATCTCAGATTTGTTTTTAATGCATAACGGCATGTTTCTTTTAAACAGTACCTTATTAGAACGCCTCGTCTTTCTGCATTGTTAGGTCGTTGCAGATATATTACGACTGGTTTTCTTCTTATTTTTAGACTACAAGTATTTTCTGTAAAACTTTCAACCACCGATGCTTATACAGTTCCACGAAGCTTCGCCAGTGTTGCGGCGTGTTACAGGGTGCACATTCAGGAACGTCCGTCTCGGTTGTGAAAAAGATGCGATGCTGAAATGTTTTCGGTATTCATTGTTGCCTGCTATCACACGGACGGAATTAAATTAATGTTATTTATTTTTATTAAGTGAAAGTTTATTTTTTTTAGTTTTATTAGTATTGTGAGCATACGAACAAGTTAGTTTAATTTTTACGACACATAAATAAATACATTTTAATACTAAAAAATATAAAATAATAAATTAAAAAACCCATGTTTCGTATTAGTATATCCAAAATAAAAATAAACGTATTTACTATCTTTATCATGATCAAAGACTATCTTTATCGCTGAAAATGATTTAACATTTTATTTTGAATTATTTGTCTTTTAAAAAGCTTGTCGTACGAAATGATCGTACAAGTAGATACCAATTAAGTTCATAGGACTGATTGGTTGGTAGATAAGTACTTGCCGAAGTAAGTTTTTTCCTTACAATTCGCGCGACAAGTGTTTTTGTTGTCTAATAATTCAATATTAAATATTGAATCATTTTCAGGGATAAAGATAGTATGTACGTTTATTTTTATTGGGATCTACTAATGTTAAATATGCATGTAGTTATTAGCAATTGGCATTGCTTTATCTTAATATAAAACTAAACTTATTTTATTTGGTTCGGTACTTGGATTAAATAAAAGCTTGTTTCTAAAAAGGTTTTTCATTTATTATTGTTCAGGTAGAATTGATGCTATTGTGAAATCATTGTTCAGATAGAATTGATGCTATTGTAAAATCTTTATAATTATTTACTTTGCGTTGTAGATTAAAAATTCGCTAATATTTTTAACCTTGAAATTATTGCCTATATAACATGTAAAAAGAAATACACAACGAAAAAAATATGAATTTTTTTTGTTGATGCTTGCACTCTTGGAACAGACTATGACGAAGAAAGGAATCCAAATGTGTTTCTATAGAGAGACAGATTGAGGAAATAAGAGGAAAGCGCCCTAATCAACTGTACTTGTCTTGTCAATAGCTGCCTGCATTCCTGGAAGATAAATAATAAGAAATTTAAAGTTTTCCTCTCGCTCCTCTTTGAATGACTCAACGTTGTCGTCTTCCTGACCATTCCTCCGACCTCGTGAAGCGCGCGTGCGCCCTTGGCAAACGTGCTGCCGGATCCCCACGTCGCGTTCTCCTCGGATGCGTGCGTCATCAGATCGCGACGTCGCGTGGTATCGCGTCGGTATGCGCCCCGTCCTTCCTTTCCTTGAGACGCATCCATCGCTTGCAACATAGCGTACGGCGATATATTACACACAGTATTATCGTAGTGTTTCTTTCCTTTCATCTTGTTGTATGCTCTGTTGCTATATACACGAATACAGGTGACTATAAAATAATCGCCTTGATTCTCAAACTATTAAAGTTTTTATCGGTACATATGTGAAAAGACTAGTTCTTTTCATTGAAGATGCTATGAATTTCAAGAAAACTATTTTGTAAAAATGTTCAGTTCATTGTTGTAATTTTAACATACGGATCGTGGATAATGATGGGTTAAATATTTTTAATATTATTTTAGTTATTGAATTTCATCTTAAGCATAAATAAAATGTATTGTTAAGATATTAATGGCAAAGAACAGTGTGTGATCATGGCTTACATTATAGATGGTGTAAATGGTGTTTGGGAGTAAATCGATTCGTTTTCTACTTTCGACACAAATTGCCCTTTGGAACCATGAGTTAAATTTAATTTTTCATTTGTTAAATAGTAGCTGTCCTTGAAGCTGCTGAACACATAGTTATCCGCGGAGTGTTTAGCAGTGGCGGGGCTCCTAGCGCTTCATTATAAGCTCCAAGGTCAAATACCTTGGGCGTATTCGATGGCATCTCTCGCGTCTCTCCGCCCGCAGCCCTATGCTACGCAGCGCACTGCAACGGTCGTCGGAACGAGGGAGGAGCGGTGAGAGAGAGGTGTTTGTGGGATGGGACGCAAGTAGTGGGCCGGCGTGAGGCGGGAGAAATATATCCTCTACCTGGAACGTAAATACAAGCTCCCGGAATGCCTGGCTCTGATTAATGAGCCCACTGAAGGATAAAAACGGCGTTCATAGGGGATTCCGAGATAAAACTGCACATTCTACAACTCATTTATTTATTGTTTTTCTCTGATAATTGACAACTTTGTAGGGATTTTGATCACTAAATTTATTTATTTGTAACATTTGCTACACTTTCAGTTTTTGTTTTCTTATTTAAAAAATCCAAAGTTATTCCTTGAAACTACATTCCTAGGGGAGGTACAGTCAAGACAAAGAGACAAAGTGTGTCCAATAATCACAAAAATTGAATCTTGCTATATGTGAATGATCCCTAAAATAGAAAAGTTCCTTTAAAATTCCGTATGGAAGTAAATAGAAATATCATACCTTACCGTGTGCACTTTTGTGTTATGCAGATCGCTTAACCTCAAAAAGTAAGCTATTATGTCGTTTTATTTATAATTTCATAAATGATTTATTATATTTTTACATTTCCTGTCATCATTTTTATGATCTGAGTTTTTATTCTTTATTGTGTTTTGATAATATCTCAACGAGAACATTTCTATTTTAAAAAAGACCATGTCCATAGAGTAATTAATACTTGGTAGAATTAACTCATTCGCTTTCTACCTCTTTACATTTTACAAGATAATAGTAATCGTAATAATCATTCAGTGTTATGTAATGCATTTATCTTGAACTTTGGTTGTTCAAATTGAAAGAGTTCAGACGTAAAATTAATGAAATATGATAATTATATTCTTAAATACCCTTCGCTATCTACATTTTTATAGATCACAGTAAATTTCAAGACAGTTTACCCGTAAACATTGAATAAATTATTGTGATTATATTATTTGAGTATTATTATGGAGATATATTAGTTCGTATTAACGTGTTTACAGTTCGTTTTGTTCAAGATGAGTCACATGCTTTCTAAAATTCTGTTGGGTAGAACATTTGAGAGGACGTAAGGATCAGTTTTACCTTTCTTGGCGTCTCTCTGAAGTTTCCGCAGTTTTAAGTACGTATTCGAGGGTTTTGAAATGTACTCAAAAACGTCGAGACATCCAGTTTCTTTTAACTGTTTACTCAATATCGTAAGTTGTTTGAGTGTAACCAGGATTTGGTAATCTGCTTTCAAAAGAACAACTTGTGTACACCGGAAAAGTCTGTTTGCCAATGGAAGAGTACTGCGAAAATAAAACCAGATCAGTGTATCCAGAACTGAGACGAATTGTGAAAATAAAGAGTTCAAGACTAGACTTTTAAACGGCATTCTTCAAATATTCTCACAGTTTCGTTTGTGGTTCTCGTATAATAACATTTTTTTCTTTACATCTAGAACTTATATTTAGAAGATTCTTAATTTTGTAAATGCATGACGTTGATGGAAGAATTGTGTATTTGTACCGAACGGAATTAATCAAGTCTCGTATCGTATCTATGGGTAATACATTTATTATTCCTGAGATAGTGATAAATGCTCAGAGAAATACCGCACTCTTAATGCATTTCATTTGCTTTCAATGACACACTTCTTATGAATGGTCGTTTATTACTTACAAAATATTATCGCATTCCTCTCATAATCACACATCACTATGCCATTCATTCCTTTCGCAACTAGATATTAACAGATGCGAGAATGTTGAACGCTTACCACATTTCAAGGGCAGATTTAACAAGCTGGATAAATGCCTGTGCGTAAAGCATATAAAACGCAAGATATTGGATGTGAAACGACATAATATTTGGAGACAATTCAAATGAGATTTTTTTTGAAGTCCTAGGAATTAATATTTTTTTGTTATTTTGACAAAAATAACAAGTTTAGAGACTTTGATACAGAAATGCTGTGTTTGAAATTAGTCTGTGGAATAATTGCTGTGAAAAGATTCTATGAATTCATGTTTCGTATTTATATTATAACCAGCCACCCGAATTCCATAATTATTTTCGTAAATATAAGACTATTCTCCGAAAAGTAGTCTATGCAGCTAAAGTTATGGAAAACGACAGGCATATACTAAAATCGAACAACCGGATGAAAGCCATGTGGAATATTGTTAACAATTACACGTCAACTTCTGAAAATCGCGAAGAAAATGTTTCTTTACTAAACGATGGCAAGATCGTGTCAAATCCTCAGGACATCGCAAGTTTGTTTAATTCTCACTTCTCAGAAGTTGGTAAAATAACGAACTCAATATATCCAAATCAATGTCCTCCAATTATTACCACCCACATACCCAATTCTATGTTCACTTCCGAAACTAACGCCAGTGAAGTCATGGGAATCATCAGCTCCTTAAAAAACAAATTTTCACGAGGCATAGATGATATACCTGAGTTTATTGTTAAATCTTCGTCCCACGCTATATTAAATCCACTCGTAAATATTTTTAATAGTTCTTTATCGGAAGGGGTGTTTCCCAATATATTTAAGAGAGCTAAAGTGAAACCTTTACACAAGAAAGGAAACAAACTTAATATTGGAAATTACCGACCAATATCTCTACTACCCACTTTCTCAAAAATCCTAGAAAAATTGTTCTATAAGCGTCTTCTAGATTTTTTATCAAAATATAACATTCTCTCTGACGATCAACACGGTTTTAGGAAATCCTTTTCCACTACAAGCGCCATATTTTCCTTCTTAAACGATGTTACCACATCTCTAGACAGTGGAGAAAATCCTCAGGGTGTTTTTCTTGACTTATCCAAAGCATTCGATGTCATCGATCACGGAATTCTCCTTACCAAATTGCATTCTTTAGGCATTCGTGGACTTCCACATCAATGGCTAACTTCTTATTTAAAAGATAGATATCAACAAGTAGAAATATCCTATACTAAAAATAAAATACTTGAGCGTTGTCTTTCAGAAACAAAGCCACTTACTTGCGGAGTACCCCAAGGATCAATTCTCGGCCCTATACTCTTTTTATTGTATGTGAACGACATGTCATCATCCACATCAGATTGCAAAATGGTTCTTTTTGCTGATGACACTAATTTACTATGTAAACACGCCAATGCTCAAAAAGTTTTGTCTAACCTTTCGACTTGGTTCCATGCAAATCGTCTCATTGTAAACACTGACAAAACAGTGTCTATGTCATTTCACAATAGTATCACAAAATCTTTACCCCAGGTTTCTCTTTCTTTAAACGGAACACAATTAAAAACTGTTACAAATACAAAATTCTTAGGTCTCCATATTCAAGACAACCTCAAATGGAATTGTCACATTGACAATCTTAATTCCCAATTAAGCAAATTGTGTTACGCATTCCGAATCTTAGTTAACGCAGTTAGTCCACGTATTTCCCGTTGCGTATATTTTGCAAACGTTTACTCCCATTTACGTTACGGCATTACCTTCTGGGGTAATTCCGGTCAGAGTATTCAAACTTTCAGAATTCAGAAGAGGATAGTTCGGATAATTTGTAAATCTCACCCCCGAAACTCTTGTAAACCTTTATTCAAGGAATTAAATATCTTAACACTTCCCTGCATTTATATTTATGAAACGGTCGTGTTTGTTAAGACCGAATTACTGAAGTGCCACCCTTGCTTTATACGAAACAGTCTCGTTCACGAACACTATACACGCAATAGTAGTAATATTCATCGCCCTAGAGTGTCAACCACTCTTTGCCAAAAGGGACCATACCATTCGGGAATCGTTCTATATAATTCCCTGCCCAAGAATATAAAAGATATTATGAAATTGAATATCTTCAAATCCGCGGTTAAAAACTACCTCCTGCACCAGTGCTTCTACACTGTAAAAGAATTTATTGATTTTAACAAAAGTTAAATTCGTCTTGTGCTTTATCACGCCATTGCTGTAGTACTTTTTAAACAACTTATAACAATTTCAAAAACTATTTTCTTGCATGATTGTGTTGTCTTATGGCTCATATTAATTTAGTTTTATGTGTACTCAACATTGGCACGTTTGTGTACATAAATTCTGTAGCCCCATCCTGGCCCGGGTTTTTCTCCGGTTTTCCTTCGGGTAGAGGCGGATTTATCATACAGGTTCTCTAGGCTTTGTCTAGGGGCGGGTCTATTGTAACAATAAATCGTGAATTTAGTGTTATTTCAATTTTTAAGCACTATACTCAGAATAATCTATAGTTCGATAATAACTTACATGTAATTTTTTGCTTAAAATTACAAACATATTGACATTCTATTAGTATTATAACTCGCAGCTAACTTTTTATCTTATCTAGGAATTTTTGCTGAATTTTTTGAATCCGCCTCTGCCTTAGGGTCCTTGATCGGAATTGATGGGATGGTCCCTTGTTTGCTTCCGGAGAGTAAATTAGTTTTTTTCCCTCCACGTGGTCATACGCAGTTTGTACTGTTTTTTGACAATTAATTAATTTATTTATTTATTAATGCCCTTTATGTAGTCTTTTACATTATTATTGATATTGTTTGTTATCTGGAATTTGGCTGTGCTCTCTTAAATTCTCTCTGGTGCTTTTCGTTCTGTTTTGGTATGGCTTTCAAAGCGTTTCGGAGGTTAGAAACCTATTTGTTTTTCATGGTGGTAGTCATCTGAGCGGTAACTCATCAATTGATTGACTCATGGTGTGTCGTGAGATTTCTCGTTAGGTTCAAAGTCTTCATTTTTCGTTATTATCTTCCACTTTGAATTTAAATACTAATAGTACAGTAGAATAAATTTGTTATTTTATGTACTGTATGCTACGATAATACATTCTGCTCTTTCCATGCAAAGTATTGAGTCGAATACTTAATGACTTAAGGAGTATAGACAAAATGGCGGATTATATTTACCTTACATCTTTACGAATATCTAAATGTAAATATACATAAATGCCTTACATCTCCACGAATATATATAGTCCTCTAAATGANTATATATATATATATATATATATATATAATTTATTTATTTATTTATTTATTTTTTCTTAAGTATATTTCATGAGTCTTCGAGTGAGTCGAATGATTTAAGAAAAAAGTAAATAGCGACCAAATTTAAGTGTTTTATCCATTATCCTTGTTGAATTGAGCTGTAGCAACATAGGTATCATACGATATAAGTATTTAACGGACATTTGTATTTTCTAATGGTTGAAACCATTGAATTGAATACAGAGTGATATAAACTATTTTTTCTTTTGCTTTTACGGTGAAACATTATCTCAAAGAATGCCATGTTCCACTTAGTATTTTTGTCTGTTGTCTGACTCCCTCCCAGTAGCGTGTGTGTCTGTCTCATTTTGGCCAGATGGACAGACGGATGCGCTTGCGTGCACGTCTGCACAGCCGCGGGCATCGAGACGGCCTTGTGCTACGCGCAATCGCAGAAGCACTCTGCCTCTTTTCTCTGCTCTTCGGAAGACTGTTTTTGCTTCTCCCTCAAGGTGGATAGGAACCTGTGTTAAATGATTCGAGATGCTTCTCACGAGAATCCAATTTACTGCTCTATCGTTATCAAACGGTGCTCTAGGGCACCTGAGTTACGCCCCCTATTCACAATTAACGTTTTTTTTTTGTTCTCCGAGGTGAAGATGTCTGGAGCGTAACGGTCATGACTTAGAGGACTTAGAGGTGAAACATAAGATGACGTTTATTTATCTACTTCTTTTATGACTTATGGTGAGGTTCAGGTCACGAGGCTTGTTCCACTACCTAACCATGATTTTCGCGATGGGAAAAAGATGTTAGATTACCAAGGAACATGAATCTCCTGTAGGTTAGGGAAACCCCAGCTGAACTTCTCATCTCGTTCGAGAGAGTGGGGGTTCTAGACAGACAATGTATGAGCCGCGCAACATACTCCCATTCTGGCTCCCGAGCTGAAAGTGAGGGCGTGGGGGTGAAAGAGAACGAAAATAAAAACTATTCTGAAAACATTTGTCATTCAGAGCGAAGGGTCTACTAATCCGGTGCACACCTTCTAGATTTCCTTACCGAATATGTCGAAGTCGGTTTTGAGGAAAGTAAGACTATCTTAGACATTAGCAGACTCAGCCATGTTTGCCGGACGAGAGCGGGAGTTACGTTGCGCGTATTATAGCACTGCGCTTTATGACATGAATGTGAAATCAGGTGAGGATTTTATGAGAGAGTGGTGAATAGACTAAAACAGATTGACAATTGAAGAAAGGGGTAGTGGAGTGGAAGGAAATTGTTAATGAGAAGCAAAACGTCGGCTAGGGTGTTGCCGGATAACCGAAGGGCGGTGACCTGGCAGACAGCAGCAGCTACTAAGCCTATCGCCGCGCCCGCTGTGCGCATGCGCCATAACCGCGAGAATCATCACCACTGATCCGTGAAGCGATTGCCGGTGGTAGCCGGACAGGATCACGCTTTCACGCATCTCGGAGTCAGTCTTACGGGGGATACGCCTTCTTTTTAATACAACCTTGAAGATAAAAGCTGAAAATTGAGGAATGGAGCCTCTTCAGAATTTGTGATGAGGCAGGTCGGTGGAACACTTCCTCTCCGAAATTAAGGAGAGACATTGTACTTGTAACATAAAAGAATGACACATTAAAGCTTTATCAATGTAGGCACCTAGAAGGTACGGAGTTATGTATCAAATGATAGCATACTATATAGGAGAGCTTCATCTCATTTGGTCGTAGGTGCTACCTTCTGTATTTATGCCTGTAATTTCACATTGGTAATAGAAACGAAAAATGTATTAGCTTTTTGCAGTTGGAAATATACTATCAGAAAAATAATTTGTCCATTAATTTTGTTTGTTCGGACATTTATTTTTAGTTGATGTTCGACTATTCGAAATTTGATCTTCATTGCTCACACACTGTCTTGTTCTTATGGAGACTGCAAACAAATGTGTTAAAATAAATGATTTCCTATGCTACACTTGTAGAAAATCCTATGTTCAACATTAATATTCTTCTACAGTTGTACATTTTTTTAAATCCTAGCGAAAAAAAGTAATTCAAAACATCCAGTGCACTGGTACGTTGTGCAAACCGCATTGGTAGCAGTGGAGTTTCAAGTTCAGCAGCCGGATCGAATCACTCCGCTGGGGGCTCGGTCTCCTGAGATGTTTTTTACTCGCATCCCACCTACGGTTTACGCAATCTACCTGTAATAACCCTAATTTTCTCTCCACCGAGAGCATAAAAAGAAATGATTGTCGGTATATAATCCCACTAACGTATCGAATAAAATAGTTCAACTTTGAGAAGGAAAAACCTTGAAAAGAAACTGCGATCTCTGAAACAGTAAAAATAAGTGAAACATACTTACTGGAGTTAACGAGAATACTATAACGCAAGATTTTTCAGTGACTTTCGTTTAAGAATGAAAACCATGTATGTCTGAAAATCACAAATTGGCTTAAATTAGGAATAGAACCATCATAATTTTCCTAAGTTCCTAATCCTTTTTCTTTGACAATTTTTTCTCAACTAATTATCTTTCTTTGGTGCTTTACGTCTTACCTCTTCATCGAGTAATGTTTCCTAGGAATTTAATGTGTTATTAATTATCCATCTTATTATGTAAGCTGTCGTAGATTTTTATTGATACATTTGATGAAGCAAAATAAAGTTTTTCTTTTGAAATTATTGAAATTATGTTTAAAATAAGATAATATGTAAGACAGATTTTTTCCTTTAAAATATTTCTTTTAAACTTCTGACATATTATTTTAAAATTGATATAAGTTTATATTTCCTTTACGGTGCTGGTAATTTGTATTAGAAACGTGGAATCCATTTAGTTAGCGACGTATAAATGAATTCAATTTGAATGGTCATCAGTTGCGGATTTAACCCTATCATTTAAATATTGCTATCTTCTTCTTCTTCTTCTTCTTCTTCGCCGTGATCTCGTCGTACGCCCTTGACGGCCGTTGGTTTCTAGAGTACTCGAGGCACGCACGTCGATTACGCCCGCCCGTTTGTGCTCGTCGTCACCGTCGTCGCCACACCGTCACTACCGCCTCTATTGACCACGCCGACACCGTCGCCACCGGTCGGTCCGGTTTGTCGGCATCCGGAAATACTCCGCAAAGCGATGGCTGCAAGAGTCTGTAGTGGCCCGTTCGGTGTTAGTAAGTTGGATGAAAAACATAGTCCAGCTATCTCGCAAGAGTCGAGGACTTCACATTCCCTGCAGTTGCGAGAACTTTCGGGAAACGTGCTCCGCGTTTGTAACCCGTATTTTAGGATTTACACGAGTACTGCAGGAAACCGGTGTTTATTAAACTGGCTTCTAGAGATTTTATCGAAGTTATGTGAGATCAATATTGAATATGATGAAGACAAAACATATGGGGATATTCAAAATGCTTTTTACTTCATTACTTGTTTGATAAAATAATTGGTTGACGTAGTTACCTTACACCCGGTTATGAGTTTGTCCTGATGTAATCATCGACTTATCTCAGGAATGTGTCATGTTACTTGATAAGAAAGTAGTATTTGATGTCAAAGACAGAAACACTTCATTTACGTCATTATTCGTATTTTATATTATAAACTAATTAGAATAATTTGAAAAGTATCCTAAATACAGATATAATCCTACAAATACAGTTTAAAATATATTGATGAAATTAAAAACATCTTTTAAACTATCGTTTCAAGAAATAAAAATTGTATTATCTTTTAATGTTATTGACTTTTACTCTCCCTATTCGTCTCAAAACCACGGAAATAATATTTTTAAATCCTACCAATCCTAAATTTTCATTTTTTTTCTTTTCTGGTGAGGTATTAACGAAGAATTATAATAATTGTACCTAGGGCCTTATACATTATTCTTGTTAATGAACCAAAGCTCGTTCATGGGATATAATTTCATATTCATTTTCAGGCATGGACATACACTACGTAACAACTTGATCAACATATAGAAATTCTTAACTCATTTCAATCATTAAATACACACCAGAACTATAAAAGAAACATAAATCTATTAATTTTTTGAAATTAATACTCTCCTTTATGTAAAACAAACAGGAATTAAATATTTGCAAAAGACCGACTCACACATATAGTGCAATATACGAAACTTCTAAAGCCCCATCCCATGTATACACGTAGTATTCCATAATATCCATAGAACCTTCTTAATTCTCTTTGTCTCTGAAAACCATTAACAAAGAAGTAAAAAATATATAAAGAATATCAAAGGATACTCGGTAAATTAAATAAAAAACTTAAAACAAGGAAACAAAAAAACTTAACCTATCCAATAACTCTCATCCCTTACTCTTATGGATAAAATTCATTGATTAAAATGCTACTTGCCCTATTTAATTCAAACATCTTAAAAATCGTAAGAATGATCAAAATACCAAAAACAATTTTAAAAAACAGGAATCATACAAGTTTCAAAACAGCGAATTATAATACATTCTCCTCAACAGTTACAAACTTACCTTCTTTCTGCAAATCTCAGTGTAGTTTATTCATTGACATTTAAACATGCAGTGCAATTCGTATAGCACAAGCGGAAGACGTTCTTTTACACGTCTGAAAGAACTCATCCCAACACATACTAACGTTGTGGGATAATCTTTATTGGTCGAGACCGGTGTTTGGCCAAGGGTCTTTTGAGTAATATGAAGGAGTTCAACATTTTGAATCTCATATCGAAATTTCACTAAGCGCTTCTTTCTATGGACAACTCAAGAAAATAGATTATTTAGAGTTTTTTATCAGTTAGTGATTTCAAAAATCGAACTAACATAGGTGAAGAGTGAGATTGGGAATAGTATTCATACAGCCAAAGCACGAATATAATATAACATTTTCTTCACATTACAATGGAGATTGAAGAAAGAATACTTGTAGAAAAATTACGAAGTACACGCGAGCAAAATTATAACGCTGCGATTACTCTCTCCTTAATAAAAATGGAGAATGTATTATTAGAATTATTCTCATTTACATTGTGCTATGAATATTTGCTTTAGGATTCAAAAACGTCCGTTGCCTTTACAGTGAATATTCAAAATTTGGTAGAAAGTTTTACATATTATAAGATATAGGTTCGTGTTATTTGATTCTGTTGGATGAGTTGACGTGGTATTCACTACATTAGCAAAGATTTTGTGGCCACTTTGATTCCTGACGGAAAGACTTTTTTTACAGTTTGAATGTGTGTGTAGACTCCATACCTAAGAACGTCTTTAACTGGAGTCATTGTGTCGTATTCTTCGTGTTCTTCTTCTTGTTCTTGTTTGTGTACTTCATGTAATTAGATGGGTGTGTTGTGTTGCTTCTTTTGTGTGTGTCGCTTGTGTTGAATGGTGTTTTTAATTATGTGTGTGTGTAATGTTGATGATACACCTCTCTTATCACTCAGCAGGACGATTCCATCTCAGTGGATCCGGACTTCGCCCCGCTGAGTACCCGTCGCTATCCTCGAGGAGGAAGGTGGGCTCTACTGTCTAGCCTTGGATGCATTTCATATCCGTCTTCTTGTGGTGTGGGGTTTATTCTTTCATTTTTTTGTTGTAGTCTCTTCTTTGTACGGTAAGAATTTGTCTTAACAATTCAAGAACACGAGTAATGTACCGGTAGTTTGGGATGCGCTAACGTGGAAGAGACGCAGCCTTTTGTGAGTAATCGCCATCCGATGACGTCATTCAGAGCTTCTGCAAACACACACCTGCCGCCCACAAGCTACACATCTTACCCATCCTCTTTCCGGTGCTTCTGGCCAAGGTTGTTCTGAAGTCTGTGCTATGGTTTGTTAAAGCTCTTTTATTGTAAACACGGGCGCTCACTTCAAAAGATGTCTGCAGGACTCTCATGCCTCATCACGTGCCGTATTAGTGCTTTGGCGTTTCCGAAGTTACATCATGTTTTTTTTTATATTTCGTTTCATTTGGCACTGTATATTCATTTTAATTTTTCCAGTCACTGTTTATTTGTCGCCAATATTAACTCTTCGTGCCATGATTACGCAACATCATAATTATTTCCTCGAATTTTGAAATTGTTAGACACTACTTAAGAAGAAGGAGAGAAAAAAGTCACAATTGTTTATTTTCCTTCTTTTTATAACATAGGTTTGTTCATTGAAATATCTAGGCCATTGCCATTACAACTTTTCAGTTTGTCCACAAGAAAAATCGTTTTCAAAAAGTTATAATTCCATGAATTGAAGGATAAGAAATAATGATACAGTTGTGGTCTAAGATAGTTGTTTGATAGGACCGTGTCCTAATTGACTGTTTATATTCTGGATTGAGATTATGGAATCAGTAGAAGCTGGATACGCCTTTCCCACATGGTTACGTGATACTCCTGGGTGATGCGGGTTGCATCCGTGTTGGTACTATCCTTGACTGAAGATGCCCTCTTGTGGATGTCAGGAGAATCATACTAGTTCCAGAGAACAACACGGTGAAACGATAGCGCTGGCTTCTGTAAACTTCACATGTAATCAGCAGTGCGTCAAAAATTGTACTATTGTTATCGGGGGTTCGGAGCATACGTTTGCTATTTTGGGGTATCTACTCGATGTTAGCCACTGATATTTGAGAACAGCTTTCTTTAGAAAATTATATTTCCGTCCAAATAGGGTTTAAGGATACTCAAAAAGACTCATTGGCGAAATTTCTTTTCTTTTGGGTTTTAATAATACCTGTTCATAATATACATAAAAATATTTCTAAACACTTGTAGCAATATTTTGATCTTCAAGGTAAAGAAGGGAAAAAAAACTTTTGCATGACGCCTTATTTCTGCACAGGCTTTCATTTCACCTGAATTTCGAACTATTTTTGTCCATTTCTGTGATTCTTTTAACATTAGAATTTTTATAAAAAGATTGGTGATATTTTTATGTATATAGCTTTAGAGATAACGAAAAACGAAAAAGATCGCGTGAATTACAAATTGGAATAAAGGAATCGGTTTTCTCCTTTGACAGTCCGGACAGCAAAAGAGTTTATGTACCCGCATGTCTATGTGTCTGCGGTTTCGCCGCGTAGCGCAATGATAGGTAAGCTACGAGACACGGAATTTGGCTCATTTGTTTTAAGGAGAGTACGAAGAAGGCCATTAGAGATTTTTTCGTTTAATTCTTTAACGTTTCGCAGTGACAGTCGAGAAGCCCATTCACAAGAGGAGTAGAGATTCGAAATTAGACAAACCCGCTCTCCAGAGTGATGTTTTTCCTTTGTCACTTTGTCTGCGAGTTTTTTTTAAATCCAATTGAAATGCTTTTTTATTGAACTTGAATCATTTTTTTATGTTTGCCTGGCACAGAGACTTTAATGCCCAACGCCCAAATGTCTTAATTCTCGCGAAAGTCTGACCTTAAGGTCTGCTCTTCGGTCTAATCATTTAAAACATTTACATTTTAAAATACAAGATGAGAATTTGGAGGATCGCTTTTACATTTAACGTCGATTTAGAATGTCTATTTAGAAAGAAAAGTTGTACATAAATCTATCATTTGCGCGAGCAAAGCAGCGGGTACTCGTCACTTCAGTACAAATCTTCTATTGAACTCTATATTTGGTATGATTAAATTAAACACAAAAAATTACTAAAAATCTCACCATATAATCCAAGTTTCTAATTAAAAAGTATTTCTTTCCATATGTCTTAAGGTTTCTTGTGGTGCGAAAAGTCAATATTGTGTGAGGAAAGTCATATCACCACTAGACCGCATTCCTCTCTCTCCTCGTTTTCTCTGGAGCCACTGATGTTCCATCTTGAAGAAGTAATGATTCGAACAGCACTTAGAAACGAAGAGCGTTGCTTGGCGTGATCGTATAATTAGCGCTA
Organism: Laupala kohalensis; assembly: GCA_002313205.1. Taxonomy (NCBI): domain Eukaryota; kingdom Metazoa; phylum Arthropoda; class Insecta; order Orthoptera; family Trigonidiidae; genus Laupala; species Laupala kohalensis. The sequence continues at coordinate 262,624 of NNCF01133936.1, read as the reverse complement.
TCCAACTGACTCTTTTTGTGCGGGGAGGTTATGGGACCTTCGTGTCTAACGAGCGGACGGCCCGTGTGCTTCCCCGTCCTACCGTCCCTCCTCACGGGTGGCCGTTCCAAGCGAAGTCTTGTGCGATGCGCATCATCGCTTCTTGCATACATTCCTTTCAGATCTTGCTTTGCTCTGCACGCACCTCGCGAAGCTGCATAAAAATGCCATAGATTGAGCCAATGTGCCATAGTTTGTCTCTTCCGCGAAATTCAAATCCTTCTTGAAGTCACTAACGATTCTATGCATTATCTTTCTTCTCTTTTCACTTTTCCTTGTGGTCGTCTTTATGTTGAACTTTTTATTTTGCTTCAACAAAACTATACTCAATAAACATTTTGAGTAGAATTGTATTTTTCAGTAAAAGTTTTTTTTCCGTAAATTATTTTTCTAGTATTAAACTTGATGGTATAAAAATGATAATTAGTGAAGGCATTAATGTATCATCATACCGTATTTACTGATATTTACCGTATAGCCATTATAATCACCATTACCGTATTTGTTTCATGAAAATTCAAAAAAAATTGTCCTTTTAATGCACCGAGCAGATCCTGTGCGGTTCGTAGAGAATAGACCACTGTGATTGCTGGACCTGGGCGCAAGGAGAAGATGGTGTGGCCAGCATCACGCTTAGGTAGTTTGGGGTTCTGGGATAAACAAAGACCCATTCTATAAACAAGTATGAATAAAACTCCTAATCCAATGAAATTCGATCCACACACCTTCCAGTCAGCGGCTCAGGATCTACCCCACTGAGTCTCTCTGATTTTCCATAATGACAATCCTTGACGGACCTTCTCAATGCATTAATTATTATATTTTACATTAATGTTATCTGTAAGAAAATTCTAAAAGATTAATTTATATTTCGAGCATAACTATATATTTGTTTTTTCTGCTACCCTTCTATATAAAAGAGAGTTTGGAGTATTAAACAATTTCCAAATTCTTTGAGCGGTTCCTTCTAAATATTCATAATAGAATTGACTATGATGTTTTTGTTGCAATTCTTTGAATGCTTATTTATTACGTCTAATGCGTGTTTCAATAGCAACATTTGCCCAACAACAATAGTTAGTGAAGTTCTTGTTTTCTCATTTTTAAATTGTCAATTTTTCTATGCGAAGAAGTTTAATGACTGTTTAAAATGCCTCCTTGTCATAAACATAAAGAATGTAGTTGGGAGAGCAATACATTCTGTAAAAACAAGTTTTGCACTTTACCACGTCTATGAGGAAATACGGAGAGCATCTAGAGAGACCAAGCAATAAATGTAATGACAGTGGAAAACTTTGTCTTCTTTCTCTTAAGCCTTTTCCCACTTAGTGTGGGGTCGGCTTCGTTTGGATTTGGCTGGGGAATACTCATGGCGCCGGATGCCCTTCCTGACGCGCCTCCCCTGAAGCGGTGATTGTGAAATGAAATGGGTGTGAATGATTATGAGTGAATGTTGTGGTGGAATGATAGGCAGGGGAAACGGGAGAACCCCGAGAAAACCTGCCGTGAACTCCGCTCCGTCCACCACCTCGGATCCTACTTGGATCGGACCGGGTTTGAACCGGCGAGCGCGTTACACACTACGCCTTAGTGGAAAACTTCGTATTGGAGACTATAGTATTATTTACAAGGATAAGCCAACAACTTCTTTCCATTCTGTATGCTTCTTTGAACACCAGTTATATTTTATTTTTGGTTATATTTCTGTATAGATCATGATAATTTTTGTGATTTTACTTCATTCTTTCGAAGGAAACTATTAATAAAATTTATTTCAAATAAAGGATAGATCTCATAGTTTATTTAAAATTTTCATACATAAATTGACCGTAGAACAATGGGACTGAGTTTGGTTGTTAATGTACCGAGGTCAGATAATTGTTAGGGTATGGAGAATTATTAGAGATTCTATGGGTATGGATGGATAGATAGAGAATAAAGAAGAGATATTTTTACATACTATAGGTGGCAACTTTCGAAATAAAAGGAGCGTTACTTTTGGGTAGATGTATTTTCATTTGCATAGTAGATTGCTGAAAATTGATTAAGATATTGATATAGAGTCAATTTACTGGTTTGTGAGAAATAGTCTGAGGGAAGACTTAAAATAAAGAAAAGTTGAATACTAAAAGCGCTACTTGGATGAAGAAGTAAATGTTGGTGGTTATACAATCGTAAAGCGGACAATCCTATTAAAATATAAAACCCAGTCGCATTCCGAAGTTTGTTTTGCACGACGTCACCGACGACTATTAAGATTGGTATGAAGAGAAGGCAGCTTTCTTAACAGAGTTCTGAGAGACGCTTCAAAATTCAGTTTCAAGAAATGTATATCGTAATATTTGTAAATGATGGAGTAAATCATTATGGGAAATTATAAAATAAATTTTGTTTTCATAATACAAAAATACACGAAGACCAAATATTTTTCCGTTCTGAAATTGCATTACTTCCTTAAATAATATTACCTTAAATTTACATTGTTCTATCTTTGTGGTTTTTATTGTTTGTTTATTTATCTTCCACAACAGGTATGTGAATTATTTTGGTATAAAAAATTGAATGAACATAAGAGGAATATGATGAGATATTAACACTTTTTTGGATTTTTCAAAACAATGTATATTTGTCTCTAGTTTTGTGTGTTTTCTTTTTTTTCTGACTGTAAATGTAATGTTTGTGAAGTTATTAGTATTTCATGAATTTTCTTATAATTCCATTCGTGAGTTCGTGGATCTACTTGTTATTCTTCGTTTCTTTATTAGAAACTTTTTGTGTTGGGCCTCTCTGTGGGTTCCTGCTTCAGTGCACCGTGTCTTGGTTCGCTGTTACATGTAGTTTGAAATGTGTACAAATGGTTAGATCGTGTAGATTCCGTCAATGAAGCATGTCATTACGCTTCGGTGAATATGCAATATTATCTGAGTAAAAAGAAAACAGGAAAGGTTCTCCCAATGGTTAAAAAAAACTATCCATTATTCATTTAACTGATTCAATCATTACACAGGTTTGTTTCATTGGTTTTGAAAATAGTTGTATGCCCTAAGTGAAATATTCATATCTTCGCGTTACCATCAAGCCATATGCTTTTTGAACATACGTTATAGGTTCCTGAAAGTTTAAAATTGATCATTTATAATTTAATTAAGAAGACAAATAAATTTTCAAACAAATAATATTATAAAGATCTCTTGTTCCTTTTCTTGTATATCTGAAATATACCGAGACATGTAAATCAATGTCTCATTATTGGTAGAAATTTATTGAAAAATTGACAGTAAATGGAGTAAAATAGAAACTTGCTTCAGTTGACTCGTACCCTTAATATGGTAACAATACGTTTAAGCCATCTGCGAATCTAATATTTGTGGCAACATCCTGCTACTTTGCTGTAATTCCTTCCGTCAGAGACATGCGTATGTGTTATTTCTTTCGTCTCGTATAGTAGTAATTGTTCTAGGTCGACCATTTCAATTATCGGCAGTGAATCTATTAGAAAGATAATTTCTTTGAAAAATACCAGCCACTCCGCTGGTTGCACAAATGTGTAAGCGCTCTCTCCTCACAGAAGATTGCAAGCGATGCGTCTTCGGTCCACGAAGCACGAGTGTCCGCTGACGTTGGACGGCGTGTTGCCCAGGTGGCAGAGTGCCTATTGTCAAGGGTGGCAATGCTTTCTAGATTGCTTACTACTGTCAGCGCATTGTATGATGGTTGCGGGATAACAGTCTTATCCTCATCGCTGCTGTGACGTCCACTTAAGTAGCATTTGATAGCTTTTTAAAATATGAACAATGACTTCTACTTTATTCCTCATTTCACTACAATCGTGGCGTTTGTAGAACAATGATGATGCATTATTCGTTGCGTTTTCCTAGAATAATGACGATGCATTGAAATTTCAAACTATATTTCAAATAATTCTGATATCTGTTTACGAAACAGAAGAATAATTTGTTGTAAGAAGAATAGAAGAATTACACGTTATCGAATTGGGCTTAAAAAATCATTTTGGTTGAGATAATTAATTCAAGTTTTTCTTTCATTATTTGGAATTTTTATTTCATTACTCGAGCTATATTTATTGATTTGGTAACTTTTAAAAATATATTTATTGATTTTTTCTTCAACTAAATATAAGATTCATTTTCCCTTGTGACATTTTAACTGCTTAAACAAAGGCCCCCTCTTTAGAAATTGAATGTTCGTTCATTTTGTCATTCATTTGCTTAATAATTTCTTTTACATTCTTTTAAGAATTATATGGTTGCTTTATGCAAAATGAGAATTCTCCTGATGCCTATGGAGCATATCCCACGAAGAGTGCGCATTCAAGAGGCGGACGTCAAGTAAAAAACGAGGCGAAAAGGTGAGAGGGACCCAAGCTTTCTCCTGTTGCAACGACATGACATTATGCGAACAATTGCTCCGTGGATATTTCGAGAAGATTCTTGTATTGTATAGGTAAATCTTCCTTTGTTTTTTCCTCGTGAATTTCCCGTAAACCTGGGTGGATTTATATCAGAAGAAAAATATTTTCTTCTTGCATTTCTCATAACCATAAACCTTCCATCACAGTCTTCGAAATCTATTGCCATGAAATATTCAGAATAAAGAGTTTACGAGATGCTAAAGAAATGGTTTATTATCTAGAAATGTGCTTGGTTATTTTTGCTTTCTTAGACTAAATTCTGATTTCCCATGCCCATATGTGTGGTATTTATCTACAAAATGACTCGAACTTTGTGGGTGAAATTCTTGAATGTAGAGTCACTGAAATACAAAAATTAATGAGAATAAAGTGAAACCAGTTAAACTTCCTGAGCATAACTATGTACTTTCAGGTTTTCAAAATGCAAACAATTGCTTAAACCCATTTACTGGTCATACGCATATATTTTTCATCAAACGGGTCAGTCAAAACATAAAACAATTTATACTGAATTATGTAGTTGCAATTAAACTTTTATTTAAGTTCTGTTCTGATTTTTTAATATCAACACCCACTTCAATCGCATTTTGAGTTATTTCGAGTACAAGCTTTATCCAGTTTATTATGCAAGAGAGAGCATGATTTGCTCTATCAATTTCGTTCTTAGCGTTTCATTTTTAGAATCTCATAGTCTAACCAAATTCCTTGGCCTAATTATACACTTTTGATCCGTAATCTATTGTTTACAATTACTTGAAGTGTTGGTTGCTCAATCCTTACATTTCTCAACATCAACGCTTTTTCTGTTGATCAGAATTGTTAATCTAGAATAACACATGAATAATCTAAAATAGAAAATGAAAAGTAAAAACGATTGCGTATACTTTTCTTCATCTTGTTAAACGTAAAAAACGAAGAAATACTTGCGTAGGTTGCACAGTGTCTCAAGATCAGGTTTATTTTCTTTGAGAAGTACTGCGGTTTCAGTTGCCACGAAAATACGGCAAGTATTTGAATTCTCAAAAACGCGTGTAAAATTGGTTATTTCCATTAAATATTCAATTATGTCCATTAAATAAATAATCTAAGAAAGAGGTATGTGAAACGTCGTTTCGACGTTAGATTTAAGTTTCCTTTTCTTTCTTTCTTTCTTTCTTTCTTTCTTTTTCTCTTTTTCTTTTTCTCTTTTTCTCTTTCTTTCTTTTTCTCTTTTTCTTTCTTTCTTTTTCTCTTTTTCTCTTTCTTTCTTTTTCTCTTTTTCTTTCTTTCTTTTTCTCTTTTTCTTTCTTTCTTTTTCTCTTTTTCTTTCTTTTTCTCTTTTTCTTTCTTTCTTTTTCTCTTTCTTTTTCTTTCTTTCTTTTTCTCTTTCTTTCTTTTTCTCTTTCTTTCTTTTTCTTTCTTTCTTTCTTTCTTTTTCTTTCTTTCTTTTTCTTTCTTTCTTTTTCTTTCTTTCTTTCTTTCTTTCTTTCTTTCTTTCTTTTTCTTTCATTCTTTCGTTCAGTTTTTATATTTGTATTTAAGTAAATACAAATAATTTTGATAATTCCTTCAGTGCTTCATTATTATTTTCATCATCACCAGCTCGAACACCAAAATAAGCTTTCTCTCCGAGTTAATTAGATCTCCAACCTCCAGCTTGTCATGCGACTGGATAACTTTGTGACTATCGTCTTATTTTCCTTTTTAGTTTGGATGGAAGGAAAGCAATTAATGGAGTACCCCGATAATCGTATTTTCGATGATTGAGATATGCCCACATCTTGAACACTTTACAGAGCGCGTGTCCAAATTGATTTGGTTACTTCATTCCTCTGTGTTTCCTTTGTGTACAGTATATACTCTGTGCCATGCCAACCAATATTTTTACTCTGTGCATTACTGTAGTATGTGTTTCATCTGCGACCTTTGATCTCCGTACTCCACCGAGTGTAGAGTGATTAGTAACTTACCAGACTTGTCTGCACGTTCCGTGAGCGTGCACTCAACGCTTTCACAGAGCTGCGTATAAATGACTGCAATTGTCTTGCGCTGTCAAGAGGAAAAGAAGAGTGAAGCGGACGGAGTGGTGCTCGACAGAGCGCTTGCCCGCTCGATAGACAGTTTTGTAGTATAAGAGCGTGTTCAGAAACGGGACACTGCCCGTCTTAGTCGCAGCCTTTTGGTGGGTACGTGCTACAAACCTTTCCGTCTTGTTCTTTCTTTACTTTCCGTCGAAGAGGAAGAATGTAACCAGATGATTGAATTATTTATCACTTCTTGAGTAAATAAAATCATACTACTATAAAAAAAGAATTGTGAAATTTGTACGTGAGTAAACGTAAAACCTTCAGAGCCTGAAAACAATACATATAGTTGGAGGAACTCTGAAGAAGATTTGATGTACTTTGCTTCAAAATATTTGCTGGATTGTTTAAAGATGATTATGAAATAGGATTAAATTTGCTTTGTTCACATTCTCGACGAAAATATTGCTGTTTTTCTTCATTTTCCAGGACATTCAATGAACATGATTTATTGTTGGCAAGCTTCTTCAATGTTTTTCGTTTTTTTATCATGCTGGTTTCACAGTTGTTTAACAATTGAACACGACAAACATTTTTAAATGGAGACTAAATAATTATTATTTTTAAAAATCTGATACGAGATATGCTGTGGGTACGCAACTAGTACATACATAAATGCACGATACTTTGCATGGTAACCCAGCAATATCAAAATTAAACTATTCATTTGTAGAGATAGTTCCCCAAATCAGACAGTTATGTTTTTAAACATTTTCTGAATCTCTGTGAATAATAATTCTGGTCATAAAAATTTATCTTTTTCCTTCCTCATTTACAAGTAATATTGTTACTAGTCATTGCCAGAATCGAAACAGTTAACTCTACTTCATCCATTAAGAGGAGTTTTTCTTCTCATGGTTTCTTCTAGTTTCATTATGTACTTCTATATACCAAGGGAAATATCACAAAGAAAAGATGCTTGACACATAATAGCACCTCATAAAACATCTCGTGAGAATTCAAATAAATCTTGTGAAACGAAGGGAAAGCCCTCACTTTTATCCTTTTTCATGCGATACGTAAGTATAACATAATTGTATGCTTTTTGTTCATAATTTTCTCTTCTCGCGTATTTTTTCACGAACATTTATGTACGACGTTTACTTTCTTTCAAATGGTGATATCTGATTTTGAATACTTATCAACCATAGTTCTCTTTATAGTATTTTTCTTTTTAAGTGTTTTTTACGTGCAATGCGTTGAGAAGAGCCAGTGACGTATGCAGGGAAAGAGGGGGTTCGAAGAAGTGACCGAATCAGGATTTTAGAACGGAAGAGCAAAGAAGCAAAGATAAAAACGCCGGATGTATATCTCGCTAATACAAAATGAAATACTGTCTGTAATTAAAATTTATTTAACTAAAATCTTTATCATAAAATTACATTTTTTTAAATTCTCAGATTTTACGTCATTAGAATGTCATTCGCCTCAGTTTCATTTCAGCGAGAATTCAATGAATGTTTCATAATCCATCTCACAAGACAACTGTTATTTAATTGAGAGGATAGCTGAAGCTTACAACCTTTCTTCATTCACCAGTGTATTTCATTCCATTTAATTTGGCAATTTCTGGTAATAATAGAACAATTCCCATAGTCTTGCCAGGGGATAGTCATATCAATATTAAGGCGAGTTGACTTGTTTATATGTTGTGTTTTGCCTGTAATAAGACACTTAATTTAATATCCGTACTCTTCTCCTTTTACGCAAATGGCGTTCCGCTTGTGCGTTTACCGCAGCTGCAGAATACTGATTCGACTCCTCAAGTGGGGGCGGGGGGACCTAATTGTAACGCCGCAGTGACTCATGGCGTCGGGACCGTGTGTGTGGGAAAGTTCTTTGAAGCAAGACGTCTGCCGTGGCAGCACCTCCTAGTGCGGGGAGAAGACTTTAAGGCGAAGACCAAGTGTCTGACGGGGCGGGGTAGGACATGTCTGGAGGAAACACGAGAAGCAGAGGACACCTGCGCGCACTCGTTCCAAAAGTGCAAGACATACCTTTCATGATTCGGTAAAAGCTCAGCAATTGACTCTCACATCCACGCAACCCTCATAAAACTTCCTGTCCTAGTATCCTTCATTAAGGTAATCAACGGTCTGAACCTATACATTTGTGATGGAGTCCAAAAGTAAATGGGATCGCTTCCCATATGGATTATCGTCGGAGAAAACGTTTCTTTTCTTACTTTTTAAAAATTCTCGAACCATAATTCAAATCTTTATTTGCTTTTGGAGATGGTCACGGAGATACCATATTGCTATATCAAGTATTTTCAAGATTAATAAACACAGCTTTATTGATGAAGAGAGGAGTATTAAATAGTTAGTCTCTGAAAGATCGAAAGATCGCTTCGCTTCGAATGATTAAGATGGCTGCCATAGTGAAGTCCGAAGCTTTTAAGAGCTCGCAAAACTATTTCAATTACAAACTATGATGTTTTGGAGTTGCGCTTGGAATATGTTTTGCAGAAAGATGCAAATAAAGATTTTATGTTTCTCGGTAATGGTTTCTGAATTTATTTGCCTTTTGGGATGCTGGTGAGGCTAGGATAAACTAAGAGAGGGCCCACTGTCAATTGTGAGAGAGAAATCGCTTTAAAGATAAGATGGAAGTTCCGCTCCGTCACACGACTTCACAACTGCGTGAAACTTAAATGTGAGACTGCATTGAAAGTATAGTGATTGTGAGTCTGGGATAGTCAGCTTTCTTCCGATTATTCTTGCGAAAAGGAATAGGTGTTGATAAAATTTCATTATCATACAAAAATCTCTTTATAATACAATTTGTGATTTCGTGTTAATCTGAATCGTATTATTAGAGAAATTAGAATCAGTTCTGAACAAATTGAAAACGGATTTCAAAGGGATGATGTTAGTTTCTCATAACAGCGTATGAGATCGCCATCGGTACTTCGTAATCCTGGGGCAGACTTATACAAGAGAATTATTTGTTAGGCAAATCCTGGTTCTAACTTGTTTCTTTTTTGGGAAGGAGTAGAAATATAGTAGATAAGATGGTAAGTATGTGATTAAGGTTTCTTTATGATATAAAATCGTGATTTTTTTTGTGTGGAAAAAATACCGAACTAAAGAACTAAATGTTTTGGAAAATTTGTCTCCTTGATATTAAAATGAGTAAATGCACGTATATAATTTTAGGATTTTCGTACTTGTGATTTGTAAAACATTTTATTTTATTAAAAAAGAAATACTTCAAATCGTAATTGGTTCGTGAAAATGAAATGTTTAAAGTGTCATGCAATCCCTCTTGTATGACCTAACACACTTTTTATTGTTTCAGGTGAGAAATCAACCCTTATTAGACCGCCACGGAGACGATGTAACGTAAAACACGCTTTTTATTTATTTAAATTTATTAATTAGTGTTAAAAGTAAATCAAATAATAAGCAAGGACAATTCATAAGTTACATGTAGCTGAGTCGTTCTGTGTATTGATATAGCAACGTTTATTCTCTTATAAATATAAGACTTACGTAAATATGCTTTGCCGTATAAAACGAAGAAACATGATATTTCGAATAAGAATGATATTATATAAAATTTATATATGTTTAACACTAAATACTTCAAAATCAATGGCATCTTAATATACAGGAGTTTTAATGTAAAGTTTTCGTCACATATTTATTGGTTTATGGCACTGTTGTAATCATCTCTCATGTTCAGAATTGTATGTTCCTCAATCTAATCTAAATTATTGTTTTACGACACCTTTGAGAAAACTTTATTATTGTCTGAAGTTTCTTGTAGGAAGGTCCAAGTATCATTTCTGCTTTGTCACCAAACCACATATTCGGGTGCAGAATTACTGGGAATAAAAGGAAAAATGTTTAACTGATCTTTGTGTTTCACTAATTCTGTGATAGCTCTACTAATAAAGCTATTTTAAGTGTGTATCAGATTTAAACATCTGACCTACTTTTTCATTACACGATACATGTGCAAATAGATAAAAGAACTGAGAAATCACATTCTGAAATATCCGTTATCTACGACAGTCATCAGCTGAGGAATTAACAGCTCCTTTCCCATTTTATATCATACTTCAGAATAGTTTTTAAATTCTAAATGTCCTGTCATAAGAGGATTTCTCTAAGGTATGGAGGTTTGCGTTCAAGAGATTACTTCGAAGGATTTTACGAAAAAATCCGGGTTGAGAGAAATCCGATTAAATGGATATTTCTTGAGCTGTTTGATGTATAAAATAGTTTCATAAAATTGGTTGATAGCGCAATACACTTATGTAAATGATATGAATAGAAAAAGTTGTAAAAGTTAGAAACTAGAATGGCATTGGAAAACTAGAGATAGAACTAAGAGACTGTTATTAGACGACAAGGCACACAGATTATGTATGAGTATTGGGAATGATGTTTACAAGTAGAGGGGTGAAGACGCTGGTAGTTCCTTGTGGGGCGGGAGTTCATCGTTCAGCTCCTTGTCCATAACAGAAACAGGTTTGGCTCCCGTGACGTAAGGTGGCGGGTGAAAACGAGTTTTAAGCTCTCGCTCGTATACGATCCCCGCTCCTCTCTCTCTGCAACCACACCACACCCCTCCCCCACACGCACTACCACACCACCCTCATCACTCTGCAAAGTAAACACGAGAGAGGACTTTGAACCTGCTGCATTGGTGATTAAGAGCCCAGTTGGTTGTTTCCACGTATCACGGATGCCCATACTTATCACGATATTTCACTCTGATTTTGTGTTTCTTTTCCTAATCTGAGAATCAGGCATCGAATTACCAGCGTGAAATTATCGGAAGGTGACTAATGTACCCGATAGTTCGTGGTGTTGTGCGTGCACAAATTTTGGTTAACGTGGGACCAGCACTCCAAGTTAGTCAAATCACTGAGATGTATAATTGTTTTCCATATTATTGTCATAAAACTTCTAATTGTCATACTTATAAGTTTCTAATTGTTATAAAACACAACAATGTGAATATTAATGATGAAGAAACATGATTTAATTTCAATCTATCTGTTAATAATATAGTACAAACAATATTAAGAAACTCGCTTGACTCGTTTGAGATGCAGAAGAGCATGTCAAAACTTGGCGGTCGAGCGAACTGTTTCGTGATTTATGCATCTCACCACGGAAAAAGTGAAATATCTTCTTCAGATGTCCGGTGACCTATAGATACAGTGATTTAAAAGTTAGCCTTTATTTGTGAATACGTGTTTTCTCCATAAGATGCAATGTATGTCACCAATGAATTATAATTGCAATTATTTCATTTAAATGGCCGGTGAGGTATGTTTTTGAAGTTGAAATTACAATAAGTACATGTTACTCCGTTTATTTCTGCTGATTTAAGATATTTTAGTGATTTAATTCTACCTACGCTTGTACTACCTTAAATTCGCATCTGATAATACTTATTCTTCTGTAATTATACTTATTATTTTCTTCGTAGTTTTCTAAGCTCAAGATGACTGAGGACCGGTTCAGAAGTTTATTTGTTGACTCCATTATAAAATTAGATTATTGCGCTTAATAGAGCGTTTTTGCTTTTTGTTTTTGTATTTTTGCTGTTGAATTATGGCGTCCGAATGCTTTGTAGACACACTTCTAAATTTTTTACTAATTAGTAATAACGAAATTATTTTATTTAGAGCAATCCGAAGCATCAGCAAGTTTTCTTCGTCGAAACAATTGTTGACTGGTTCAAATGCAAAGGCCTCTCAATTAACCCACTTTCTATAAATCAACTACCATCATATATTTACCTGACTGGTTTCTCAAGCTAGTTTTATTCTCAAATCACTCAGTAACTGCAACGGTCATTGACATGAACTCACCTGCAAGGCTGTTTTTTGTGACACGTCAATGAGACAAAATTGTGTTGGAGTAATGACCATAGTCAGGAACATTTTTTCCATGAAAAGGTCCCTTCGTGTATTTTCATAGCACATTACTCACGAAATGTGAGCCTTCCTCTACTTCAGAGGAAAAAATGTAAGATGTATGTTACTTGTATTCCAACGAAAATTGATGAGTGTGGTTGTGTCTTATACTAGGTATCATTCGAAACAAAACACTAACATTGAATATGCCTTATTATTAAAAAATATTAAATAACGTCATTCTTCTTTTAAAACTTAATTTATATGTGTTTTTTTTAATTTATTCATACTCTTGAGTTTGTTTATCGTTGTCGTCTTGAAATGTCTCAACAAAGCAAATTCAAATTAATGGATATGAGTATTAATGGCTAAATTAATTAAGACGAATTCCTTCATTAACATTTTGTTGGAATTCGTGATCTTATACGCATTTTACTTATTTTTGCTGTGTCCACCGAGTATTAATACGTGCCATATTACTTAATTGTTCACATGATTCCTGGGAGTTGTTTATTGTATCCCTATCCTATTCATGATGCTCCTGAGAATTTGGAACATATCCTTCATTATGTTCTAGTATAGTTCAAACATTGTGAAAAACGCGTCTAATGCCTCACAGTTTTCAGATCTTAGCGCTTTTTATATATACCGGCCACTCTTACTATGGAACTTATTTTTTTAGCTTCAGTCATTAAATAAATAAAAAATCACAAAAATGCTTTAAAAATTTAATATAATCGCATAGGACTGAGTAGTCTGCAGATACTTAATGAAATCGCCCCTTAAACATAAAAATTCTATAGTCATTTATAAACCGAAATTCTTGTAAAATTATAGTATGTTACTTCCATTGTTTTTATCTTAAGTTAAACTGATGCATATAAACTTCAGATCTATAAGTGAATATCTCAATGTATATTTATCTTACAACGTAAAAAATTAGTTGCCTTTCAGTTCATCGCATAGACGCTAAGAAATGTAATTCGTTCTTTATATTCTCCTGGGACACAGCTAACAAATCTTTTTTTTCTCTTTTTAATCCCGTATTATTTTAGCATTGAAACTATAATGAGATGGACTATGGAATCTCGGGTACGTTGTAGTAGTTGTAAATTTAACTGAAATAGTTATCTTTTCTTGTATTTGATGTATGATTTAAACATTTGATCATCTTTATATCGTCGAATTATGAAGGCCGCTCACACAGTTCGTGCAGGAATGGTGTTGCGTGGAGTTGAGACGCTGAAGCGTAGTCCGTGAAACTTCTCATCTATTTCCATTCAGTGAATGCTTCGCCGATCGCTTGCTTTGAGATGTCATTCTACTCCGGTTCTCATGTCATGTAATCGTGTTTCGCTCAGCGTGGAAGATGATGCTGATGAAGCATCAGCATTTTGAGATAAAAATTCACATTTCAAAAACTTTCAGGATCTTGTGCTTCGACTGGTTTGATGTTAAATATACTTATGTAATTTATCTTCGAAATAATTTATCTTTCAAAACACTGAACGATGTTTTGCAGGACCTTGATTTATAGATTTCTTATCATTGGTATGCAAAGTATTTGATAGTACTTAAAGTATTTGATAGTATTTTAAAATTACATCATGTTACTAAGTTCTTAGTGAATGTTCTTTTGAATTATTAATAGCAATAGCGATTTAGTGTGTAAATAATGAACGCAGGACTAAGAATTAAGTACAGGGACCAGTGAGTTGAGTTTTAAAAATAATTCACAGATGAAGGAAACCCTATTGAAGCGATTCATTTGTATAATTTTTTTGTGGTATGAACTTATGATTTTATTATTAATTTCTATATATTTCACGATTTTGTATGATTTCATCCGAATCATATTTACTTATAAGATATTTATTAATTTCTATATATTTCACGATTTTGTATGATTTCATCCGAATCATATTTACTTACCAGCATATTATAAGATTTGCATCTAGTTTTGACATTTCATTTTTTTTCTCCTTTGTATAAAAGAAACTAAATAGCCTATTAAGTAAAATTGCCTTAAATAATTAAAGCAGTATATTCTTGAGTATTTGTTTTAACTTAGATAAGGTGCTCCATTTCTCGTGTTTTTCAATTTTTTCTTGTTACCCAGTGTTTGAATTTATTTTCCCTTTCATCCTCTTTTTTTCAATGGTACCGTCTCCTTGATTTACATTGAAACATCTTTCCCAACTTAGCATTGATTCTATCTTCTAATCTTTCCCTCAAATTCATTCCTGTCTCATTTCATCGCATTCCACAGTTTCTCGTGTCTTTTAAGTCTTATTTTCTTTTTCTGCTTCACCTTTGCTGCACAGGTCGGTGACCCCCTTGGAAGTCCTCATCAGTTTTCGAACGCCGACACTCCTCGACAGACGGCACGGCGCACGTGCCCTACGCACGACGCGCTCCTACACCTTCCCCCTCCTCAACTCGCTCCTTCATCTCTTTTTGTCACCGGTCCCTTCTGATTTGCTCGTGCGGGTATGCGACGATATTAAACGACACAGGCTCATGCATACTTCATACAGGTGCCTCGTGTATTCATGAAAGAACGCCCCACCCTCTCCCTAATAATTTTTCCACGTGCTACAAAAGCATCATGAAGCATTTGCACACAATTTTACAACTTGTATGCCATCATATCATCAACCATTCGTTTTCATGGAACAAACACATTTTTGGAGAAAGAGAAATAAGAAAAGATTGGTCTCTTAAATATTCATTTTGGGTGTAATTTTAGCTCACCAATCAGGAGATATGATTTGATTGTTTAGGATTACTGATATGCTTCTTATATGATCAGAAAAGAAGTGGGCAGTATTATACAAGATACTTTTATGTGGAATTCAAAGCATAATTTTTCGCATCTGGAGATCAACATCTGCCCTTTTATGATTGATGAACATGCTAATTGTTTAATGATAAATTACCTCGTGAACGAGAAATTTAAAATCCGATTTTCTCGTGATTTCTTTTCTTGAGTGCTGTGCGACAACGGTGCGGCGCAGCGTCGACTAGGTTTAGTCATTGCGTCCAGGTTGTGTTGAGGGCGTGGTGGGTGGGACGAGGTCCGCACCAAGGCCCTCAAGAGTAGAGTACCACCTTGACCCTAAAGGTCTCACTCGCTACGGTCCCCGCCTTCCACGTACTCCATATATACGCTTTCATCATATGGAGACATTAGCTCTGTGATGTGGCAAGAGTTCGCTGTCATGAGTTGAGGACTTATAACATTAATCACCGAAGAAAGCCCGAGGGGTCTCGTAGTTCATTTGCATGAGAAGTCAGTGCTCTTGCTTTGGTATATGTTAAGTTTATTGGAATAATACAGTCCATTAGATGAAAATAATATTGAAAGATAATGTGCTTCCTTATAATGTTATGCTTCCGGCATTTGTTATTGTAAATTAAAATGGTGTTGATATCATTATTGCGTATCAATACTTGTTATAAAAAAGTCGATCTGATTTAATTGTAAACAGAGCAAATACTACGCAGAATGTTATATATTGACGATCGTGTATGACGTGATTGTATTCGAACCACCGAATTAGAAAATGATAATTCTTTCACATTGCAAACATCATTTATCATAGTCATAGGTACATGGAAGCGGCGTTGTGCTCACTGACTCCATTCATCAACGCAGAGAATTTATTGCGGATGTTAACTTGAATTTTTGATTTTAAAAAAGTTGCTTTTGCATTGAAGAGGTTGCTAAGAAAAGATTTTTCGAAATTCCCATTTTAGCAATGCGAATAGGGGCGAAATGTTTGAATAGGAGCGAAATGAAAACTCCCGTGCAAAGGTTGGGAGGGTAGCTTGTCCTCTAATAAGGGCGATTGGCTGCAATGGAAACGAGAGAAGATTTGAACGTGACCAATTTATATAGTTTCGTCGTTTTTTTTTATAAAACAGAAATGGTACGACACAAAACACGAATAGTCTCCACATTAGTGTGTAAAAAAGCGAAATATTAGTATTTATGAGTTAAAAAGGATTGACTGGACTACAAATAAGACGAGGAATCTCTTTTCCTAAACTTCTGCGCGAAGAGTGTGAGTCCATGTGGAACCACGTCTCGTATTTGTCTCAATTGTAAGTTAGTTTTTTAGGTGGATTGTTAGTTTACTATTGATCTTTTGGTTGTTCTTTATTTTAATTTCTGAAACACCTGGGATATTTCGTTTTCATCACACTCTATGCGTTACAGCGGTATTTTTCGTAGCAGCGGTAACATCGCAGTGGGAAATATCGACTTTTTCAAATGTACGTCAGAAGTGTAGCTTAAACCATATGTTTTCTTTGCAATGAATGGATGGAATTTAAGGGACTATGAAAAAGGAATTATGATTTCAAAACTATTTTTGGGTAGATTATTTCTTAAAAATATATAAATGATTAATGCATTATATGTGTTATTGCCATTCCAAGACTATTGCCTCCTACCTAAAGATAGAGGTAGAATGTTTTAGTTCTACATATTTACACTGAGCTTCGTCTACATTAAGAATGACTGTNCTATTTTTGGGTAGATTATTTCTTAAAAATATATAAATGATTAATGCATTATATGTGTTATTGCCATTCCAAGACTATTGCCTCCTACATAAAGATAGAGGTAGAATGTTTTAGTTCTACATATTTACACTGAGTTTCGTCTACATTAAGAATGACTGTATAACTCTCTTGAAGAGATATGCTATAAACAGTTTGTTACCTTTTCATCAAGACTTAACATTGCAATTAACACGGTCTTTGCTTGTCGCAAGATGGTAAAATTATGTAGTGTCCCACATTAATCAGTATCTTGTACCACCATCCTGCTCGGCAGTCACGCACTGGTAGTCATACACTCGCTCTATTTGAGTCATCTGGAAGGATTAGAGTAGGGAAGGGGCCGCAGGCAATCCAGACAGGGGAGACGCTCGAGTAATTTGGACGTGGTGTGAGGATTTGAATGCAGTCGAGCTGAGTCCTTCGTTACAGGTGCACAGGGTGTTTGACTCCATTAGGCAGGTGCACCAAAGGGGAGATGAGCTGTTTATTCTATAAGTATTATGAGCTTTCGATGTGGGTTCGATGGTGCTTGTATGATTGTTTAGTAAGTTAGGGTACCCCATGTCCTTCTGAATCGCAAAATATTTAGTTCAATTGTGATTTTGTCTACATTCATATATTTTGAAAGAATACTTATTGTTTTTTCTAAAATATTTATGAGACATGGAAATAGATGTTTGATATGGATGCAAAACAATTTCAACATAACTTCATGGAGGATTCGACTTAAGTTTCAATGAACACCACCTTTCAAAATAACCATTTCCAATTTGTTTCAAAATTCTTTGAGTTAAATTACCCCATAACAAATTAATCTTTAATACATTTTGAACATAATTTTACCGATAGCATTTTTCATTTTACGTAAGACGTGCTTTTCCTCCTATTCTTTCCCTTCTGACTACAGCATGTAGTGAACCTTGGCCGTGGCCGATGCCCCAGCCACCCCCGCGTCTCGAAGGACTCCTGCGTCCCTCCTCTTCACCTCGTGCCCCTGCTGCGCCTCACCTTCGCCAGACCCCTGTTCCGGTGGTGGGTAATGAGCCCTTCCGGTCGCCACGCTTGCGTTGCTTTTCGCGTGAGAAGCTCTCCCAGACGGCACCGCGACGCCCAAAGAGAGCGTGGGCGGAGCGGGGGTGGAAGTGTGGGGATCAGGCTGTAGGGAAGACTAGCGGCAGGTAGGAAGTGATTGTGATCGACGGAAGAATAAGTACTTCTTCCGTAGGACCACTTTGCTGATGCACAGGACGATGGAAACCAGAGAAGACTATTTGGTCGGTTCAACTAGTGAAGCAGTAAGTTGCAGGAACCTGAATGATAGAGAGCAGGATATTGTGAGAAAGACAATGCTTTCCCCACCACTGCACTTGTAATGGTTTCTGAATGGTGGAGAAGACGTATGTCCGGATGTGCCCACGCGCTGAGACGTAAGAGATGTCCCTCACTTGAACGAAATAACAATTACGTAATCTGATAATTTAAATCTTGATCATATCGGTTCAGTGAAGTTTAAGCTTCTTGCTGAGAATTTGTTGTGGTTGCAAGTTATCGAAAATTGTTCGTGAATTGTGTTGAAGAGGTGTGAAATCAAAGTAAAGATTTATTGCTTTGGAAATTTGAATTTCATTTACCATGTCCACTGTACGAGATTTTCCCAGAGCCAGGAAGTGCCTGAGTAAGAGAATGATGAATTACTCTTTTGCGTCGTTGATATGACTGTGAATATAAAGAAACATCGTTATCCATCTCGAAATACAAAAGTTCCATTGTAGATTGCGTTTAACTCTGCTCATGGTTGTAAAGAGGAAGTCGTTACTAGTTTTTCAAAATAGGTTCTCACCAGTGTTTCCATTGTTTTCAATAGGACTACACTGGAAGTACTCGAAAAAAGCAAGATATTAATGTTTTCGTTGAATACATTTCAGTAAATGTATCCAAACTTTTAATTGCGGGACGAACTAAAAGATGTGAGGTGTCTGGCGGGTCATCTACATTAAATACTTTGTAAGTTTTGATAAAAAGTGACAATGGCTTATACATTTTTACACTCTGTATTATATTTGTAGCATTACAGCCTTATTATATTATAGATATGCATATGCAATATATGGACATTTTTTTGCCACGAAACACGCAAAACACAGCAGAGATAGTGTTTTCCTCTATGATTGTTGAAAACTCTATCTACACCTTACCATCATGAAGGAATTGGGAGTGTGCCACCATTATCAGGACCACTCCGTCACCCTCACTCTCCTTGGTCGACGCGTTATATTACAGGAAAAAACCCTTCGCGGGCCATATTTGGAGACCCCTGACTTACATGACCTATTCAGAGCTCTCTTTTTCTTTCACAACCAATTGCTCTTTCTAGATTATTCGTAAGTACTTAAAACTACTTGATTGCAATGTTAAGTCTATATTAATAAAAATGCTATCTCTCGAGTAATTAGATGTTAGATTTAAAATCTCCTATGTATTGTAAACCAATATTTCGGATATTGATCTCTTATTGCCTCTAAAATAACATTGGAACTACTACCAAGCATATGACGACGTGATATTGTCGTTTGATGAGGAACGACACCAATCGTCAGAATTGTGTTGCTCTAGGTACAGAGAGCGCTTTTCATCTATATGCCTTTTACATGAGTGTGCCCATGAGTTTGGTGCATACTTAAAATGGTAAATTTGTCAATATATATGAAATTTAGCGTTCGTTAATATGACATACAAATCTGAAAATTTTATTTTCGTTAAATATACCGCGTATATTTAACTGCGTATTTAACTGCGCATATATTTAACTGCGAGGTACTGCGTATTCATGTGTTAAAGCGTATTCGTTAAATGAATAAATGTACATATCGTTGAAAGAAATATAAAAACTTGAGAGTTAAACTGAATATACTCGAGTAATCTTGCTCGCTGGATATCATTCATACTATTAAAACCTTTTATTTGTTTCGTTATACTATATGCAATTTAGTTACTGAAGAAAATCTAGCAGGTGAAGGTCTGGTAATAATTTACTGATCTTAAATTGAAGTCAGCTCTTTGTGTGTTTTCAGAGAATTTCAAACCGATTGATCATAACTTTTACAATTTTTTCATACAATTTTCCATAAATCTGGTTTTCTTATTTATTTCCTAAACCGGAGGAAAAACAATCTATCTAACATCCTGTGAAAGTCTGAGATGTGAATTTAGTGTATGGATGACTTATTACTTACTATAGGATGGTCATTCGAAAAGGTAGAGCACTTCATACCTTCTCTACTTTCTTTAGTGAGTCAATTAGAAATACAGCACAAACTCGTATAAAATGCATGTTAGCTGGAAAAATACGAGATTTCCCAAAAAAAAATTGCAAAGAAAGAAAATGATATGTTAACTATTGCATTTCCAATTTGTATTCCAAAAAATTGTCCCTAGGGTCTATAATTTGTTATGTGAATAGAAAAGAGTAAAAGAACTGTTCCCTGTACTAACAAGAACTTGGATTTACCTTTTATTGCGAGTTAAGTGACTCAGCCACACCTGGTTTGTTGCCTTGTGTGGCATTGAAATCACCATTTTAGGTCCACAAACTTCATCCTAAAATTATCAATCTCTTAATACATGCGTTATTAATAAATGCATTATATTATTTAAAAGTACACTAAATCAATTTCCACGCAAATGAACTTGGGAAATTAATTTTAATGATAGTTTTTCCCTTCAATCACTTGATTATCATTGCCTCACGTCAGATCAAAAAGTTCTTGGTACTCTTGTTTGTTACATCTTATACATTCGGCAATGCAATAGCTTTCATTTGCGATGTGATTTTTTATTCACCAAAGCGGCTCAGTTCTATACTTTGGCATATTATTGTTTGTAAGTAAAACGACACATCAATGTAGTCTTCTCAGTCTTTGTATTAGAAACAGTATTGTATGATACCATAAGACATTATGAAGAAATGGGAAATTAATTTTCAAACTTTTGTTTCGATACTACAGCGGATAATTATTAAAATATATCGCCCAGTCCTCTTCCTAGGAAGATATAAAGGATCGCGGGATAATTTTTCAAAAGATTGCCAAAGTTAACTGAAATAACGCGTTGTAGAAAGTATATGAAGAAATAAATTTATGTTTTTGTGGAAATAAGTTTAACAGTATTTGACCAATTATATTCTGATGAATTCGTTTTGAGCGATTATTTTAGCTCTAATTTACGTAAGGATTGTGTATAAATTCGTTTTTTCTTTCTTTCCATGAACTATGTGATTTTGGAATATTCGAGTGATGACCGTGAATTAATTGAATCAGATTGTACACGATGTAGTTCTTGGGGTCACGACTGCATTCTACAAGTAGCCATTCCAGCGTGTAAGGAAAAGCGACAGGAAGCAGTGCGACGGCTTTTCTTTTTTCTTTTTAGTGACTCCTGGACAGCTTCCTCCTCAAAAATCGGTTCTTCAGACTCCATCGCTGTAGATGCTGCTCTCTGGTGGATGTTTCTCTCCTTCTTTGAAACGGGCCAAGCTACGAACCTCACTTCAGCCTTCGTCTGACTCCATCGTCCGACAACAAGCGCCCGTAGACCTCCTCTTCGCCCCTCCATCCCCTCTTCATCGACTGTCCGACGCATCTTCTACAGAGGCCATTGGACTCGGGCGTCGACGTTGGTGGAGCTAGCCTGACTCCCCTCTGAGAGAAACGCGAAGTGGACTCTCCCAACGAGCGCGCTGCGTACGGTCCGCCGCATTGAAACTGCAGCATACAACTTCGGCGGCGTGGCGTTCGCCGTTCGTAACCCAAGAAAGAATTGTATCTCGTGCCATCTGACGCCTACTCCTTCCTGTAATGGACGAAGAATACTTGCGTTGGCGATCGAGTACGCTTTTACTTCAACTAGCTCACCTTGCGGCGTGAGTAGGATGAGTGGATGAGACTGGTCCAAGATCACGCGTCGTTTTCCTAGTCACTCTTACTACGCCAGTTGTCATGTTCTCAGCAATCGTAAAAGTCCTTTCTTGGTTGCGATACCGTTCAAAGATGTCACGTAATCAGGGACGGAAGATCAGTCTCGTAACCGACTGATCTCTTCTTCGTAGAACTTCTTTTGAAGTCTTATTCGACGGCCCATGTTAATTGCTATTTTTTATTTTCTTTATTAAAAATAAGACACAAGACGAGAAATTCGACCAATGACTTAAAATTTTACATTTCCTTTGCAAGAAAATAACACTTTTAAGAAGCGATAAGAAGTACAAATCCCGAACACTCTTAGTAGAACATTGTCTGAGTTCGTTTGTTTAGTCTCATGGGAACACGTGAACATTGCCGAAGACACCGGAAACATTATGCGATAACCCTGCTTATTCTCGTTCTTTAATTATGGTGCAGTATTAAGTTTCTTCCGTGTACCTAGAAACAATGATCGAATTAAAAAGTGTTCTTGTGGAAAGTTGTGTCCAAACATTCTCACGCAGTTATTAAATCTACTTGAATACAACTTCGATTACTCTTTACCTGTATTGAGTTGTAAGCTGAAGCATACAAGATTTCCACTTGTCTCATTATGAAATCGAAAAAATTGAGATATCCCTTTTTGGTAATTTCTCCATTACGATTTGACTTAATTTGTTCCTCGGACTAGAACTGGAATATCCTCCAGGTTCCAAGGAAAATGCATAAATTGAGTGGTTTTTTTTCGTCACATTGTTTATCATTGATTTTTGAGAAAAAAATGATCAATTTCGAAAACCTATTATTTTAATATAGAGCTTTTAAATTTTATGGAATATCAATTAAACGACTTCAATACAAGCATATAAATGACCAGGTAGACTTACACAATGCCATGAAAATATGAGGAAAATAAAGTATAAAATTTGTTTGAAGTGATCGAATTTTTTCATTGTAATGTTTTTGGTGTGTTCCAGCTGTTTACAAATTGACAAATGTTTGTATTTAGTGTTCATTATTGGTGATAAGTCTTGCTTATAGAAAACTTATGTGGAATGATCTTGTTTTTTTTCATGCAAACAAAGTAATTAATTATTTATTGACACGCAATTTTTTCTGTCAGATGCAATATTTACTTCGCAGGTCATTTTTGTTGATCCTTCTTTAGTACTTTGACACGAAATTTTTTCCAATCCTTCTGGAAAACACGAGAAAAACTCGAGAGATACCTTATTTCTTTGATTTTTAGTGAATGTATTGCAATTTTAAATTAAGATTAACTTTCAAATAGTGCTTTGAAGATTTGAATTGAAAAAAAAATGTTTCCAATTTTGATTATCGTGAACCTGAAGCTTTTAGCCTTCATTCCTTCTGATTTCTTCTTTACTATCACACTTAGGGTTAAAAAATTCATAGAATCTGTAATTTTTCTCTTTTTGAATAATAATAATAAATTTATTGTCAAAAAACAGTACAAACTGTGTATGACCACGTGGAGGACAATAAACTAATTTACTCTCCGGAAGCAAGCAAGGGACCATCCCATCAATTCCGATCAAGGGCCCTAAGGCTGAGGCGGATTAAAAAATTTCAGCAGAAGTTCCTAGATAAGATAAAAAGTTAAGTGCGAGTTATAATACATATATAATGTCAATATGTTTGTAATTTGACGCAAATATGTTTGTAAATTTACATGTACAAGTTATTAACGAATACGATGTTGTTTACAATTTATTTATAAAAAACTTCCTCCACTTGTCAATATAATAAAGAATTTAAAACACTTTACAGGCATGAAACAAAGTGTTTATATACCCATATACTTAGTCATATCTTAATCAGATTTACCTACCACGTCACAAAGATGTTTTCAAACTGTTAATCTGGGAGTACGTACGGATGGTCGAGAACACGAAGATCTATGAAAATGTTAAGACGGAATTTCCGAAAGATTCTTGAAGATGAAAAAGTAAAATAACAAACAAATATCTTTCTTCCTATACGAGGTAAAACATCATTATAAAAAACAAACAACAACAAAAAATGAAGAATGTGGAAACTACATGTTGGTACCGCGTATCCGAATGTTATATGGTTATTTTTTTGTGAATTTGATATAATACCGTATATGAGGAGATACGTAAAGACCTGAAAAATAGAAAACCATATCACAGATAAGAATAAATCTTATTGTAGTTTGTTGATGTGTATTACGATACCAAAAGTTCGTTGTTCGACAGGAGTATGAACTATTTTTAGGAAAGTATTTTAAGTTGTCCGCGTGCAAATTTATTGTCTTTTGGCGAACTTCAGGTCATGAGGACTGCCCTTCTACTTGTGGTTTGTGAGAGTAAATCGGGAAGGAGAGACGTTGGGTTCCGGGGAGCTTACGATATCTAACCGATATTTTGCCTGAAACGGGTGAGGGAAACCCCAGCTGAAAACCTCATCTAGGTCGACCGAGCAGGGTTTGAATCCACGCCCTACTGCAATACACCACTGTTGTCGGCTTTCCTTTTAGTGAAGTTTTTTTTCCTTCAGAAAACCCATTCTGTATAAAATATTCATAAAATAATTTAATCCACTGGAAATTCTATTTCATACAAAAGAAAAGTAGAAATCTCTTAGATTGCGGTGA